>CM075173.1:76134005-76221505 GCA_037576465.1 Parascaris univalens | reverse complement strand
CCTAGCTTCATCCGCCTTCCTACCTTTAAGTCACTGCAATAATCTCACTGATGAATTCACAAAGGTGGTTTTGTGCTGTTCTTAGTTGCATTAATATCGATAAAAATGAAAGATTGCTTGTAGCAGAGAGTGAAAAGTTGGGCCTTGGTCTTTTCGTGTTTCTTGATGGCTCGAACCGATCATGGTAATAACAACATATTTCTAGGCTGTCATTGTCATGTTAATCCTGCTAGCTAGCTGAACCTCAATGCTAGAAAAAAGTAGGAGTTTCCTTATATCAACAGCGACGCACACCCCACTGCTATGACCTCTCTTGATCATAGAAATCTCCCGAAGGGAAGTAGAAGTGTGAGGAGGTGGCACAACAGGTGAGCAGAGTCACCTGCGTCCCCTTCAGTCCTCGAACGAGCTATCCTTCGAAATTTCCCAATTCTTGACGTTTTCGTGTTTTCAGAGCAGCGTGTATCAATCCATCATTAACAACTTCTATTTCACTTTGATTTTTGCATTCGTAGGTGGTAGGTTTGCATTCGTAGTTATGGCGTAATGGAAATAGCTGTATTGATGAACTTTGGAGCAAACGCTTGTTGATGGCGTTTCGCGACGGAAGGATAAGTTTTATTGGTGATCGGTGCTCGGGAATGTTTCCACGGATGAATTGCTCAATTTTACTTCCATCAACACGTATTTGCAACCAGTGATATGTTATATTAGTCTCAATGATATGTTATATCACTGAGATTGAAGATGTGAGTGGAAATGAGATTTGAAGGAAGGGAGACTGTTGCAGGAGTTTAAAATATGTCGATGATTTTTGTTGAGAAGAACCACGAAGAGAAGAATCTGATTAAGTTCTCCAGGGAGAAATACTGTTCTGAACGAATTGTTTGCTTCGGGAAAGACTGGCGTATTGCTTATGGTTTAGTCGCGAACACAGAAAACTTGCGATTGGTTAAAAGTGTGAGAATATAAAAATTATATGAAGTAGTTCCAATCACGCTGAAAACCAATAAATGCGATAACAGCAGCTGTGAGTGCTATCAGCATGCCCACCCCAGCAAAATAAACGTACAGGGTGGTTGTGCATTGTCAATCAAAAAGCACTTGGATTGCTGGCTAAACTAGCAGTTCCAGAATCGCTCTATCCTTTTCTCGACACTTTCAACTTCTTTTTTAAAATATTTTTACATTGATTTATCTTTCCAATTTCTTATGCATGTTTTTGGAAAACTCAGTCTCCCATGAGTCCAATAGCCCACTTTGTTCTTTCTGTCTGTTGTGCTGTCAACGAAATGAAGTTCTATTTGCAAGCTGCTAAGCTCTTTAGAACACACAGAAAACCGATTATTTAGGGCCATATGATTAAAATGCAATGCTCGGTTGGTGGCAGTAAATTAAAAACCAAATCGACAGAATTCATTCTTCCCATTTTCGATGTGCGGTGTTATTCTTGAATGACCACCGTAGATGCCAAGATGGAATCAGTGATTGGGGCTGAACAAAGGAACAAGAGAACGGATATGTGAAGTTATGGCTTTATTCGCTAGTAGAACATCTGCTGAAAATGTTGCTATCCTAAATAGGCATGCAGGTGCCTGCTGAAATCATGTAACGTTTTTGCGCTTCAGTCGGAAGCTTTGCCCCGGCTGCAAACGATGTGAATGCCACGAAAACAGCGCCAGCAATGAGCACGCAAAATGTGCGTTAATGGCATCTACTATGGCAAGATTGGAGTGGTTTACTTTTAAGCACTTTCTAGCAAAGCTATCAGAATGTCAAAAAAAAGTGTTTTTGAAAGTGGCATTTAAGCCACAGATTTCCTGAGCCATTTCGCAGTAGTACAGAGACCACATCCTCAGCGTAGAAAAGGATATATGTGCGGGTCTTAAACAATAAAAATTAATCCACACGAGCCTCATTAACTGAACAATTTAGCCTTTTCCTAAGGAAGTTGCAAAAAATGTAGTACATCTCCTGAGATTGCGCAGTCTCAAAAATGAGTTCTTGCTTGTATGTCGTGAAGGAAATTATTGCAGATACATCAAGTAGGGGGAACTGGGCGTGCTTAGACCATCTGAACGTTGCATACTTTTGACGACGTTTCATTGAGAAAGCTGATATGCTTCCATATAGCATACCTCACAATTTCGCATATTTCATCGCTGAGGTTTCTTGCATGTCGGTGTTTCCTCCACATATGCTTACTTAAAAATTAAATGAACGCAAATGCCGCAAATGATGGAAAATATACGACGTTTGGAAAATAACAAATAGGCATCTTTAGAATGATTTTTACCAATGTTATTTTCAGCGAATTTATAGCTTCTAACTCTGACTCTGAGCACATATTCCAAGGTTCTTTCTCTTTCAGCTACGATCATCATTTTCGTTGAAGACACAGATTTTCTGAGAGAGACATCTCATTTCCATTATTATGCTTGATTCATTTCTGAGCTTTTTTATTCTTATGTTGGAGGTGAATAATAACCTCATGTGAAAAATACGGCGAAGTAAATAGGGCCAACGACTTGAAATATAGCATTGGCCAAGTTTGGCATGCTCTCTGTCGTAATGGACAGATACGTGAAGAATTCTTCTAATTAAGATTATTGAGCTATTGCAATGAAAATAAACGAGAAACTGAGTATACATGTTCTTGCTGAGAACAGAAATTCCATGTATTTAGCGTAGGAAGAGTAAATGTGTGCTCTTCGCCGTCGTTAGAATTTTCATTGCAAGAAACCAGACAACAGATAGTAGGCATTAGAAAGTATCACGCTCGAAGTGCAAAATTCAGGGAATTTTTGAAGGACGCAAGACAGACATATCCACACACTGACACAAAATCCTGCACATTTTTTTCAAATTTTCGAATCTAGGAGTGTACCATCTCGGCTTCTAGAACCTATGCCCACACCCAAAATGTCTTTATGTGCTTTTACAGGTTTGCGTCTGCTATTTAATAAATCGGATGAAAGTAAACAAATATTGCAGAGAAATTCTGTACCGCTAATCAGATCTGTTAAAGTGTTAATGAGAATGCACTGGTTTCGTTATTGTGTTTATTTCATTTTTTTTGCGATCAGATTATGCTGTTGAGTGGCAAATGAAGTAGAATTACAAACGAACACATCCGAACAGCTCATCTGGCCTCATTTTTCATTTGTCTTAAAGAACTTACGACGTGTTACAAAGCACTCAGACACAGCCGCTTTTAAATACGATCTGGAAGATGCTTTTGTGAAAAAACAACAGGTTTCGGTAATTATCGATGCGTCTTGAAGCAACACATGATTGAAGTGAGCTCATAACAGTTCCTTCGAAGCTGAGGTATAACGTATGTTCCAGAGAGTCAAAAATGTTCCAGAGGAATGCAGGGAAATGCACAAGAAAGTTATGCATATAAAGGCATTAGAAACTTTATTCAGATCGCCTCAGTCACCTCGAAGGAGCATCGATCGACTTCTTTCAGTTAAAATGTTTTGTTCGATTGTGGTCCTGTTAAAGCAACTAGTTGAGAAAGAAAGTTCCGGAGGTTAAGCCAAGAGCCAAAAGATGGAGCCATGGATGAGATGCGTAAAGTTATTACGAATGTAGCGAATAGCGTCTCAAAAGCACAAGACTTTCATGGCAGCACCTTTTGACCCTTGGATGTTGCGTGTGTTACTGGCTCCTTAACTCATTTCGAAGGACAAGCGCAAAGTGTGCAAGTGGAATTTTTACTTGTGGGCATATGTCTAATGAAATGACGCAGAATTACTGCGGTGTATGCTAACTTGTTTTGTAAGCTGCTTTTTTCACACTCGAAAGCCTATCAAAATCTGCAGTTCTGTGTGTAGTTTCAGTTACTGCACAAAATTTATAGCCGGTCGTGGGAAGCAAGTTCCAGTTGCTCTTTTCATCACCTCGATTTCACGAGTTCTAGGTGGTTGTTTTTCATAGACAGATTTGTAAATATATGATGATCTAGGTCCAGTTTCCTCGCACTTGTTTTCGAGTCATACACGCACACTTTCTGATGCTTTCTTGGCTGGATACGTAGCTTGCAAAATAGGCAGCCTGTCTGTTTAACAACGAGGCCAGTCGTCATGGACAGCATAAAACTCTTGAAATGATTTGAAAGTAAGAGAAACTGTTTTAAGGTTAAAAAGCCTTCCTACGCCGCAACATTGGACTGGAACACTTGCAGATACGACGACGAACTCTGTTAGTTCAGTACTCCGGCTGCCTTATTGCGGAAATAATTTAGCAGATATACGTTTAGCAGATTCGAGAAGTTTAGCAGATATACTCGAACTAGTGATCTTTATAATCGTAGGACATTTGAAACGAGTACTTAAACTTTCTGTTCTACAGTTTCGTAACGCTCGTCGTCACAGTTCCTAATTCCTTTCCATATACCTAAGAGGCACATCATCCCGAATGCAACTCCGGCTAGCACTGCCTGCATAATAAGAACGGTGTTATTTGGTTCGCCTTCAATATCGATCATTTCGCGTACCTGAAATATATCTCTTTTAAACGATAGCTTAGATGTAGCCAAATTACCTCAATACTGTTACCGTTCCATAAGTGACTGTTGCAACAATAAAACGAATCTCATAGTTTCCAATAATACAGTCATCATTGGCCGATCATTTCAATGTGCACTGATGAGTGAGCTTGCATTCATTCGATGTTCGCTTCCCAACACATTTAAAATCTGCCTTTCTTATCTCGGATTTTTCTCTGTTTTTTTTTTTTGAACGTTTCGCAACAACAGCAGTAGTGGTCTGGAGCATTTGCTTATGACGGTCGCTCTCTATTCATTTTGGTGGCATACAGTGAGGAATGAATTCCACGGTTGTGGTCATTAGAAAAATCGTTACGGAAGTAACACATCTAGGAAAATCGAACAACCCGCTAATGCATATCCATAAGAAAACGATTTTAGGAATAGCAGCGCTTCAAAGCACTATGAACGAAGGAAAAAGGAAACAGTTAGATGGAAGACGAAAAACGAAATTTTAGGCATTTTTCAGTGCGCATAAGCGAATTTTGAGGAGTTGCTCATTCGCCTGGTCCTTACTGCCTAATAATTTCTGCAATATAAATGCAATGAAGTGTGAGGAAATTCTTCGCTCCTCAGCACTAAACGTGAAATGTGATTCAGTAACAGAATAACAAAAAATAGAACAAATGTAAAACTTAAAAGTTCAATTTTTTCGACATCTATATCGGCAAGCTGAGAAAAATGCGCGATTGCTTTCATTCTTTTGACCACTTCGACTGCCCTTAAAACGTCGCCAATGCCATAGATCTTAGGAGTTTTGTTTTTCCAATACTGGCGAGCTTTCTTTTTCCGATCCTCTTCTTCGTCTCCGTATTCTTCGTTATAATCTTCCTGGTCATCGTTGTAGTCTTCAACGAATTGGCTATCATCTTCGTCCATCATCTCTTCGTCGTTTTCATATCGCTGCTTGAATATCTTCAAAAGAAATGCTTCTAAAATCAGTCACACTCCAGATCCAATGGAAATTAGATTTGTTTCATAGGGCTGTAACCTTAACGTTCCTCCCTCCTCCTGTGAAGTACTTTAGAACCATGCTTACATTGCTCTGACCGCAGGATTGTGGCATTCCGTCCACTTTCGCAGAAATCGACCTGCCTGATGTCACTTTTGACACCAAAAGTTTTAATTTGTTTGTTGTTCTAAAGGGGGCTTGATACGCATTTCAAACTTGGTAAACATACGCTCACGTGAACGCAGAGGATTCGCTAAATGCGATAATCCTGACTGGCTGAAGTGAGGCTCCAAAAGATATACATCAATTTTTTGTTAGTGGAGGGGAATAGACCAGTGGAACTATCTGCTAAGAGTGGCTGTGAAATATTGGCGGCACCAAACAGTTCTGTCCTATAGTGATGTAAAACAACAGAAAGACTGCGTGAAGTGCGGTCAGTAAGGATACCCCACTTTTGATCATCAGTCGTCCATGACGGGTTTATGAGCATCCCTGTAGGTCGAATAAAACATTGCTAATGCGTGATGTGTGAGTACGTGCGTGTATACGTGTATGCCGTACGTGTATCCCAGCAAGGGTGCGTGCGTATGTGTGTGCATGTACATGTATGCATATGTGCCTATAATGGCCACACAGAATCACAAAGTTGCATCAACCTCGATCCCAACAAGTGTTAACATTTATGAACTGAAGTTCCTGACCAGGTCTCATCAGAACTGTTGAATGGGAGCTTATTCGATGAATTTATGTGCCAAAGTGGCAGAGCGATGCAGTTGGGTTCACTTCCACTCCTCGCAATCACCATAGTTTTTTGCTTCGAACCCGTGTTCTGGCAAGTGCACTAAGCGCAAGAAGTCATTTGTACAAATAAGAGCATCTGATCGATTTTCGGAACTGCTCAAAAAGGGAAGCTAGCTCCTGAGAATGCAGCATACTGTCCATATTTTCAAGCTGTTGTTGAAAGGGACGTCCTTTGTCAGCATTCGCCTATTATATGCAGTAACCATAATAATATAAACATTCCTCATTGGATTGTGTCAGCTTTGCTCTTAACAGAATAAGAACGCGTAAAAGCCCGCAAGATAGTGTTGCCATTTGATGAAGAGCACGAATTTTTAGGGCTTCGCTAGCTCAAAATTTGAGAGAATGGGCATTATTTGCAAGCATTTATAATCATTACGTCGTGCTGTTCACGTTTAAGCTGTTGTTTAACCCATATTCTGCACAGCGTGTTTTAACCTTCTCGCGCGAGAATTTTTTGACTTTCAACGGGGAACTAGTACTGAGGAATGCCACAACCACTTCACAACCTTCCCAAGTTTTTTTTAGCTCTTAACCACGTTTGACATCCGTCTGTCTCACAAACACTGGAAAACTCATCCATTTCATCGGACAATCCCAATACATAGTCTGAAATTATGTCATTTATTACACTGAATAGACCGAATGTGGTTTCCGGCCAGATGTCAAAGATGACAACTGTTTCATGCAAAAACGGATGTTCTGTTGATTGTCCTGTGCGCAAAGGATAGAAAAACTTGAATATCGAGGAAGCCGCAGATGACAGTTCTCAATAGCGAGATCCTTACAATCTGTGGCCGCTGTGGAATTTCGGCATCCCCTCAATGCTTGGGACTTGAGCGTTATATAGATTTTTAATGGTTCAATATTTTTTCGTATGCACACATTAATCTTTTTGAAGAACTTCCGCCCACTTCGTTCGATATTAAAATAGGTGAATTATATTCACAGAATCATTTTGGTAAGCAGTGAGAGCCGTTCTTTAATAAAACGCCTTTAAATAATTCTTATTGAAATAATGTGAAAATAATTCCAACGCAGGTAAATGACTACAAATAAAACGTTGAATATAGCATTTAAATTGTTATTTTACTCACCATTTCTGCATAAGTAAGGTCACATTTTCGAAATGAAAGAAAAAAATAACAAAAAAGGAACCTTCTTCTTCTTGGACTTCTTTTCCTTTAGGACGATAAATTGAACAATAAACCTCTCGTTACCGTCCGTACATCTCATTCGAAGTATTATTATATCGTCATGAAAACAAATGCCGTTAATTATCAGTTAGTAACTTCAAGTAGAATGACTAAAAGTGAGGATAATCAACAAAAATGCGCCCAACAAATTTCGCTGAGTCCTGATCTCGCTCGCGATCCCCGCACACGCTGTGCCTGAGTCGTTACGGCAGCAGTTTGTGATTCGCTTCACACTAAGTGGATACAAACCATCAACCATATTCCATGAGTACTATAGCCACAATTCAATTAACTGAATTCTACTTAGTTTCATCGGCTACCGGATTGAGCGCCTCGTGAAATTCATCGAAAAATGTCCACTTTTTTCCATTTCTTAATCCTCTAAGCGAATGGCCAACCTCCGTGACATTCAAAGGAAGCAAAAAGTAGATAATTCGGTGCATAACCTATCAGAGTAAATTAGGCGCATGAAAATCGTTTTTTTTTTTAATTTGACGATCTTTCCATTAAAGTGAGTTTGCTCACTGCCAGCAAGCGCCCAGTACCTGGTCAAGACGAAGTGAAGTCGCAACAGCCTCACGGAATTTTTGCTCCGGGAAGACATCGTGATGTTCGGCATGTTCATCCAGCTTAAAAACGACGCTCGTCGCCGGAAACCTGTTCCTTTGAATTTTCAAAAGTTTGTTGCAGCTCTTCTCAGGTGGTGCTTCCTTGAAAGATGTCCGATTTATTTACTGACATCTAGGCTGACAAATGACTTCAGACACTAATATCTAGAACCTTTTTCTGTGGGAACTACATGTCTCAATTATTATGGCCTAAAACGAGTCATATAGACAAATCACTTTTTGTCGGCCGCATTCTAAGATAGCAGGTTTTCATTTTATCGCTACGTTTCTGCAATTTTTCGGAAATTTTACTATCCGCATATTTCTATCTGGTGCAGTGTACAGACTTATAGACCGTCAAAATCGTCGTCGTGAATTTGGAGATTTTTTCATTCAATCTTGAACAAAATCAAAGAATGTAATGCAGCTGAATGCAGTTCATGTCTCCGTGTAATGGACAATGACGAACCTCTTTCAGTGATAACGCGCACACACATGCATGATATGGGTGGTCGTGGTTACATACGGTGTGATTAACCTGAGGACAGATTGATGCAACTCCATATTTGATGAAAAGTAGCAACAGCACATCGCGTATGTTCATTATAGCTGAAAAGAGGCATGACAATTATTCTCCGATTCAACAAATATTTTGGAACAAGAGCCACTCATTTTCATGTCCAAGGTAAGAGTTTTCATACAGGGAAAGACTTGGCTATAGATATGATGGACGAAAAGCTTGAAAATCGAGCAAGCACTGTACTTGTGATAGCTGAAAGGAACAAGAGTTAAGCAACAGATCGCAGTAAAAGCGCCGGCTTCAAGTGAGCGATATGCAACAAGCTGAGAGTCGAGGAAACCTCTTAGCAGTTGACTCTCCAAATCTCGATTTCGCCGCCGTTATGTCAACAGAACCCCACATTACATCTTACTATTTGCAGTGCACCTCTTCTTGCGGACGCCATCCACATATCCACGTTTTTTTGACGAACATTTTTCTCTGCTAACATTCTCACTCAAGCGGTAACGTCACTGTTTTGTTACGACTATTGAAATATTGCCCTCTATTGTTAGCGTCAGAAATGTGCTGTAGTCTATGACAGCATATTATTTGAAATACCATGTCTGCTCTACTGCGAATTAGTGCGTGAATGCACGAACGGACTCACGAAGACATGCGATTGTCATCGCTATGAACGATACTAAAGTAGGAATCACTGTCATAATATGCTTCAAATAAAAGCAAAAGGAATATGTAGCTACTTTACTGGATGGTTAACTGCTATGCAGTCCTCGTCATTCCTGGGAAACCTAAGCGTTAAGCTCATCTGAAACAAAACTCATAAGCATTCACACTACAAATAACAAAACGACCCACTGAAACAAAAAGATCGGAGTAAACATTACTCGATCACTCGGGTAAGGCACGAACTGCTCGATTTCCTCCTCCTTCCTTTTTATTTGAGACCCGTTTAATTAAGTCGACTAGGGAGAAAATCACAACGTAGGACGATTTCATAGGAAAATTTGCGTGCAGCTGCATGCGAGACGTTTGTTAGTCCCCCTATCTCCACCGACATACAAAATTTCATCGAAATATCTATGTCAAGACGAATTGGAGCATAGAGTTTTCCAGATCTGCCTGGTCGTGTATTGGACTCTAGGGAAATGTGAGCTCTGTTTCTCTTCCAAACTCCTGCTCTCCATGAAAATCCCCAACTCCCAATTCTAGTTACGTCCAAAGAACTACATTCCAGATATTTTCCACAAGGTAGTTTTCAAAAAAAAAAATTTTAATGATAATGTTCCAGAAAGAATACATCCAGGCTGTAGTCTTCTAAAAGTCCTATAGGTTCTCCGTCAGAACTAATACGAATGCCTGAAATATGGCCTTTTGAAAAGCAGTTTCCATATACCATAACCCTTTTGAGATGTTTACCATGCTCAAGCTCCAAATTCTAAACTAGTCGCTCCGATACTCCTAAGAAAACGTGAACAAACTAAACGTGAAGGAAAAGGCATAAAAGAAGTTGATGCTCTCATTTTTTAAAAACGAGACAACGATCCATTGCAGTATATCCGAGCACACAAACAGCATACACGCTTTTTTAAAAGCGCATATGCGCACATTCGTTCCCCGTACCAACTCTTTTCTATATTTTACTTCCTGAGGAAAGGTGAGGAACACTCAAAGTAGGATGGAGAACTAAAAACCTTAACTTCTCAACTTTATATTGGTTTAGCCTTTCAATAACATCTTTTTAAAAACAATCGATAAGGTCAAATCAGTCTAATGCGTATATGCACGCTGCATTTATTGAGGCAGCAGGAAGCCTTTCCACGTTTAAAGTGAACGGAACTGTGGTATGCAACCACAACTGCGGAGAACTTTCCCGACATTGTAGGATCAGATGAGCTAATAGGTCCCAAAGGTTCCAAGCCACCCCTGGCAAGCTGCAAGGTCGAATAAACGCAGCCGCGGACGATTCTCATATGTTCTGGACTCATGCAACTTTAGGATTATTTAAGCCTGCGACTAGTAACTTTGGCCGTCTTTGAAACACACAACGGGTTACTCCTGCAACACTACAGCAAAACCATTTGGCAACGGAGATCAACCATAATAACCGTCTCATCAATGATTTTTATTGAGCAAGACAGAGGGGGGGAGGGGGGGAGGGGCGGAAGGGATGGGAAGAGACAGAGAGAGAAGAAGGTATGAAGGTAGCAAATTAGGGAGACGTAGTTCAAGATGCTCGTTACTTCCCATCGAGCCCATTACATGAAACTTCGCACCACATATGTTGCTCCTCCAGTTCTAGTTGAAAAGAATCACCGCCGAAGTGCACTGCCTAAAGTTTCCGCGATTTTATAAACGATTCGGTTTGGAGAAAGCATGCATACATTGTAGATTTAACGAACCCAGATACCTGAACAGTTTATTCACAACACTGCTGAAACAACTAAACGCATAGTTGAAAAATCAATGACCAACAGAAGTTTGCGATGAACAGGAAAAATCTAAACAAAAGTCTGATATGCACATTGTCCAAATCGGGTGCTTTTTCGAATTAATAAACGAGAAAATAATAAATAAGACAGATATAATATTACAATCTATACACATCGACTAGAACAAGCTCAGCACTTAATAGTACGTATGGAGAAGAAAAATCAAAGCACGTCAGCAAGTGGAGGAGGGACGATAACGTGGAAGAAGAGACAACTTTATAAAGGCAAAATATAATAACGTGAGCAATTAATGCTGAAAAGACTAAAATAATAAAGATATATCACCGATCAAATGGCGCAGTTAGATTATTGCACAGAATCAACACAACACTGACGAATTGGCAGCACTGATATGAATTGCGAAAGGTATGGAAGTTGAAGCTTTGCGTTTTTTCGTTTTGGTGAAGTCGAGGTCTCTTAGAAATTTGGACCCAACACGAAAGCATATTTAGAAAAACTTCTGCCCTGTGCAACGTTGCGAGGAGTTGATCATTATCTACTCCACTTCGACTCAAGCATTCAAGGCAGCTTGCATTTCAAGGCGCTTAACGAAGCAATCTGCGAGCGACCAAAGAGCTGAGAGGTTAAGACCAGTTCACTTCGATCTTTGCGGTATTCAGTTATCCTCAAAATAAGAAAACCTTCCAGCATAAGAGGCAAATTTTCGAAAAGGATGGAAAACCGTCCAGAAAAATGAACATTTCACGTGTCTGTATAAGTCACTTCAGGAAAAATATAGAAAGCAAAAAGACGTGGAAAGACATACCAGAGCGCTGATATGAAATGCAATTTTGTAGTTCCGCACAATACAGCAAACCAGTACCACCATAATTTACCAACAAATAATACGGCATGTGCAATAATCCATTCATATTTCAATAAAGTGCGCCACTCGCAGATAACTAAACAAGATTCGTTCATCTGACACAGCTTATTGCCCACCGTGTGATGTAAAACAGAGCACCTCTCCTAGGAGTCACTGGTTCAACTGGAAAATTTGTGTTAAGGGCTACCTTTTTTTACAGATCTTATCCGCTAGCTCTCCTAATCGAGATTCAGTGAATTTCAAGTGAAAACCCCTGCAGAAACTGAAAAGGACCTATATGAGTGCAGATACCGCCATTTCATGCGTTTCGCAAATGTATCCTTGTAGAAACAATCAAACGAATGTGAAGCTTGGTTCTCGCGGAAAATGCTGCACGATCATGCAAATTTTCATTTACTATTAAAAGCTGCATTCGGGTGGATCGTGCAAAAATTGAAACTCAACATTATTCACAAACCCACAACATAGGTTACAGACCACTAGAAAGCAGCAGTTGTCGTGGATCTTTTTGAACTGGCAGCTTAGTCTAGAACGACTATTCATCGCTGTCATCGAGGTCTTCCAGCTCGGGATCTCGGTACTCTGTCCATCGACTGGTTACCGGTTTATTTCTTCAATGCTCAACAGTCATCAAGTATAATCAAGCTAAACATAAGAAGCTCACTCAACCACACATAACACATACATCCCAAACAGTTCGCCTTCAACTTTTGAGAAATTTTATGGCTGTATTCCATAGAAAAAAGACAACGAAAATATTATATTTTTTTGATTACTATTTGCTGAAATAATATTATATTTTTCGACATCTGATTACTATTTGCTGTCGGAGCACTAGTTATGCAGCTTTTCTGCTACGATATTCATGCTATTTTATAATTAACTGCTTTGAGTTCATTTTCAGCATTTCAATGCGAAATGCTTTGGAAAGTCCCCTAGAAAACACTTAAGTGCAAAATAAGTAGGCCACTCTTTGGACCATAGAATGCTGTGATGGTTTACTGTTTTAAACTGGAACAAGGAATAGAACTGTAAACCTAGAGGTGACGCCCACCTTGCAATACTATCCAAAGAGATTGGGTTGCTTTCTCGCACCTCCCTTCCGATAGAGGTGAATCTGTGCTCCCAAAAAGAGGGTGTTCTCAATGCAGCGCTCAGATATGATGTGCCATTTGTACGCCAGTCGGAGCCACCCTGCAAATGCTTTCACATAACGATATCCGCAGAGTGTTCACAAAGCTGCTCAAGTCAAACTAAACGCACTTGCCACTGCCAAGCAAGAGGAAAACTGAAATAAAACTTTAATAATGTAAACGTTACAAGCTTTGAAGTGCAGATTTTATATGAAAAAGTCGCAAAAACAAATATGCAATAGTCAAACGGGAAGCTCTGTAACGCCGTTGAGCATTCTCTTTGGCAAATATTCCGAAGATATGAAGTTTATGGTACATTACGGCATTTGCATGATGAATTTTGTCAATTGCTGGCAATTTTTTAGGGATACAAGTCCAACTAATGCGCAGTTGCTCGTCACCTCAGTGTTAGTCACGCAACTATTCGTGGCGATTAATTAGATTATATATTTACATGCTTATAAATGAAATGAATGAATATTAAAGAAAACGTGAATATACTATTACAAGAAGAATTTCTCTTAATTCAAATGTTACTTCAGTGAAATACTCTTTACCTCAGTAAATCGAACGTCTTTTCCGTATATAATATATACTTCATATATGGGCAGTTTTTATCCATCTTTTAGAAACATAACTGATACCGTCAAGTAAAAATCTCAGATAAATTCATTTGAAAGCAAATAAAATAACTTAAAATTCCGAAACTTCCGGCGCTATTTTTGAAGTACGTTTTAGCGATTTTCTTGATTTCAGAGTTTCAGTCTTTGGTATAGATTTCCTGCATATTCTTTCATCAGTAAGCAATCATCAGAAAGCTCGCCACAAGTTCGGTGCACTTATTCCAGCCATCAGTATATCATAAAAATGCATATCACGGAGGTTTAATTTTCGAATGTTTTTTAACCGCGTGGCAACATACGGAGTTAAAAGCAGGACATACGGAGTTAAAAGCAGGAATTCCGCATCCTCCGTTCTTTGTTTCAAAAAGATTAATAAAATGTTGGAAAAAAGTTCACCTTCATAAACATATAGCCGGAGACGGGAGCCGCCCCTTTTGTTTTAGCGTCTCCAAGGAGTTCCTCTTCCCATTTCTGAGGTCTGAAATTGAATTTAATGAGCACACTTACTACAGGTGCGGGAAACTTCATCAGGTTGAAAAAACTCATCGATCGAATTGTGTAAAGTTATCTTCCCGTCCAGTCGTCACCCTAGAAGTTATTACACCTACGAGGCGCAGACGGCTAAATATTTTGCGCAAAAGTCGGCTTCCTCAAAAAATGCTTGGTTGTTAGAAAATGAAATGAGTAACAACGAGGTACTTTGCATTATTCCTTCATCAAAAAATATGGTATCATCACTTTTCCTTTTCACATCATTCATATAGGCGAATAACGAAAACCCCAGAATCTTCGGCGTTCTGTACAATATGTAAAGTAATAAAAGAGACATTTGCTAGCAATAACTGGCGGCGGCACAACGACGTTCCAAGGAAAGCAACACACAGCTGAAGGTGCAGAAAAAAGATATGGATTCCTGGACAAACAAGTTTGTGCACATCACTTCGAATATGAGGGAGCTCGTAAACGTTTGAAAAGGTTGAGCAAGAGTCGGCAACTTTACTCAGATTGACTGTTCTAAAAATGACGTCCTATTTGTTGGAGTGGAAAACACCGATGGAAAAAAAGATGGGATGGGAGCGGATCAGATTTGAGGGATTATAGCCATACAGGACAAACTTGCCGAGAAGACTCTATGCGCTTTAAGCATCTTAGAACATAAAGATTTAAGGACATGGCAATCAAGCAAATAATCCGAAATTGCTTGGTGTTTTTGCCGAAAAAAATCAACGAAATGAATGGACAAGTTTCTCGCGACAATAACTTTTCGGGACATACGGGGAACACTTAGCATGCATCACTGCATCGACTTTTGGAAGGCGATCGTTAGGCCGATAACCTACTGGGCTTTACTCAACATGACTGTAGTATCAGGAATACTGCTGTGGACGGACTGCATAACTTTTTAAACAAACATCAGATCCAAAAATTTGAAAAAAGAAACATAATGCAACTGGGTGTCCATACAAGAAATTCTGAATTATTCGAAATCAAGAACGCAAACAGCTTTAGTATAGCAACATTTGAAGTCTCCATGGAAAATTTCCATTTTCGCATAATTTTCATGCTGACTAGTTTTCCTGCAGTTGAATGCTGCCGAATCGAAAGGAGCATATACAAAGCTCTAAAGAAACAAACCCTCTTGGAATGTATCTGCCCTCTGGTCGTTTGAACATATCGACAGAGTGTTGCAAATCGAAATCAAAGTAATCGGGATCATCACGATTTGGTCGACTGTAGTATGGTCGTGGCAAAAACATCTGTATCAGATAGAATTTCTTTTTCTTCACATTTTATCAAAAAACAACAAAAACGTGCAAATATACACACTTGAATTTATAACACACATTCCGGTTCCTATAAAAGCTGTCGGAACAAAAGTGCATTTTCTAAATGGGTTGTTATTCACATCTTTTAAGTGCCAACGGATAGAAGATTCTAAATAAAGCTCACGATTGTTTGCTCCTTAATAATCCCCCATGCCTGTTGAAATTTCTCCTTAATCTCCTTAGTAATCTTCATTTGTTGCAATTTCTCGAGGAAGTTCTAAAATTTTCCGACCGTCTCACGAAGGAATTTCTTTCGTAACATTCGATGCTTTAAAATGAACAAAGCACAAAAACATATGGCATCGAGAAAAAAACAACAATACAACGAGTTTGAGAAAAAGATCCTCCGTATTTCTCGAAATTAATATCTTTTAACCATTTCATCGTCGCACTAAGGCATTCGTTCATAAAAGAACAAAGAAAACTGCAACAACACATTTCAAAGGTTTTAGTAATTGCAGAACTACAGCATTTTGATGGTATTCCTATACGAGTAGTTCTGCTTTTCTAAATTCCATTTACAATCCAGCGAATCTGTAGCCATGAAATTAAAAGCATTATTCATAACCTAGAAAAGTTGCAAATATCTCAGCAGAAAAAGTGGCTTAATTTGCATATTTTTATAGATTTTCGGACATTTTAATGATCAACTTATCATGTGAAATTTCGCTTCTTGTACAGCTGATGTCCGCATTTTCGGGATCGCCTTCGAAGACTTGTGCTAACAACCAGAAATGTGAACCACTATTGGTTCTGTGCACTTGCACTTATGGAATCGCTTAAAGCAATGCTCAAGAAAGAGCTTCCACTTCCCAATTTTGAAAACGATAGAATATTTTGAGTGGCTTGCATCGAAGAAAGAGGTTCGCTGTTGAGGAAAGCGGGAAGAAGGATAATCTTTCCACTGTGAGTATTGACCGCATCTTACAACGTATTGTTTTCACAACACTTAAAAAGTGGAGCCGCCGATTAGTTAGTATTATTCTTCGAATAGAATTCTTCCAAACAACATTTCCTTTTTAATTACCACTGTGCATACGATTGATAAGTAAACATGGGTCGAAAGGATCTATTGTTGCATTTGCGTAAATTGGACATGCATTTGCCTGTGAGAACTTCAACGAGTGTCACTAATTGAAGTGCATAATTGTTTTCGGGATGGAGTCTCCATGAAGCAATAGGCTCGCAGACTGTGCAACAAATTCACCAAAAAGAGTTGATGAAACGAAAGAAGCCGACCTGATAATCGGTTTCGTCAACCACTGCCTCAGATGCACTTCCTACTGCTGGATCAGGCCCTTTTCTGAACTCCTTTGTTGTTACTGTTTTCATTGATTCAGGAAGTACAGAGGTTTTAAGCAAACGTGCTTCGATATCGCTTGCCTTCTTACCGTATCGTAACTCGAGGCCTTGAGAACACGAAACCGCCGGTGCTGCGTAAGGGCCTCAAAATACTCGTAATCTGAGCATTTGCAGTGATTCATGCTTTGCATTCTACTCAACAGAAAAAGGATAACTCTTTATTTAGTGTAGTTTCTGAAGCTCGCAAAAACAGTTTTGTTGACAGTTTTTGATATATAGGAGACTGAATATACAATGAATTTCGTTTGCGGAAATTGGTACGCAACATGCGGGAGAAAAGTAGCGAAATACTGCGCAGTTAACTTTCCAACTGAGTGTGAGCACGTGAAACACTCTCTGAAGAACTCAAAAATACTGCAAGGGGAACGCTCTGTCAGGTGGGATGAATGGAATTGCAAGCTGCACTCAAAGAACTTTTTTAGACATTCATTGCTTTGAGGCGTACTCTCTGACATTCATAACTTCGAAAGTCATTTAGATAGCAACAGTTATGTGGCATTTATCTGTGATTTGTAACAATAAAGAAGCACGGTGCCGATGCGTTCACTGCTTTGGCGTTATGTGGTCTGTTCACGAGATTACGCTTAAGCGTAATTGCGCCTACGAATATGATGAAGGATGGGCCGAACTGTTCAGCTTCACTCTGAGTGGTTGGAGCACTGTTTTTTGGAGCACTGCGGAAACGATATGCGAGCGCCTATCTGCACACGGAAATCTGAATTTTACAGTAGCCCGCCACACGAGATATCTTCTTCATTTTTCCACCAAGCTGGAATTCATGAAAGATTCGCCATTAGGTGTCATACTTTTGCGAAGTTTGAGTCGTTTTTCTTCAAAGCAAATTTCTAGACTAACATGATTTATGACCTCCACCTTTGTAGGAGGAGCTTACGGGGTGGAATATAAAAAGATATAGGCATACCTGCATCGTCAAAGACGCCAGTGGTTCTTGGTGCGCTCGCATGAAAACTAGGTCTCATAGTACAAGGGCTTCGTGCTGCGAGCCCTTCGAAAGGACTTTCTGACCGACGAGCACTTCGTCTAGATAACTGAGAGTCAAGAAACGCTGCCTCCTCTCTACTGCGTTCCACTGTTTTTCGTGCCTAAAACATCAATCGCAATTCACGCTTCTAACTCTCCAAATTTCACCACTTACTACTGCGCTAGATTTTTGAATGAATTCCTCAGCAGCAAATCAAGGAGAAATTGCTGAAAGTCAGTAAATGAAACGAGAATTCTTTGAAACGTTCACTGCTTATCTTCAGAACATAAGAAATATTGAAAGAGAAGCCCACTTTGTAATATGAGTCCTTGATTGATTCTTGCCACTGTTTCCAGGCTGGTTTCCTTTCTTCCACCATCGCGTCCCCGATATCATCGAAATCAATGCGCTTGAAATGAGGTGTGTGAAGCGGGTAACGACGTGCACTACAAACATTTCGCACTCAAATGTAGAAGAAAATTCTGCAACACATGCCAACAGTGCTGAAGATGAAAACTGCCCAACACGAGTTTTGCAACATTTTTTGACTGTCTGAGCGCGATGATAAATTCAAGCTATTTCAGGCTTCTGGATTGTCCGCGACATTATAAGATCGAATGGGGAAATAGCTTAGATCGCTCGGATATATGCTTCCAGCTTCAGCCTGGAACTACTCCAGGCATTAAAACGCATGTGTAGACGTTGATAAGACCATGAAAGGAAAGCACTGGGATCAGAAAACATACCTCACTAGAAGCAGCAACCAAAATCACGAAAATTGTGCAGTGGAGTTGATATAAACCCGTTGATTCGCAGAAAGAGAGAAGCTAAGGCAACCGCAGAGACCCGAAGGCATAAACGTTGACTACTTAGAGAGAAGATGCAATGCATACTTGGCACTAGGTGGATCAGTACGCTACCTGTCGCGGGAACTTAGGAAAATATGAAAAAGTAACAGCGAGAACGTGATGAAAAAGCTATTTGGTAAAACAGTGTCTAGTTGACTGTGAAATACGTATGTCGTTAACACACTGGAAGCTTACGTGACAGCAGAGAGAGCTCCGCTGTCGGGACTCGATGAGCGTGAATTTAGCAACGGTGAATCAGCTCGAACTGTTGCCTCAACTTCGGCAGAAACATCCTTCGTTGATGGACGCACCTCAAGGAGTTTATTCGACTCGCCAGTAATCAGCTGCGGCTGTTCGCTTAGTCCCTGCTTTCGCGCCTAGCAAATCGCAGCGTCAATAACGTCGAAAAAGGAAAACAGCAAGATGAGAGCAAACAGCGTTTTCGAAGAGAGGAAACTCAAACGAATGCCCTCATCGTCGACAATAATCACTGTTATTTACCAACAAACTACCAATGCATGGAGGATCGACATGAAAGCCACAATTTTTTGAATGTTTTGAGATGCTTTGGGGGTTTTTTGTGAATATTTACAAATAACCTTGATCGTCCGATCAGTTCGACTCTTCGACTTTAAAATTTGAGTCTAATGAGCTTAGCAGATGAATCTAAATTTTCCGTTTCTTCATTCTAATCTGCAAATATTAAATGTCAGTCATGCCAACACCATATATGAGCAGTAAACACAGATAATGCTAACTAATTTTTCCTGTGTGCGAAATCCTAATGAACAGGCCAAGTATGATCCACAGAAATGCAAATATAAGCTATAGGCTTTCATCACTTCAAATGCTTATTTCGCCCCTGAGGAACAATTTTTTTCAAAGCACTGGGGCATTAGAACTAAAAATTAGTGCAAGAGCACTGAAAGAAAACACATAAGTGTACTTTTTTTCAACGCATACCTGCTGGCCAATATTCGATGCTGATGGCTGCGGCTGTTCCTTCTCTTCTGGCACATCTTCTGAAGAGCTCATGGTGTCCCAGTTGTTCTAAATGCACTACACAAATGTCATATAGCCAGTACAATGCAAAGTTTCCCTGCGTTTCCATAAAGTATATGCTTATCAACTGAGCAAACGTTCAAAAACAAGGAACTGCCTGCCTAAATTCGTAGAAATTTTCTCTCTCGGAGTAAGCATTCAGAAATCGAAAGTGGTATGTCTTTGAAAACTTCATGAACAAACGGTCTATTTCTTAAGGCATTAGCTATATAAAATAGCGCAAACGTCGCACAAAAACCGGTGTCATCAGTGGACAGGAAATGCTAAAACAGGGAAATGTGAAGACTTTCAGAATATGATGGGTTCGGAGCATCGATAATTTTTATAAATAATTGTAGAATACAGTCATAACGAAAACATCGAAGCACCCCAGCAGACAAAAAGGCAATGGGAGAATTCAATGCAACAATCGCGCATTCAATAGGGATCATGGAAAGCAAACGCTGAAACGCGTCGTGGTGAGAAAAGAGCCAGCTTAAGTTGATGCTCTTAATGCAGTGGATAAAAACGAATTTGTTAGCCAAGTCGAACTTCACAGGTACGCCATTGAAGCGATCTATTTCTTAACAGCAGAAAATACAGCATAACAAGAAAAACTCTCTAGTCAAATGCTTTCTCTCCCTTTCCCCTTCCCAAACGCCTATCCAACTTCTCACACACCCCAAATATTCTACTTTCATCAATCAACAGATGTGTTTACGCATAAATATGCATATTTCTTCACATACACTGCTCCAACTTATTATGCTAACAGAAGACTGTTTACATGCCGTCCTACTCTGTGATCACATCATAACGATGGTTTCTATTATGTTCAGGTGGCATATCTTCAGAAAGCCATTTCTGCAAAGTATAGTGGGCAAGCTTATTGGCATTAAAATGTAATGTGCCAATATCAGTACCGTATCTCAGAAACAAGAAATCGTGTGATTTTATATTTTTAAAATATTGAACTTCATTAGACGAGGAAATTAACTGCGTCTTAAGTAGAAAGTAGAGATGCGCCAATTAAAAATATTGAAATTATGGCGTGTTCCTTAACAGTATTTTGACATAGAGCTCAGCTAAATTGACAATATCGGAAGGCAAATGCTTGGCCTCGTTACGTGATGCATATACAGACGGCAACTGGTAAGACATCTGCCTCGCGCCAGACAATTTTCTAGTGAACGTTGATCTCTCATCGAGAGTTCTGCGCTCATATTATGATAGTATAGATTCTTATTTAAACTGCATAATTTAGTGAAAGCATTTTGATGTTTAGCTATATGCGACGGGCGAAGACGACGGTTGTTAGCAGTTCAAAATATCCATCGCTAGCCTGGAATCAAACCATAAGCGTTATGAGTTTCGAGAGACTTTTAACGAACGCCGATAACCAAAACGTGAAATGCCACTTGCTTATTCTCTCTCACAATCTCTCTCAAAAAAACAGTCATTTTTGATACTCCTGAAATAAGCCATTCTTTTTTCGGGAGTTATGAAAACAGCTCCATTAAGAAATTCGCAGCGAGTTACTGTGCAAGTTTCTCTTACAATAATAAAAGAAGAAAGTTGCTTCTTGAGAATGTACAGTATAATAAATTCAGTCCTTCTTCGTGCAGACTTAAGCGGGTATTGTATAAAGAAGCGGAAAAAGAGAGAGCAGTATTACGAACGTGTGATTTTTCAGGCAACGGGAGCGGTCGCAAATGTAGTGACAGTAGATGAACGTCAACGTTATCGATTTTCTCGATCATTTAGCTTGTTTATTTCAGCCTTCATTAGTAAAAATGCTGCAAAATATAGGCTAATGGGTCAGGAAGTTGTAACTCCACATTTTGAGCGCCCATTCATTTCGTACAAATTGGATTTGCAGTCTACTTGTAAAGTCACTTTCAAAGTCACGGATATTTCCCATGGCTCTATTTTAAAGCCATTTGAGCTTGTACTTTTTTCAAGTATTTTGAGCTGTATATATAAGCTGCTGCATCTTCAGCTACACTTTATAGTCAAGTATTCAAGTATTTTGAATAAAGTTAGCTGAAATGCAGCAAACACATCAGACAAACAATTGTAAATAAAAGAGACATTTCCATCAGTTGCCGTATAACGAGGTAAAAATTTTGGAGGAACAGATAAGGCGAACTAGCTAAGTAGTGGATAACAGAGTCAGAAAAAAAACACAGTGCGATCTTCAATAGCAGTGACCGCGTTCCGCAAAGACTGAGTGAAAATTTGTCTATAATGAGTGAAAATGCGGAAAAGTGAGCATCACAGTGCGGAGAAGAAGGCAGGAAGGGAAGTAAAGGCGTGCCAATGAATATAAGGCACCTGCGAGTACAACGCTCAGCGCTGTGTAAAACCAACAGAAAGAGAGCACACCGCTGCTTATCCGAATCCACATCCTACATCAGCAACACTCGACTATGTGCTCTTAGCGAACGTTTCATCACATCCTACAAACAAAACTGCCTCGAGAAAGTGGCTCGAAAGGCTCGTTGCCCCTACCGCTCTTCCGATCAAAACAACAACTAACACCGTCTCATTGCCGCCGCATCACATCGCCCATCCCATTTCAAACAGAGATTTAATATCTAGGTGGAACTGAAGCCATAGAAAAAGCATCTAGTGATTCCTTGCAGCTATCGATTTAAGTTCGGCGTCGTCAATCAGGGCATCATAAGTGGATCCGAGTGCAAACAAGGAAGCAAACCTCCACTTGAAAAAGATTGCCACTCAAAACTTACAACGCACTGAAAAACGAATGCTGTGAAAAAATGCTGCAAATTAAACGAGACTTCGTAAAATGTAGCACAACAGAGCGCTGTGAAACACACTATCCTCATATATGAGTAAGTTTCGAGTACGTAACTGGGAGCATTTCTGCTGAAATTGAGCATCTCTGCAGTAATATTTTTAAATAGATGAGATTATAAGGAAGGACAAAGGATCGGCACCGCTCGAGAACGTACGCCTCAGAGGATTCAAATACTTCACGACAGCGTAATCTAAAACATTCTTAGTGCTGCATTAGTGCTCTCTGAACATAGCAAATTTTTTAACGGTTGTAAATGTAGCATCCGCCGAGCATTTGCCACAACGTTCGTCCACAGGCGTTGTAAACCATTTTCCTCTCTAAAATAGCAATGTGTTTCGTTTCATTGCACGATCAAAATTAGGTTTTCTCACCCGCTAAACACTTTGCCGGGAAATTAGCAATCATCGGAATCGTCGATAGGAGGCCAAATTCCTCGTTAGCTTATTACATCGCTATTGCACCAAAAACGCTCCAGAGAGCCACCTCTTCCTTGTTAAACCTAATTTTCAGCAATTCGATTATATTCATAAGTGCAAGATGGAAACCCTGCGTAGCAGATTCTTCTTAAATGCGTTCAAATGACCACAACGACACCACATACTATGACATTTTTTTCAGATAGTCCGGAAAGTCCATCCGGCATTAGCAAGTTGATCGTGTCTATGCAGGATAAAAAATGTCGTTTGGAACAACTTTCGCCTAAATATTTTTATCTTGGATGTCTCGATTTACTAGTGCATATTAATTACTCGCTGGACAGTTCTCTGTGTTAATACTCGTAACTGATTATCGCACGTTTAGGACGCTGCAGTCAACTATGAGCTCGTATTTTCTGCGTCCTCCGAAAGAAAACAGACCACCCATTTCGATCGTCACACGCCAAGAGACTATCTTAGATGACGGTAGTGAGAATACATATCGCAGTGAACGCTTACTTCCTTACGGAATCGATAGCAAATCAGTAGATTGAACTAATTGTTAGAAAAATTAGATGTCGGAGCGACATCACTCAGCCTCTTTGAGCTAGTTCTTTCTCTTGGAGAGATTCTATGAAAGAAATGGTCTTTGTTGGCTTACTGTGCCGCTTCCTGAAAGGTATGCACAGCTGATCAGCCTTTTGCAGACGATCGTCAAAAGATTTACCTGAGGAATACAGTAACAACACACACAGGCGTCGCCAAAACAGGTATATGTATAGGTAAATAAAATGCTTGCAGGCTTGGGCAATCAGGGGACGCTCTGGCAAATGCGTTGACACAATAAAATTACTAAACTCAAATGGCATTCAGAGAGGAGCAAAGAAGAAGAATTGCATTGCCAGAGTATGAATCCACTCCGGTGCTTTAAAGCAGTGCTGAGAAAAGTTTTTTTTTTTCGCCCAAAGTTGTCTCCATTTAAAATGAAGCCTCTGAGATGATCTGCGACAAGCTGTCGAATACACTTCACCAAATTTGTCATTCTCTAGCTACCCCTTAACGATCCACTGAAAGCAGGCAAACAAATGACTGCTTTTGCTCAACATTGTTGTGAAGCATCCTCGATCTATAGCTGCTTGGTGTGGCGATGTTATTGATGAATGGCTTTATTAATGGCTCAGCAATATGTTCTGTTGCTGTAGTGCCACCACACCAGCGTAAATCGTTGAGTGAAACAACCAAAAGGAATGATTGAACATAAAAAAGACGGATTCGTCAGCTGGTGTGAGCACATGTTTGCTTGAATCATTTAAGGTTCATATAGTGGGAATTTGATACACCCCCATGGTCCACTCATTTTTGAGTGGCGTGCGAATTCCACTAAAAATAAATGACAATAAACTGCGATGCGCCCGCTCTGCAATGTTCGGCGTGATGGCTCGGTGGGAAACATCGAGAAAGAACGGGAAGATGACCTATCATTTTGCTGAGAGGTTGTGGAGCTCTCGAAAAGAAAGTATATGTCCTCAAAAATCTTACATGCAAGAACAATTTGCATTCTAATCTGTCGCTTTAAAAAATCGCAATTTAGTTTTTGCAGATATGGTGACAATTGTAATAACGTCGGGGTCACTTACCAGTCGCTTTTCTTAGGTGTGTAGAAATATATCAGAGTTTATTTTTAAAAATGTACTGGAAAGTGCTAGAGAAGAATATTAGACTCCATTTCGTGGTCTCATAGTGATGAGCGATGATGACTCGTGTGTTGTTTCCTTACGTGCAAATCTACGTGTCTCTTCACTAAGAAATCATTCTTTCCTCTACAGGTGTTGTACTGCCCTTCTAGTCATGAAGCATTACAATGATAAACGGGAAAATACGTAAATGGAAGAATAACTGAAATCATGTAAATTGGAAAGACTTCGTAAGCATAGAAAATCAAAAATCAATCGGAAGGTTTTTCGACGACTTATACTTGAAAGCAGTTATGGAACAGTAATTACAGTAATTAGATACAGTAATTATGCAGAAACAGTAGTTACGCGAAAATACTGTAATTATGCTCGAGGACCACATTTGAATTTGACAAAACCTGCTTCACGCCAGCTTTTGCTCACTACGAGAATGAATGTTTCAAACTCGAGCAAGTAGCCAATGAATGCTGGCATACGATAATAGAAAATTTTAGGGGGAACACATCGTTACGCAGTTATTCTCGCGTTAATTTATCATTAAAGCATCTTTACTGAATAAACCATGCAGCTTAATGATGGCAAAGAAATGGCAGAAAAGCGATGACGGCGTTTCAGATGACTATGTATTTGAATGGATTAAGGCATTATGCAATTGTTGATGCGATTGATCCAATTCACAGTATCCGTCAAGGATGCCATGCTCTGCGCTGGGCATCGCACAATAAAAACCATCGGCACAGGCACACTTCTTTATCAGCGCTAGAGCCGTTTGTCGAGCACACGATTCTCCAACAGAACAGGGTATTGGCTGAAATGTTCGAATTATGCATTGAAATATGGTAGTCAAGAAAAAGCACCACAGTTTTATGGAACTCTCGTTATCTTACGATGCACTTATTTATAACTGAGAACGAATAACGTGATCAGCTCTGCGTATAACTTCTTGTCGCTAGATCTAATTTTCAAACGTGATGAACACCTTCACTGAGAATACTTACGCGAAAACAAACGATATTATTCTAGACAGTATTGAAAAATAATTTCAGAGGCAAACGGAATCTAAAACAAAATGCCATGCATCATTCGAACATTGCTTCAAGTAATCAAGATGAAAAGCTGCCTTAATGTACTTTTTTTGATGTGCATGTAAGAATATTCATGATTTCCGATCGAATGAGTATCTTGCTGTAAAATGCCATCCGCGTGCTACTCAATATGCACTGAAGAAGAGCTAATGTTGCATTTTTTGCTCGAAAATGCACTCCTATATCAGTTGATGCTGAAAAGCTTAATCGCAAGTTCGTCCTGCTAGTTTTTAAAAGACACCAACATCTATTCTGCATTAATGATGCATGCTTAATACTTAAGAAAATAAAACATATGTTGTGGAGGTCTGCAGTGTTCGATAACTGTGGCATAGATGGTTATGATTTGCTCAGGACGAACGAGATGTCAGTGTTTTGCTGTGTGCTGTAATGGAGGTAGCGTTTTCGTCTTGGGTTTCGATTTAATTAAGCATTCTCGAAACTGACAGATTCGCAGGCATATTCGACAAATGGTTTATCAGGGGTGGAGCGAGGGATCAGCTCATAGCGATCTGGACAAACACATTCCACATAGGTTTTGAGACCATGTACGATTGTCGACACGTCGCCTATGTTGCATGTTGGTAGGATTCGTTCCTTGCAGAACTGAAAATAACGTCCACATAACTGACACTGCAGCATTAGACGACAGTACACAGCACTGTAGCATTTGGTTCGTTCTTCATAAAGAGACAAGTGTCACTTGTTTAGGGAGACTTCTCCCAGATGACGATCCTCTTCTTCCGAACTGTGAAATTTTATTTTGGTGAATCTCAACGCTTAAGTGCACGTAATTCACCAGATGAATGGAAACAAAGCAAAATGAGTGGGTGTTTCATCCACATGAATAACTCATTTGCGACGTGTTGGAAAGGAACGCAATCTCTTAAATGAGAATGTGCTTCTGAAATTTTCAAATCAAGAATGTGTGTTTGATTCCTTTTGTCATAAAACTATCTTTCCCTGTACCAACGATTTTCTTCGTTCATTAAACATATTCCAAATTCCCATTTATGAAATTAATTAGATTATTAGCCAAGTGAGCTAGAAGTGAGATGCCTCAGAATTCTCTCGAAATACTACCGACCAATGACCACCTAAAAAAAGCAGGATCGAAAGGGTAGAGTGATCAGAGCACAACTGTTTACTGTTTAAGCGCCCTCAAGAGTCGCATCAAGTGAAAAAGGACCAGTCGCATTCTCAATCTTACTTTTTGGACTAGTGCAGTGAGGAAAAGACTTTTGCGCGTCCAAATCACCCAGTACTATCAACAATATATTGTTGTTTTCATACTGAGTGGAAATGACACTCATTTCAACAGTTTTCTACCCTATATCCACTTATGTATGAGAAAATTTCTTCAGTGCGGAAAACGCACATGATATTCGACATCTTGATTTATAACTCCACTGTTCTTTCCACACGCGTATTCCTTACTCGGACAACTACAGAACTCGAAACGATGACCCATAGCAATGTAAAGGCAGCTCTCATTCCCTTTGCACTGTGAATATCGAAGTGTTTCCGCCTGAAAATATCAGCATGATGTTATCAGGTCCTGCTCGGCCTGATAACGATGGCAATTGATAACAGGATGCGATGCTAAACGAGTGTGAGGCTTATTTGGGTGAAAGAACATGGGAGTTCTGCTGTGTTTGTTGTGCGTGAGCGATGAGAAAAGACTTTTTGCTGCTATGCATGTGAATTTTCCAGAAAGTGACGCTATAGGCTTGGTGAAGCTTAGGAATTAATAGGATAACTTGTGTTGTTAGAGCGATGTATTGTAAAATCATTGTAAGCTTCGAAATTGATTTCAGTCTTGTTTCGAGTTTTTTTTTTTTTAAGTTTTGTATCGGAAGAAGCAGGTTTTTCGGCAAACCATCTGAAAATATGCTTCATTTTAACTATTATTTAGCAACGAAGTTTCCATCATATTTTCAGTAAACTGAGTGAAAAATTGATGAATTGGAAGGATCAAGGAGCTTACCAAGATAAATGATTCCGCCGGCATACAAGAGAAGATGCAAAGAAGACCGGTCCTCAGCAATAAAGATTTCGTTTGCGAAACCGTTTTGAAGTCACGCATCTTAAAAAAATAACCTCAAAATTGTCCAACTTGCATGTGCAGATCTGAAACAATTTGCCCATGAGCGTGAAAATGATTTTCTTAAGGAAAATCGAAAGATATATACATGGAGGAGAGCTAAAAAATTGAACGTATCATAGGCGGACTAACGTGATAAATTCTCTTTTTGAATTCCGAATAGCTGAGAAACAGAGTTCTATGGCAGCGTTTAACCTAAATGTTGATATTCACCTTTCAAACGAACATATGACCATTCTGGGGCTCTGTTCTTTAGTTCTCACTTGGCGAACAGCTTTTCCAGAAAGAACAAAGAGACGATGAATACCGAATTAGCCTTGAACAAGTTGCTCTGTTTGTAAACTGCCACTAATACCGCTGAAATGTTGCAGCAGTCTGCAGCTCTCGCCATCTCTTGTGAATCTTTCACAGATCAACTGAACATCCACTTTAAAAAGCAATTAGCAATAACGCTATTCTCTGTCAGCAAGGTTAAGCAGGCCAACTTCGATGCCGTATTAGCGAGAAAACGTTTTTAGCAAATAAGTTTTTATTGATGAATATATTGAATAATATTGAATAAGAATCGTATTTTTTTCCATTGTCAGCCTCGCGATCGGTTTTATGTAAGTTCCGACCAGATTTATTGGATCTGCTCAGTCGAGCAACTCCACCCAGCACCCACATCAGGACGAAGGCCGCGGAATAAATCCCCGTAGTCATAAGGGGAACAACGGTGGATCCGCTCGTCACCATCCGACAGGCAGGACATGAGCCTAACCCACACCTTCATGCGACCGATCCGCAAGAAGTAGAGGCCGACCTGAAGTCAGTATAGGCCACCTGGATCATAGAGACATTGGGTCAGCGCGCTTGGAAGCGATACGAAGAGGTATTCATTCGTAATGTCTTGTTGATTGGAATAAATATAAAGAAATAAATGCGAAATAAATACTGAACAAATTTCTTTGGTACTGAGGAATATGCTGAATGCATTTTTATAGAAAAAAATTTTGGAGCTTCTTTGCTGAATAAATTTTCGTTGAAGAACAGATTTTTAATTGAATAGTAGAGAAGTGGAGCTCATCAATTTCACGAAGTAAATTCACAAACGCATTCTATGTAAAAAACACTTATGCTCATGAGACATATATGGGCAAAGTTATAGCCTAGTTTTAAGCGAGCACCTACTTTGAACCCGAGTCGATTGAATAAATAAGATACAAATACGCACTGCTATGTTAAGAGATAACAGGTGAAAATGAGGGACGCAGATCTATTTTCTTGAATTCGGCACTAACAGGTGGAAAGCGTTCTTTACGCATTCCGCCGAAAGCACCTAATGGGTAACAGACGTGGCTTGATATTCGATCTTCAGTAGAAATATGTAATTTCAAACATATACTCGGTAAAGTGATTGCAGTGACTCCACCCGAACAGCGGTATGACAAATATTCTCTGAGAATCTTAACGTTAACTGAAGAATATACCGAGCAGATTTTTTTGAATATTTAGGAAAGCAGTGAATAAATTTTTGCGGATACTGAGAACATAGTGAGCAAATTTTTGTTGAATAAAACTTAAGAATTTTCTTGCTGAATAGATTTCTAAGTGAACAAATGCTGAATGGTGGGAAAGTGGAACTCATCAGTTTGAATGATATTGCATGATTCGATATGCACATTCGATAACGGGATGAAAATTAGCACGATACTGCAATCATCAATTGTTGTAATCATTTGCGAGAGTGTCGGTGATTTACAGATTCAATTCAGTCGACAATCTTAATGGACAACAAATGCCGTCATTGATTCGTTGGCGTTTCCATCCAAACTTTTCATTGGGAAATGACAGAACTTTTTGCCATTAACTGCATTTTCTAGTAATGGGAAAACTTTTAATTTTCTACGATATTTTTGATCGTGAACGAAGAACACTTTGTTGCATTTATTATCTTCTGATATTTCAACGGAATTTTTCAACCACACTTTTCCTCAACCAATATTACCTACGCTCATTCAACGTGATTCTCACTTAAAGCACCATAATTCATTACTTAGTATTTAATTCAAGGTGCATAGTCAGTAATTCTGTCACGATGTTTGTAGGTTTTACAGTTCCCCCAAAATTATGCTAAACGCTATATAAAAAATACCATAATAGGATCAGCTGAAGCCTCATATGGGGAAAGTAGACGCTCAGAAAAAGCAATTCATTACATAAAGTTTCTTTGTTAAAGTGAGGAAGAAATCAGCTATACGTGCAAAAAACGCTCTCTAATAAATCGCTGTGATAAGCTAAAATTGATACCAAATAAAATTCGTTGTATGCTGATCATATTCGAAAGGCAATGCAGCCCTCCGTTGAGTCGTACGGAAAATTTATCAATTTTGGCGAAATTCTACTTTTTTCTTTCTAACAGCTTTGGAGGTTTGCAAAGAAACATGCGAATCGAATTATCTCATAGTTTGGCTTTGCAAAAACTCGTTGAATTCGTTCGAAACTTCGTCAAAAATTCGGTGAAAATAACTAGGTTTTAGACATTTTTGCGCGATGAAATAGATTTTATGATGATCTGAAAGCGGTCGAAATGATGCAAATGAAAGAGAAACAACTTAACGACGCTTAGATCCGAAGTGGAACAAAGAAACAAAAGCGAAGCGAATGTGATGTGCAATCGAAAGAAACGGGATGAAAGCAACGAAGAAGATGCGAGGGAGCGACGATCGTTGCATGAAGTCAATGAGACATTGAATATGAATCGCTGAAAGCACTCGTGGATCAGTGATGCTGTGAAACGAGCTCACTCAGGGGCAGCAATAGGTTTTTCGAGAGATCTCTTCGTCATCACTACTGGGAATCAGAATGACTCATAGTCGCTGAATGCGAAACGCTGGTTATATGCTCTCAGTTTGTAATACATACATGATTTGACCGAATGGCAGCATTATGGGGGCAATTCCCGCTCTACCATTCAGGCTGATCAGTGCAGCATCGTGCAATGTTGTTAAAGGAGGAGACGGAAATGCACAGTCTGAGATCGTTTACCTGCTGCTTAACTCAACAGGTGGGATTTAAAATCTACTGGACGCCGTCATAAATATTTTATTAGTGTCATAATTTCACCTATTTAGCTTTCCATAAATATTTCGGAAGATCAGAGTCGCTAAGCAGAGTGAACTAGTAGTAATTATATGCGTAGCATGCAGCGCGCTTAAAAAGTCTGGAACTTAAGCTTCAGATTTCCACGCGTCTATCCAATAAGACCTGCAAACAACTCATTAAACTGAATGGCCACTCACTTTGATGACCAGTATAGATGTCGACTGCTCTTAGTGAAGCCTAACATCCTCCAAAAACAACGGAATATTTCGTGACTTTTTTACTCCGGCACATTGCAGTAAAATTTATATACATATAAAAGTCGATCACAGTGTGGCTCTGAATGCTGGTTGATAGGGATGGTGATGATTTGTAAAGTTTTGGATAGACCGCGCTGAGGCTCCTGAGGAAATTTCGTCTTCTTCGTCCCCATCCTTCCGGATCCTTCTCCATTTCGCACGACGATTTTGAAACCACGTTTTAACCTATAATGAATTCATAAAGGTGTGCTGCGAAAAAGCAGCAGAAATAAACGAGAAGAAAGCTCGAATAATTTGAGAAGAAAAGCAGTGAATTGTGTGATGGCATATATTCTAATAAGAAGATACTGTCGTTCCCTTTAAGGCCCTCTTTGAAAAGTGGAAAGTTGTTTTACTGGCTTTTCCCACATCGATTAGAGACTTCCGGAGTTCTTAAGCCAAGAATAACTTAAAGTTTCCCGACTACTTCCGTCTACTCCATTTGAAGAAGCGGTTGCACAATTCGTGGAGCCAGAAGTTAGAAGCTGAAGAAATCCCGTCTTGCATTATTCGCTGCAAAACTTATACCCGAACTTAAATTGCATAAGGTACTTATTCTCCCTTCCTGTCGAAAAACACTTGGATTTTGACTCCACAGGATGCAACAGGATAATCGGCAGGAGGGGAATCTCAAAAAGCTGCTCTCAGAAAAACTTTCACCACTTGCTGTCGTGAAGGCCAGCGTTCTAGTGGACAGTGGATCAGCGGATTCATTAAGGCGAAGTGATCTCGTTCGTTATAAACGAGGTCCTTGATTACAATTTGTCGGTGTTAGAGGAAAATAACATCGCAAACGAAAGTTTAGTGGATGGGATGCAAAAAATTACAATGCCTAATCACTGCACAGAAATCTTCCTCATCGAGGAGCAGAGTTGGTTACGGATGCTTCGGATGTGCGCCTATTGGGGTCAACATTCTTTTGATAGTCTGTCAGATTTTAAGCAAATTGTCGACTCTGCCGCGTGATTCAGTTTCATTAGTTTAGGTCTTGCTTGAGGAGAATCTCCTCTGCAAAGCTTAACGCTAACCGCTTCCACGCAGCAACAACATTAAGATGCCCTCTCAAGAAACTTCCGCAAAGCTGAAGGAGAACAATATATCAAAGATGGCCTAGAAATTACCGAACCCACAGCAATTGTAGGAGTGGAATCCACTTGAATTCTTTCTACTTATAAGTTAAGAAATAAATTTGCAATGTCAACAAAATGTTCCATGTTTATACCTATGTTTATTGAAAGTAATTCAACATGACATGCAGACCGCACATATGGTTGTTTCCAAATGAAATATTGTGCAACCGGAAATAGGCGTTAATGAGAAAATAATGAACATCATATGGCATGCTCGACTTCTGGGCAAGAGGTTTGCATAAATTTCAGTGACTTAAACTTCCCTGAAATATCACATTCTTACCCAAAGGATTGCATCTGATCGCACCTTATTGCCGTTGACATAGCGAAGGATATATTCTTCTACATACGAGCTCACACGAGTCAAACTAATAAACCACCACTATATTTAAATAGTGTTTTAATTGATTTGCACAGAAACGCATCTTGATGCGATAGTTGAAAGCACACACCTCATATGTGTGGATTACTTAATCCATACTGCTGCAATAAATAAGAATGTCACTGAATCTTTTCTGTTTTGAACTGTTATCGGCAATTGAGAGTTGACCTTATTTCGACAAACTTCGCCTAAAATACTCGTGGAAAAAGGAGGGCGAAACTAAGCAGAAATAAAAATTGAATTTATTGGATAATTTCTGAATGAAGCTGCTGAACTTATTATCGAATTGTTTCACAGCGTTCCGAGAAGGGCATCGAGATAGCTCCAAGTTTATCCACATTACCGCAGTAAGCATGAACAATAATGCCCAACGCAAAGGATTTGCTGAATCAATCCACCGATGACGCCCATTTAATGTTCTTTCGTCGCATTTACTGCAGTGCGGTAGAAACACAGCATCTTTATTCGGCCACGCTTAACACTCCTTCCTAAATTTTGACTACACAGTTTGCTAATCTGAATGCAGAGGCGTTTTCAAAATTTCAGCTACAGTTATATTCCTTAACGACGTCATCCTGCGTTGTGATCGACTTTTTTTTGCAGGGCGACCCGTCTTTTCCTTATCAGTTACGAGAGGCTAATACTGAGTTATGATCTTCGGAGGTAATCTCAACCCCTTCCTACTCCTTCCCCCTCCACCACCAGAAGAGAATGGAAAGAAAGTAATAGCACGACACGGGCACTCGGAAAGATAAGCAACGGACAGTGATTTGGGGCTAAGTGCTACCAAAACGCCGAAAAATAACTCTAGAGACGACAAAAGCCATATTGCAAGTTATTATATTTGTAAGAAGCATGCATGACGTAATATGAAGCTATGGAAAACCTCTTTTTTATGGAAACCTCTTTTTTTACAGTGTCTTGTCATTCTCTATTCTAGAAAGCGCAACTTTTAAGGATTCAACCTATCTCAAGTTTAAAACTGTAGAAAGTTTCCTTTGCTAGGAATAAAAGCGATTCTTAGGCACGATTAATAAATTTCAGCGGTTCTTACTCCTAACAAAAGTGATTTGTTGAATGCGCTTGATTACTCATGACTGACCCACAAGCAATTCCACGTTACATATTCTAATGATGAAACAACGATAATCCCTTTTAAAGTCTGATATTAAGCATAATTAAGCTCATGTTGGAAAAAAGCCTGTGGATTAGGTGCACATTTATTGCAGGTGAGTCTCAAACTGCTTATTCCATCGAGGTATGCCTCAAGACCTGGTCGCTTACGTTCCTGTAAACTTATAAAAGGACGAAATGAGGGCATCACCGCTAATGCAAGATATCCAAAAATGGAATAAAACATTACTATTACATCCTTTGCATATTAGAATTTCGCTTCAACATAAACGAATAATGTGAACGTGGGTGTGGCAGAGAACTGTAATCGGGAGAGCGCGACAAGTCATTGGGGAACATTGCAGCTCGCGGAAGCACTTGTCAGCTATCAAATAAACACTCTGTATCGTAGACGAAACAGTTTCGCGCACGCACACCTCTTTAGCGCTCAATTTCCTGCCTCTTCGCACTCGACCAATTTCCTACTCAGTACTGTTTCAAAGAAAGATTCCTTGCCTAGCATAAATTCCTTTTAGAATATTCCAAATTTTCTTTGTCGGCGTTCATTAGCTAGATCCAAAACTCACAACTATTTTAGTGACCAAAACAAAGGGGTCATCGGGAACTTAACGCTTTCGTTGTACTAAAACTAAAAAACCATATTCACATCAAAGGCGGGAGTACGCTATGCTGAACAGCAATATCATCTTTCAGGTGACGTTGGTGGAAATATGCACAAATTCAGGATCTCAGCCCAGCGGCCAGCCTGCCAATATCAGTTGCCTTCCAACGATTTGCGCATAGGGACGTGAACTCAAACTACGCCACAACAGTTCTGTGAGTAACGTTGAATACATGAGGAAGACTAAACTGGAGCTATCGCCGTGATACTCAGAAGTGTGAGGTTTTCGAGCTCAGTGAACCAAGAAGCATCCTCACATAGCAACGTTTGGGAATTTAGCTGTCGTAGTTGGTGGGCTCGGTGACGTTGTCAAAGCTGGCAAATGCATGCACTATGCACAGGTTAACAACGATCAAATCGCATCAAACATTTCTAAGTACAGGTACAACGTTTTTCGGCTTTCCTGAAAGCTTTAACAACCTTCACAATATGAAAGTTGCACTCGTCCCTATTTCTTGCTCTTTGTTTAATCATTAAATGCGGCTTCTGTAGGCCATGGATGGCGTAGACCGGCTGGTACGAGGAGCCAAAACATCCCCCATATTTCCAAATTTACAGTTCTCCAGTTAATTAGCGAAGTATCCACATTTTGGCGACCCGCAAAGCGAATACGAGGGTAACTGATGCAATTGAAGTATTGCATTTTCACCTGTCGGTGCTTTCACTACGAAATTCCCTTTCACAATAGCAATTTAAGTTAAAGATCTCTAAATTTACCTGTCTTTCGGACAACTCGAGGTTTTTCGCCAACTTTTTCCGCTCTTGAGGTGACAAATATTTGTGAGTGCCAAATTTTTGCTCCAGCGCATCCGTCTGCTCGTTGGTGAATCGTATTTGACCGCCCTTCCTCTTTTGATGCGTTTTTTGTATATACGGATACAGCCAAGGCAAACGTGGATCCCATCCTACAAAAAGTCTAAGAGAAACTTTTGCTGATCTCCAAGACGCCAACAAGTCCTCACTTCTTTTATGTCGTCCATTTTTATGAAGTATAACGGCTAGAAAGATATTCCTCCTTTGAGTATTTCAGGAACATTTTAAAATGTTTGTAGGCGCAGTTTTCACAGTCACTATGGTTATATGTCGTATATGTCGCACTTATCTAAAGAAGACTAAAATAGGTCCTACAAAAGTAATTCGGATGAAAGCTATTTGGCAGAGAGTGCGAAATTTTCATGATGTTAAAAAAATACAGAATGACGTACTAATGCCGCCAGTCGTCAACTGATGTCGGGGGGTTTATAGGATTACAGCTGAAAATTTTCATGAAGATGAGCAATCCGTGTGTTGGAAGCACCAGTCGTTTTCGAGCTATCTTATAGCTGATACGATAGATTGCGACGGTGAAAAAGTCACATAATTTAATGAAGAGTTCGTCGTCAAGTGTTCCCAGCGACTAATTGGATTATGTGATGAGAGCGTATTTCTTGGCTCATCTCGAAGCACTTGTTTATTTATGACAAATAGAGATTGATGTGGCGCACCTCGGGATGTGCATATAAGATCGGCGAATCAAAGGCTTTCCGGCGACACAAACATATACATCGTTAAGGAGGGCGGCTTACTTAAGAGATTACTAATGTTCTCACGACAATTCTTTGTATGCACCTAAGGGTCATGTTCGGTCATAATTTCTTACCGCAAACTGTTCCATTCTTTTATATCTCGGTCTTTGCTATCTTGTCAAATTATTGGTATCATTTCTGTTTCATTTTTCTAACGAGTGAAAGTCATTTTTTTTATCACGTTGCACAGATGAAGGACTTTCTACTGAATTTTAAGCATCACATAGCTACTACCACATAAACTTCGCTTACAGCAGTCTTCTATATCACTCACTGACCTCGCTCAAATATTTTCAATCTAAGCCGCCAGCTTTTCAAATACAGTTGAGAATCTGATATTTGGATGGGAATAATGTTTTGACGCTATTGTTGTCGATTCCTACGAGCATCGATGTCAGTGAAGATAGAGGGTGGTTTTGAAACCTCCACTCAATATTTTTTTTTTTCATTAGTTGAACTCACTGGGAGCGAGTACGTGAAGAAAGACAAGCAACTAACCTGCAAGCATAGGAAGTTGGCCACTAGTTGAGTTTGCCACTTGTTGGCTTAAATGTTGGGTTGCAATATTGACATAGTTGACTGCATGATACCACTGAGCAGAACTGAATGGTCCTGGCACCACAGGTGGCGTCGATGTATGGGGTTGTTCATCAACAGTTTCCAGAATTACCCTACATTCCCATATAAAATTTGTATTGAGATAATATAAGGATAATAAAAAGGCTAATAATTCATACACGCTATAGCAGCACTATGCTGAACCTTTCAATATTAATTTTTCCGCTCTAAAACCCTTCGCTACATATCTTCTGAACGGCGCTAAGCAATCCTCTGTTACAACACATCAAGGAATCCATGCTCTGAGCAGAAACAAACTGCACAGTAAAAAAGAACCTGAATATGCTTTACACAAGTAGCAAATTAGTTTTTTAACAGCAGCCACCTGGATGAGACTAAAGTGAAGAAACAGCAGGTGTGGTTAAAGCAATTTCATGTTAGTAATGAAATTGCTTGAAAATTAAGTTGCCACTAAAACATCATGAAATAGCATTTTCAACTATATGTCGAGCAGTGCATTCAGTTATGTATAACTGCTACTATATTTGGCCCTACTTGATTGACGTAACTGCAACACTTCCTGATAGAATCGTGCTAATCACATGTTTTCTAGAGGTGATGAAAAATGAGTGAACGAAGAGCATATAAAAATGTGGAAAATATGAGTAAAGTAGTGCATATTATAAAACAGTGATTACCTTTCTGGGAACTGAATAATAGTATGGGGAGTTGGTTGAAGCAGAGTACTGATTGAGAATGCCATTTATTAGCGATGAAAGCTGCTTGTCGAGAAATCACGCTAAATGGTTGACGAAGTAGATTTCTTTGCCTCATCGTCGAGGAGGCGGGCTGCGCTTGTTGCTACGCAATACAGTACATAAACCTAGCACACTGTACAAACATTTGGAAGCGTTGTGATGCGCACTGTCTCGTTAATCACTCACATATCGATGTCGTTCCCATCAAATAGCTTTCAGCGAAATGTAAACAACATCGCTACTGCCGAGTGCTCTTATCCGATTTTAGAATGCTCTTTCCAGCGCACTCGATCCATTCGCCTCTACAGTATTAGCCCATTATTAACTGCCAAGGTATAATGAAGACACTTCGCATTGCAACGAGTCCCACTGTGCATCTTGCATTTCAATGAGATACTCATCTCGTCTATCCGCTAAATCTATTCGAATCGCTTCTGTGAACTTGGCACAGCAAAGTGCGAAAGCAGTTGCCAGCTTTTGCTGCTATGAACATTTCGCTGTTGTACACTAGTAGCCATTACGGCAGGCTGAGTTATTGGGTTTGTATTCAAGGAGTTGTTATTTTTCGCTCAATACTGCTTTGAAACCGGAAGTAGATCGAAACATTTTGTTAACAGCTCATAAACTCAGCAGTCGCTAATCTTATTATTGACAGTGTTGACTGACAGCAGAATTATATTTCCTTAATATTTCTATCCCGGAACAAATTATGAAAATGCATTTTCCGCTCCTGATGTTACGCCATACAGCGACATTTGCAGTTATGCTGTAAGGGCTCTGAGCACAGCACAAATGTCCGCCTGTACTCCTCACTCGGCAAACACATATAAACGTGCGAATTGTTCTCGATTACCTGCTAGAATTTAAGAAAAGCGACCAGCCGGTCGCTCTTGTTAGCGCAATTCACTGAAAACAAAAAAAAAATGCTTTTAACGCTTCTCTTCTTCTCTTCTCTTCTTAGAGTGCATTTCTCCTTGAAATATTTCTCTACAGCAGCGATTCACACGATTATTTCCGAATATAACGCTCACCAGGAAAAATTCGCGTTTTCTGGGATCAAATAGAACAGTTCTGTCAAGAAACTGGAATGGACTATGAGGAAGCCATTTTAGTGCGGCTTGCAAGAACAATGGTCTCATTAATGAGTGAATGGAATAAGACAGGGGTAATATTCACGTTAACTAAAAGAATAAACAGGAGCTAAGTATTTATAATTTACGGCAAAGCAGTCTCAGAAGCGGAATTATACCTTCCACAGGGAATGATGACTCAGTCACATAATTTTAGCATATATTTCTCACTTTTTCCTTGTGCTGGTAATTATTCATCGTTATTATGTTCATATGATTGTGAATTAACGCTTTAAACTAAACAATGTTCTTTTCAGGAATATAAAGAAAAGCCCACTAAAGCCACTAAAGCTGTTTCGCCTGATCTGATGCCACGACTGATCCACGCGATCACGACAAAATAGCGTTTTTAAAACATATCGGTTCATCTCTGTCACTTTCTGCTTTCACTATCGATTACGCGCGATCGGCAACTCGACCCACCCTTGTTTCACCGCCACAAAGAGAAGCCAATTATGCGTCCTTAAGAATTTGTAGTGGAGATATTTCATCGCAGAGGTAACCCAAAGTCTTCGAAGTAACAGAGGTGTTGTCTGACTGAATACCCCAGCTGGCAGGGAGTGTTTCTAAAATGCTGCGAAATGGAACTATCATAAGCATTCATTTATTCGTAGCTGCAAGCTGTCGGCAGCTTGCAGCTACTATCATAAGCATTAGTACCATTTATATACATCGCTGCAGTCGAAAGTGAGTAGGAAGCAATTGCCTAGCAGCTAAGGATGGACCTTTTTCTCTGCCAGCAACGATATTAACTAAACGGGGAGTTTGGTTCAAGTCTTGTGAGTGCACTAGATTTCATTTAAGAACTCTCATCTATTAAGTCTGTTTCCAGTGGGAAGTTGAATGAGAAATTCCTCCTTCCGGCATATTGTTTCGTATTTGCCTTTCCTTTATTTCATCCTGAAACTCAGGAAAGCGACCTTTTTTTGACCTTTATGACTTTATTATGGTGTTTTTCCAACAATTTTAAGAAAACATTTTATCGATAAAAACCGCACGCAGTAATCCCCTTGCACAGAAATCTTGGAGAATTATTGACACAGGTGCTTATATTCGAGGTCTACGGTAGTCCCGCTCGTATTTCCTTTTACTACCTTCGGTATAACCTTTTGTACTATCTTGTTTTCAATTTGCTGATAAACAAATGTGTAAGAGAATTTTATAGATATTACTGGAGTGAGTATGACAAACTAGTCAAATATACAAGTATGATTATCTAAGATGCTTTCACGCAGACCCTGTAGCAGTCTCAAAATGTCATTCTCATTTGCATTTGTTGGTGGAATTCAAAGTTATGAATGTGAGTAATAAAAAATTTTGGTGGAAATCTCCTCAACGGAACTAAAAGCTATAGAAAAGATTTAGTCTGTTAACCTCACCGGTAAGGTTACTCTCTACTTTACTAGATTTGCATCTTTTACAGATCGTTATCGTTTCGCTTTTTTTATGCTCTTTATTTTGATATCATTTAACGAGGCACAAATACCTCACAACGTGGGGTAGAAACCAATGCGGCATCGACGACGTTGTAATGCTCCCTATATTCAGTGAAAGATTTTCTTTTCGGCAACGCGGCATTAATGAAGCGTTGACGTACTTCATTTAGCGACCACACTACGAGGTGTTCATACATTGCCTTTGTACCGGACCGACGAACTGTGAGTGCTCGATACCGATAGAGCAGATGCGCTTCTCGACAAACATTACCGAAGTGTACACGAGCAGCACATCTTTTCAGTGAGGAGCACACTTTGCGAATCATTATCTGCTTTTTCAATGACTCTCAACACTTCGAGCTTAACAGTTTTCAGTTTTAATCTCCAATTTCAAGTTGTTGTTGTTGCACCCGTTAATGTTAGTATGCGACCATCCTCTCTAATCAGTTATGCACTTTAATGCTTGAAAGCGACGAAGCAATTCCATCGTACTCATAAGTTCATATGTTCAAGTGCACAAGCAGTGCATTAACAAAAGGAAGTAAGGCTGGGCTCGCAGCATGAATTTGTACGTTAATTTCATCATATGCGCAAGTGCACCGTGTTTGATTGACGGTGCACATGTGTCTGACGTATAATTTTCTGCTATCAACATTATTTCATATGTGTAGCTGTGTATGTATATATGAATGAGTGTGTGTGTGTTTGTGTGTGCATGTATGCACCCACATATGTGCACACGGACGTATGTACGCACATGTGCTCATGCCAATATGAAAGAAAAACGGCATTTTGGAGTAAATTGGACGAAAAATACTGTTGAGCAGAATTGCTTAATGAAAGGTTATGGGTGAGTACAGGCAAACATTTAAAGGATAAGCGTACCATTAATGTGACAAATAAGAGCAATTTTGATGAGTACATTAGTGGGGCATCTCATTTGCAAGTGCACTCATTTTACGTCTCATTCATCTACGTTCAACAATTTGAGCATCGTTTTGACCTCACTCAAAATGGCAGCGATCGCGACATCGATCCGCCAACTCACGATCGCTATGTAAACGTAACTGCACCGTCACCAATACATCTATTGTACTAAGCCACTCGGCACCATCTCACCTTAATGGCATTTTCTTGACGCTAATATTATTTGACATCTGAATCGAAAACCGATGTTAATAAGCGGCGATATCTGAATATACCTCAAAAAATTTGTACTTACAAATCCGATCATACAGTAACTGAAAAATTTCACTCATTACATAGCAGAAAATGAACGCGAAAAAGCAACGTTTTGAAAAGAAACTGATAAGCAGATTCAGCATTCGCAAAACGATTCACAAATTGCGTTGCCAAAATATGTGATAAAGCGGCGAAGTTTAGTTGGTGTGAGTTCGGCGATATATCCTGCTTCTTGATTTGTGCAATATGAGTGCCCCAATCCTAGAGAGACTGAAGCAACTTTTGTTTTCATAAAACATCTACGAGAAAACTTCAATTGTAGCTGAGGCTGAATACACATAGAAGGAGTCTCTGCTGCATGCTTATATGCTGTAGTGTTTTCAAAAGTGTCTCGACGTCATCCTTGAAGGACGGTCACTGATGGAAGCATCTATTTTCAGTAATGTCATAAGCTTTGTCACTGCAAAGATACTTAATTACTCTTTCGATGTTATGAAAGGAAAAGTATAGCTAACAAAAAAAGGAATTGTGCTTGTTGACAGAGAAACGGCTTCACCTGCAATGAAAAAAGATTCTGCGTGACAGATTCCTGCCGAAATGCAAGGCATGACAACTTCACTTTAATTTTATGTAATACGCATTCTTTCTGATCAGTCAAAGTTCATTCTTCCTCTAAAGGTCACCGTAATGATAAATATCGATTCGAGTAGAACAGCAATTTTAATTAATCTCAATTAATTCACGAATAAGGGAACATTTCGGTTCAGCATTTCGCAAAAATACACACAAACACATAAAAGAGAACAAGGACAGCATTGATCGTCTTTGCTTCATCGAACTCCTTGCAGTGATTTTCTATTCTTCATCCACTTCACAATCCTTGTTTTTTCAAAGACATTAATAAATTGATGGAATTCGTTCGCGGTTGAAGATTATTTGCTATGAGGAATTCCTGAATATTTTTCAGCTTTAGACAGCATACAATGAATTCCTCATCCCTGACAGTGTTGGAATTAAAAAGCTTAATATGAAGTGATGCCATACCGGGTGATTAAGTTCAGTGCGCTAATGCGTCTAATGATGCGTCGAATACAATTAACGCGATACGGTAGAAGCGGAGCACACTACGCTCTGCACTGCAATGACGCAACAGCACAAGCAACAGCAAACATGACCAACTAGCAAGATGCAATCAACGTCAACCTAATCCTACGTAAGCATACCAACGCGTAAATTTTAATAGATATTTAAGCAGTTCAACTAACTGATATCGATTTGTTTAAATTAAGTTGACGACCGAAAGAATCATCGATCGGAATGCATCTAACCACAGTTTGATTGCTGCACTATTATGTTTTAGAAATTCCTCATCAGCAAAGTATAGCAGATGTCATATTTCTCTCTCCTTCACATTAGTGCCGCGAAAATAGTATTCAAATGATTGAATGATTTTCTTAGTGATTTGTGCCGATTTCTTTGGAATATCTGCAGCACTTGAAGAATGCTGCAAGAGTCACTGTAGTTCTTGGACTGCATGTGCGAATGTTTTTGCTTTTGTGCTCAGAAGCAACCGACTACAAATCTGCAAATTGAAAATCGACTCGGCACTGTCCCCCCAAAAGGCCCCGTCACCTTTCTTTTACACAATGATCCAATGAACTATTGTAATCTCATAAATTATTAGTCGCGAATATAAGTCCATACCCTGCGGGTTGTTATTTTTGCCTTTTCTCAAGTGTATCTGCTCCGTCAAGTCTCACTTTTTTGTTCCTTTTCAATTTTCTCGTGTTGCTAAAGAATTGTTCATGCTTCTTTCAAACAGTACGGGAAACCTGCATTCCACTACTGTAAGCTTCCTATGCTGAAGAATTTTTAGGAATCTTTAGGGAAATCTGCACGACTTACGGGTATCAGTCGTTTTTGCGAACTAGCCGAAACAAGGTGAAAGTCTCGACCATAAATGACCGTCGCCACACGAATCAGAATTTTTTCAATTTTCCACAGAAAATGCGGACTGAGTCTTTCATTCGTGAACTCCGTCTCGATGAGACTTTGCCGCGGTCCTACCACTGTTTATATGGCTAAGCGCACACAAGATCAGGAATGATAACCTAGTTAAGATCAGATTTCGAAATGCTACCGTTTGCTATGCTCACGCGATGGAATAATAAGGCATCAGATGATTTCTTCGCATGAATGCAATATGTTTTTTCTCGAAACCCTAGCAAGTTCTAGAATTCGCATATTTCTCGGACTTCTCCGATTTACTGGAAGAACTAAACTTTGGTTGTTGGAGGTGGGGTTCTTCAAAATTTGGCTTTGTCTTCTTGAGAAGAAGCTAATAGTTTCCAGGAACTGGGAGAAGATTCTAAACACCTGAAGTGGAAAATGATCACTATGCGCTATGATGAACAGGAAAAGGTGTGATGTGCATTAGCGAAGAAAAAAAAGTGAAGTTCTCACTGAGGTGGGAAGAGAGATCAAGAAACTCTGAGTGAAGTAGGAGAAGGTTAGGCGATGTCGACTGGAGCAAGAACGGAACTTTGAAGCTTAAGCAAACTGTATCAGGAATGCCTCCGGTCAAAATGTATGATAATCTGAAATCTCATGCGTTTAGTCTGGAGTGATCCGGCGAGAAAAAAATTCAAGTCTTAACTCGTGAGAGACATTCAATATCGAAATTCAAGTAAATTTAAGAATCCCCACAGTTTCATATCTAACTACTCGCAAACTGCACAGTTTCTGTGAACGTGAACGTTTAAACCGTTTATTACCAATTGATAACTTTAAACCTTCTAAGTGGCAAATTTTTCACTTCCATAACTCACTGCATCTGAGCATCTATGAAGTGACACTGCGGTGATGTCAGAAAACGTTATCCGCTCATGTTTCGGCCTTCCGGAGCTATGAGGTTTAATAGCACGAGTTGATTCCGGGTTTTGGCTAGTGCGTATGGTATCGTGAAAAAAGAGGTATTTTTACATAACAAAGACGGGAAGTGGAGAAGTGGGACTCGAAGTTGGTCTGACCACACATTCTGCAAATCTCTCTCAGTTTCAAACTGTGAGGCTTGATCGACGATGCGAAGACGAGAATGAAAATTTCATGAGTCTTACAATTAAATAAATTCTTCTTAAGTATGCGCATAAACTCAGTTCTGATACGTTTTCACTTGCACAGAGAGGTTTCACGTCCGCAGTCATTTTCGTCAATTTTCGCACATTTTTGTGAAGGGTGAATTATGGCAACATCGTGTCTACGCCGACGTGTGTTTCCGGGTCTATCCTGGAGTTTCAGCTGCTGTTTCCACAGAAACATCCTGCACAAGCCGGCGTGTATGTACTGATGCCTATCCGTTGTTTTCGATGTGCCAATGATAAAAAAATCGAAAAAATTTTGTGAATAGAAAGTTTGCAATAAACAACGCTCCAATATCGAGTTAGTTCCGACTTATTACTGCTGTTTCCGGTCATCGTTTTCGCTGCGAAATTTGTGCTTGTAATTTCTACCTTGCGGACATTATTACGCCTTTCAGTGCAGCACTTGCTCGTCCGGTGGTCATTGCCGAAGTGCGGCAGGCAGTAACTACATCGAGACTGCAGACCACCGTGCGAAGTTCCAAGATCGAAGATGACCGCACCACCTTCGCCTTTACGGTTGAGTGGAAGCAGATATTGCTGCTACAGCGCCTGCGGAAGAAAGACAATACAATTCAATGGGAATGCATTTCCAAGAGATTTCGAAGAATAACACGGGAAGTGAGTTTTTAGTTGTGCGCATTAATGTGGGCACAGCCCTCCTTAGTCTTAGTGCTAATGCTTTTTATTAAAATGTTTGCTTCTTAACTGCTCATAGTCTTTCGAATAGTAAGTAGAATGCTGCTCTTTTGGAGTGCTCTTTAGGTCATAAAATCCCAATTAAACCTTAATGGATAACACCTGGTGTCTAAGGTGTTGACATCGATTCGTCATCTCTTTGTGAAAATTTTCGGAAATGTGAGGAAGATTATTTGAACATGGGTAAATATTAGTGCGCTAAAGCTTTCCCGGCATGCTCAACAAGAGCAGTTTCAAGAGTACTGTCATTAGTTGATGAACTCTGATAAAGTGCTGCGAAAATGACCTCAATTTCAGGTAAAGTGACAAGTGCTAAGTGCTACTTTCGAAGTGCCAGCGTACAGAAAATCATGATGGTTTTTTTTCTGCTAAATAGGTGCATGAAGATTATAGTGATGCCTGAAACCAACTTTAAGGAGCTCCAACAATAGTAGTGTTGTTTGTTCGCACAAGCGAAGCCATCTGCTCTCTCAAAAGAGTTGTTCGCGACTTCTTAAGTTAGAGGTTCTAACAAATACAACCTAATCAGACGCTATTAAAAACCCGTTCCAGTAGGTCGCCGGCTATGCAGGTCTTCTTTTCCAAGTTGCCAGGAATGGAGCTAATAAAATATGCTCCGCCAACCTAAGGAGATTTTAGGCTGCAAAATTTCGGGTTTCTCACGAGATGAGGTTTACTTGAGTTTAGATTATAATCTAACGGCCAATATTATAATGTTTATCATGGATTTCAGAGACTCCGGTTTACGTTCAACGCATGTTCCTACACTATAAATTTCGTTCGTGGCGATACAGTTGATGCGGGGTTGAATTTTGCAAACTGGCAGCTTCTGCATTCATGCTACTGTCAGATTTGAAAGACCGAATTGTCAGAGAGGACGATAGGAATAACAGTTTACTTCGTTGCACAAATATAGTCGCACAGCACGAGCGATAAACAGCACAATAATACAGAAAAACCTGCATACACTCATTAGCACATGCTTATATAAGCCACTAGAGTGAGTGCATGTGTCATAGAAAGTGCAGAATTACGTTATTTCCACATCCTTTACGTTTGATCCTTAGTGCCCTTTTCGCTGCTGGCCTCTTTGTTTAGCCGAATAATTACCATATTGACTTCCGCGATATTGTAACACACAAAGAGCTTTCTTTCTTCTGTAGTGAGTTCACGCCTCAGTAGCACCAAACCCCAACAATCACGCTCGCCTCGCATTTATGCGACAGCTACGTTAAATCACTCTAAATGTCATATGACAATATTCGTTTAGGTATCAAAATATGTAACGGAGGGTTCGAAAAGGTCCTTCACATGTCATATGATTCATAGGTTAGAATCTTTGTTTCCTCCGTTAATTCCTCATTTCTTTACATGAGGAATCTGTTTTATTTTTCAACTCCGAGGAAACTGCTTCAATCGATGGCTCGTGAACCTTTCCTCAGATGGCACTTTGAATGCGCTAAGTGGAACCCCCATATCATGTGCGGGTGCACTGTGTAATCTGTTCATTGCGTAACTGTCGCGAATGGTTTCAAATCGCTAAACTCTGTGTTAACGTCGTTGAGAAATGAGAAGGACACCTCCTCAGTTGTGCACATCAGTCACGTCTCTCAAGTAAAGTGCGCGTTATTCATTGACTCACTAGCCTATCTCGCGCTCTTCATTTACCTGATTTTCTAATGTTCATTCGCACTTGCACATTCTACATCTAGCATACAGCTTATCTGTTGAAGTGACAAGATCTATTGAGGGATGCTGGAGAGTTTCCTCTGTTCACGTGTTTAAACGCTTCAATTCGTTAGCGTGAGTACGAAATAGGTCCTTCCGAAGGTGTATCACTCTCCTTTTAAGCCGTTATGCATGGAAGATTGCTTTTCCCTGAGTAACACTTCATTTCGCCTCTGATGAACTGCTGCAGTGATATTGTTTCGTTATATGACATAAGGCTCGTTATCGCTATCGTTTAATAGATTTATGAAATGCTTTTACATTAACTTGCAAGATTTATTGCGATCTCCTTCTTCATGCCTATATGTCAGCAGCGAACATGCACCTCTAGGCATCCAAATCAAATCAATACGTAATTCTTGAAATAAAAAGATATTGTTCAAGTTTAGTGTGAACACTCACATAACCTGATCAGTGAACAACATTTTGTGGTCTCAGCGCTTTTTGAAAGCTTTTTTACTACCGTTCAGCCCTTTCTGAATGAGGCAATACGCCTTGGTGTTCAAATTCCATCGATTCTAGGGATATTTAGTGTTAAAGTAATTTTGGATTCTTCATTTGATCAGGCATCCCGTAAAGCTGTGTCAGTGGGTAGAGTCGACCGTAACTTTTTTTTCGGTGTAAGGTGAACTGAAGGTGGTCAAGAATTCCTCTACAGGTGACTTAACTGTTTGCTGCTTATCAGTCAGAAAGTGACTATCGAAGGCAGAGACGCTCAGAAGGGGGATCGGTCCGGTCCTTCAGGTCGATATAATACAGAAGATAATAAGCTATTTTACCCTTGCGTTCACGTTATCTCAGCAACGCATCGCTCTATTCGGTTTTTTTTCCTTTAAAACGTTAGTAATTCCGTGCTTACGGGGCCTATAGTTTTTCGTGGATATCGTGTCCTTCTGATCGAATATTATAAAATACCATTCACCAGCTGCGTGTAAAGTTGACAGTCCACACCTTTCTATACTGCTAGGAAATCTGCTGTTAAAAGATGTGTTGCACTCGATGCGCATAGGTAGTCGTTCATTTTTCAAAAACCATGCGCTTATGTCCGTCAATTTATAGCGTATAACCTATGAACTATCTCAATGCGTTTCTTCACTGATTTAGATTGGAGCAGAAAAACTGAGTAATCCCACTCCATTGAACGCCTAGTTTGGCGCCCTAACTCTGTCTCAGACCTCCGCTGTTAAACCGCACGTGGTGAACTGTCTACGAATCTGCTTGCGAAGTAGGAAGAAAAAAGACGAAAACCTGCTGAGGACGAAAGCATAAGGGTCAGTTGCTTATAGTTGCAAAGGTGTCAGCAAATGTAGCCATTGGAATTAGGTCTATGACATTGTTCTGTTTGCGCGAGACATAGGCGAATTCGCGAGTTAGGCCTTATTCTCGCTATCATGCACGTAATTCTCTTCTAGCTTCCGTGTTTTGTGACGGTGCTGCCTCCTATTCTTAGGTGTTTACTTTTTCTGCCGACTGCGGTAAACCGGCTTTGTGGTTGCCTATCTATGGTCGCACATGTTCCGTTGTCGCTCTCTTATATGTCTAAATTGCGGTATGACGCGATATGATTTACCTGTTGTTCTGCACGTAATACTCATTGCATCTCTTATATGTTATCAATATGGTGCTTGCCGTAGTTAGGAAAAACACCTTAAGTGTGAGATTAATTGGTATTTCTGATTATAAAGCCACCTTTGCTTTGCATTTCCGCTTCTCCCACCTATCGGTGATTTTTGTCACCCTCCAAGCGTAAAGTTTGGGCTTATTGAATAAATCGAATGTGGACTTGGCAGTAGACTGCTGCGACTTGCGGGTAACTTTTTTTTGTAGTCCTTATCTCCTAACACTGAATTTTTGTTTGTCTCAAAAATCATCCATTAAAACTTTGACTATTAATGATCAGTCTCAATCCCAAGGTTCTCCCAACCGATTTCTTGAATGGCGTGTGCATGTGTGGAAGGCAGGAGGAGAGAGGAAGAGGGTCGTGTGGTTGCATTGACTGTATGTATCTCGCGATTGCATCCACAGTTGTAGGCCTCGAATGGGACTTGAAATTTAGGGCAACGGGCTTGTCCGTGAGTTGCTCTGTAGTAAAATTCTGCAAATCTTTTTTTTTCTTCAGGGAACAGCTGTGGATTTTGGCACATGTTCAGGCGGATGTTGCCGAATGAAAAGGATGAGGTGCCAGCGGAAACAATTGGAAGCGACAATATAACATCGAATGAAGTTGGCAAAAAAAGTAAGTTCCGTTTAATCAGTGAACGTTTTTCTGTGCAAAGTACACCAAGAAACGAAGCAAAATTCAGGGATCTTGCAGTTTTCATGATCAAAGCTTTACCTGAGTTGACTCAAGTACCTGGTTCTTCAGGAGGCATCATGGTATCTTACACTTATGTTACTTCCTTGTTTATTGCTGTCGTAATGAATGGTTAGTGCCTGTCTTCCAAAAAATGCTCTGGCATCGTAATCGAGGGAATATTAACACTAAGTTTGTTAGCTTCGAACGTTTTATATTTTGACTAAGTGACTTCAGCAAGTAATGTTGCGATTGACTGCATTCGCTTGATGTTTTAGGTCTGATTTCTTTTTTCAGGTAAATCGAAAAGCTCACAGAGGGATCTGCCAACGGAAAGAAAGCTTCCAAAAGGGTTGCTGTTTGCAGTTTTTTTATTTTATTTCTGAGTGGCCTCGATTGAACTCCCCTATGCCTCCTCCATTAAACGTCTACCGCACCTACAATGCTCCCTAGCAACCTCTACAAACTTTTCAGACCGATTATTCCTTGCAACAATTTGCCCTCTCCTTTCATGTGCTTCACCAAGTCTTCCTCCTTCTTTCCCTTATGGAACTTTTCCTATTTCCATGACGCCGTTTTTATGCCAATGAAGTTTTCTTTGAAATTCTTTGGATACTTAAGAGAGAATAAACACCGTTCGCTAGATAACTTTACTTATGGTATTTAGCACATATAGAAGTATGTTTTACGCCATATACCGGCTGTTCTCTTGCTGTGGCGATTTAAAAGTGATCCATGTGGAAGTGCATAGTTGTAGAGTAATTCATCTAAGGTCCCACCTGACAGTGAATCGGACGATATAAAAGAAGCACTGATTGCAGAAAGACGACAAAATCAGAACTTATTGAAGCTGCAGCTGCCAAGGAATCGATGGTAATCGTTTTCACATGAATTTTTTGCTAATTTCAAAGCTTTCATTAATTTTTGCAATACTCTGTTATAAACTTCACTTGGAAATAAAAAAAAGAAAGTGGGGACTGTCATTGGCATTGTTTCCGTATTTGTACTGCGGCCCAAGGCAGGGGACATGTGTGTACATTTGAAAGTCATTTTGTACCGAAATTGATACAAGTATGCATTGCGTCACAGGTGTCAGTTAATTCACGCAAGCACTTTCCGTCTTTGGTGAAAAATTTGTGAAACGAATCTTCGCGTGAGAGAGTTCGTTCTGCAGCTTACGAAGTTCACAGTAGACTTACGATTGCTGTTTGTCATTGTTTACTAAATTCGAGCGTTCGTTACAGGTTTTGCAGGGCTGCAGCAAATCTTTTAGCGATTTGCATGTATAGCGTGAGGTGTGTGGAATGTATCATATTTTTACATCCGCTTATGACCAAATGATTTTTGATAGCTTCACCTGACCTATTTTCCCTCTCCGAGACACAGCAGTGGCATGCAGCACCCTTCCCACCTCGCTGTCTATCTTCTCCCCCATCTGCTACTGCTTGCTTTAAAATATTCCTCCATGTTTGCGTACTGATCGCCATGCCCAATCCCCATAAAGCGGAGCTCTCTGGTATATATATCGCTCGTACACCTTGATCACTTTTGGCAGCATTTTTTGGGCAGTAGAAGTACGTGACAGCGCTACTGGAGAGCAGCAAGCAGTGGTCATTTATCAGTTATTGGTGCATAGTGAGGTAATTTATTTCCTTAGCATACATATAGGCGAAGGTTTTTGTTAGCAAGTGTAGACATGAAGAATAATTGTTAACCAGTGAATTCGTTTATGCTGCTAAATAGCTTCTATCATGTTTCCCTTCTCGTCATAGGTCTCCAAGTTTCCAAAAACTTGAGTGCTTCAAGTTGAGGTTCAAAACATGGAGGTGCTTCAGAAGCAGACTCATATATCTTACCCCAGTTTATCTTCAGTTGAGCTTCTTTGCGTTTGTGCAGCTCGCTCACTACTTATTTCACCTGGGCATTGAGTCCTCAAACAAAAATGAGTTTGTTTCCCACCTTCAAGAGACTTCATGCATATGCACCTGCTGCTGTATACGTTTGTACAGGAATAACCTGAGAAGGGCGTCTCTGTTTTCGAGGCGGAGATTTGTAAATGCATTTGAGATCATGCGGTATATCATTGAATTTTCACTGGATTTGTTGTTTCACATCGCTTTTCTCCCTAAAACCCAATGTTTTTGATGGCTTATAGTATGCTCTGTTTAGAGTAAAGAAGGAATGCCTGGTCCAAGCGATTGCGTCGCATGCAACGCTCCGTTAGTTTTTTTCTGGATTTTGCACTCAGATGTTTACCCTGGAAAAGAATAAAAAGAAAGTCACGCTTATCGAACATTCTTTACCTAATGTTCCGTCATTTCTGGTGAATATTTTCCTAATAAATAGACTCTTTTGCACTCCGTGCCAACAACATATGGTCTATCTCTTTCTCTACCTCCCGTCTTCGATTATTTTTTTTCAAAACTTGTGAAACAGTGCCTGTGATATCGGTTTTCTTACATGAAACATGTCGTCCAAGATCAAACACGAAAAAGGAATTTACCCAACGGAGAGAAATCAGAGGGTTTAAAATCGAATAACAGCTCAAAATTCCACAGTCAAAGTTGCTCCTTACTTGGATTATTCCGTAGTATCATTACTCACACTTGCATCCGCAAGGAACTCCGTTGCATTAGTCTTTTTTTTGTTGTTGTTCTCGAAGGTTATGTTATATTACGTTGCAGGAAAATATCGATTGATCGGCCTCCGTGTATAGATAACTACGACTCTTCGAATGTGAATCGCCCCAGCATGAGAGAATTGATTGGACTGAAGAAAACTAATGAAAATGAAGCAGCTATGGTGGGCAATCTTCCATTTTTCCATGGCTGCACTAATCGTCAATTTGAGGAGAAGTTCAACCGCTATTATAATGCTCTCCAGGATATCCCACCATCTTTCCTGGTTTGAACGTGGTTTTCGTCCGACTAGTTCATAGGACGCTCAACGCCAATATCATCGGGGAGTGGTGAAGGGTTTTCAAACGAATTTTCACTCACCACTTGGTATTGTACTGTCGATGTCAAGTTGTCGCAGTAATTTAGCTGAAATCGAGCCCATTTCAAAAATACGATCTTCTACCTGTTACGGAAACCTTCCTCAGAAATTGGATTTTGAGATAAAAGCTGGTCGAAATACCTGAATGCTCTTCTAATACCACATAGTCGCCACAAGTATAACTAGGAACCTGTTCGATTTGTTCAGTGAGACTAGACAGAACTAATTCGAACAGAGCAACAGAAAAGCAGACGGGCAGCTGAGAAGAATAGTGGTGCGTGCATAGCGAGTAAAAAGGAATGACAAAGGAGTAGGAAGGGAACATTAGGAGGGGGATTAGGAAATCCTGCAAACACCTGTCGAAAAGGTAGGCTGTAGGAAAGAAATGAAGAGGAAATAAGACTTTGGTTGTTTAATGGAACATTAGCGTTGGAACACAATATGCTACATACCCCAAGTTGTTTCGTTGATATGGAATCTCAACACCTGTACTAATATTTTTCGGTCGGTGAGTTCTAGACAAGTGATGTTTGTTTTCCTATAGGTCAACAGATGGTAGTCGCAAGCCTCCTTTTGAAATAGATCACATTTTAAAAGCATGTTGAAGCTTCCCAGATCCAGTTGTGGGCTTCACGCTTTTCTAAACGAGGTAAACTACCCATCCCGAAAAAGTTATAGCGGACGCACTGTGCCCCTTTGAGCTAACACTCTCTCTGATAGCAGTAACTGGGAGATCCTGCTTTTAGTTCACGATTACTTCAGTCGTATGACTGGGTAGCCGCTGATCTGCAGAGACAGTTCATCGCTAAAGACGTATGGAAGAGCTTACAAAATGAGGTTTACGAACTAGAGGCACTCAGTTTCTGTCGAACCCAAAATCACCAAACGGATGCACATATGGGGAGCGGATGCTCGCTTAAAACAGTGTGTCGAGGAAGTGGAAACCAATTTTCGATCAACAAAAACCGGTCAAAATCTCATCTTCCAACCCCTCCTCGGCCGGTTTGCTACCATGGAAACGTGCTGTTGTTTTAATGAGACGGAGGGTGGTCTTGGCCCTTGGCTCCATTATCCAGCCAGAGACCCATTACTCTTCCAAGTTTGTGAAGAGGGAATGGAAAGGAGCAAATTATTCAAGCCCGCTTGCAACTATACAACATTATGCTATTAAATTCAGCAGTAAAGCATAATAACTGACTACCTTTGTTCTTCTTTGATACAAGACCGATGATGGTAGAGTACATTGGTGGCGATAATCGTCAGAGCCAAAAGTAACCTCTCCCTGCTCGTCACTAATTGCGCTGTGATTTTGTTGTGAAAAACTTTAGTGATTTTGCAGAAGGGAAGAACAGAAAGCTGCTCAACAACACTCACTCTGAAAAGCATCGATAGGACTACCGGAACTTTTGGATGGATAACTGGTGTACTTCTAAGGTGTATTCTCGGTATTCTTGGTGCAACTCTTTTTCTTCGGATGAGTTGGCTCGGCGGACAGGCTGGATTGCGTGAGTTCAAATTCTTTCAAAAGCATCTTTGTAGCAAAAGCGCTCTATCAAAATGCATCCCTAAAATTTGCGTTAAATGAGTAATTGCAAGTACTTGCAGAGGTACAGTGGCTGTTGCACAATAAAATCGGAAGACTTTCTTCACTAATATCCACCCGTCGCTGCTTCCCTTTTTTTTCTACAGTAGAGGTCGCTTTCTGCTATGTCGACGCGTCAGCTCTCCGATCACTGATTTTCTCCTTTCAAAGTCTGACCCTGTCTTCGCCACTACATTTAGTTTTCACCAAAAAGTGATGTTTTAAGCATAGTTAACTATGTGTAATTAATGTCGTTTAAGTTCCATACTCTCAATTTCACTCTCCGTCTGCGCTAAAGCGAATTTTTCTATCGAGCTCATATTCCATGTGTTTGGTTTAATTTAGAGAAAGCATCAGCCGAAGAGACAGACCATCGTCCACATGTAGTTGTTAATTTAAGTTCCAAGCTGATCTGCTACATCTATTCACTGTTTAACTTAAGATTCAAAGCACGCCGCTGTGACGTTCTTATAAGAACTTATTCTTAGTCGCATAGATGAGGTACTGTTTGAGAAGGTAGCCGTCGAAGCAGTTCAACCGTAAATCTTATATGAGATCGTTTTTCTGTTGGCGGTTGGTTTGTTCGATCAGTCAAGCACTTAACAACTAGTTAATGCACGCTTGCTCCCTCGTTGTCGTTTTCCGCCGACGTTATTGAAACGAGATAGCACAACGTCAGCTTGCGTGCAAATGGTGCATTCAGCAACTCATTGTATCCTGCAGTAGCAAATGTAAGGCACCTAACAAATAAAAATTATGTACCCGCTTCATCAAAATACATTAGGAGAAGATTCTGGAGACCTTTCGACTCTAGCTTTTGCAGAAATCGTGAGCATCAGGAACGGGCAGTATGTATACACAAATCGACTGGCGCTTAATTTTAATTAGTCTTTGGTGGCCGTGATGTTTGGGCTACCCGCCTACTATGAGGCCTTTTGCTAACCCAATTTTTTCTTGCATGATAAACATATGTCTTAGTCGTTTGAAATCATTTTCTTGTTAGGGGATGAACGCTGATATGAGTAACATGAGTGATGGCAGTGATAATGGAACAAATACTGCAACCGTCTCTGTGCTTCGTGAGCAATCTTAGCCTAGAAAAAATTTCGTGTACTGGCCGTTACAAATCGCTAGGACCACCGAATCTTGTTCCGGTTCTTCAAGGTCTGGTTATAACAAATGACAACACTGATGCTACGCGTCAAAAAATTGCTATTCGAGAGCGCCTTAAGCTTGGCGTTCTTCGAAGTCGTAAATGTTGACAGGATTGTTGGCTCTCGGAAGAGTTAAATATGTAAACGTTGCGAGCAGCCATTGTTGGTAAACGAAAGAGTGCTTCTGAGTCTAAATTAAGCGGAGTCGGTATTCAGTGCTTGGGATGTGCGTTATTCTGCTGTCATTTGTCGTCGCCATTCTGACTGCAATATCGATGTCGGCAATTGCGACGAACGGAGAAGTGAAGGGAGGCGGTTGTTACTACCTGGTACGTTCAACGACAGCTAAGTTGTAGCCTCTCCTCAGGATGTTTTAGCCCTATGCTTTTTTGCATATTTCGCTGAAAAAGAAGAAAATTTCTTTGGCGATCAGCTACCATATTATCACCCTCACATCAGATCCTCAAGTGCAGTTAAAATCAGTTTTTCGCTATATGCGAATCTATTCCCAGATCCATACACACATACATGTGTGCACGTGAATGCATCTGTGTTTCTATGTGTATCTGCGCCCGGATGTGGACGCGTGTGTATAGAATTCGAGAAAAGAAGCTGAATTCTTTCTTCAAATAGATTTAGGTACTCAAAAAATGTGCGCATCATCTTCGGTGCATTACTTCTGTCGTTTTTCCACGTAATGCGTGATGTAAGCGCTCAGGTCCGGCCATATTTTTATTGTCAAACTTTCAGATAAGCCGGTCGTTGGGTCCAGAGTTCGGTGGATCTATCGGATTGATATTTTACGTTGCGAATACAGTGAACGCGTCGATGAATTGTGTTGGCTTAGCGGAAGCAGCAGTGTTCGTTTTAAAAGGCTATGGTTGGAAGTTGATTGATGGCGACATCAATGATGTGCGCATTTATGCCTTCGGTATGCCCGAAACTATTCCTTCATCGGTATTCACGGTTGATTATTGCATAGAGCAGTACAACCGGATGGGTTAATGTTTATCAGTGAAGGCTTATGAATGTATGAATGTATGCATCAAGCGCGCAGCCTATATGTTGTGACATTAATTCATATTAATAGTTAGACAGAGCGCCGTTGCACATCTACGTGCTACTTCATCTCATAGCGTTTATTAAACGAAGTTTCTTACATTCTCTCAATGCAAGAAACTTTTCAGGCACAACGTTTTATGAGTTTAGGGATAAAGTGCTACATTGATAGCAGAATTTCTCTCCAAATTTAGATGATTGATGTTCCAATTTAACGTCATATTGTTCTTCGCAAATTGATAGGAACCCAATTATGTAAGGAACCGTCTCTTCGTTAGAAAAAAGGCTTTATTTTCATGAGATACATAACCGTATGCTTTCCTCCCTTACCATTTTCTTATGCGCTTTCTGCTCTTCAGCAGCCGTTTATTTCTTATTGGCTCGTTTGCAGTCTCCCTCTCCAGTAGGGAGTTACTATTTTTGACTGTTTATAGCAGATCAGTCAACTGAGTGAACCAAATTTATGCTTGCAGCCGTGTGCCTCCTTCTACAGTGTATTATTTTTATCGGGACCCAGTTCGAGAGTAAAACGCAAATTCTTTTATTGGTTTCACTCACCTTGGCAATAGCTACAAACATCGTTGGCACGTTTCTACCACCGAGCACCTATCAAGCCGAGCGAGGCATTACCGGGTATTCATGTGAGCTACTACATTTCTATCTTTCTATTATTTCTCACTAGTGTTTATCAATAAAACTTTATTTCTGTACAAAACGTCTTATTTATGATGCTAATTTTAGCGATTATAAGGCGTTGGGTAAAATATCACGCAATAATTATTTGCCGTTTTGATAGGCACTAGCGAATTTCTGCTGTCCTATTGAAACTTTCATTCAGACCTCGACTTTCTACGGCAAATGTTCCACTTTTTTTGCAACTGAGATGCTCGTGAAAATTACGAAGAGCGATGCGAAAGTGCTACTTACTGTCTTTATTTTTGCAACAATTTTCTTTGCGCAAGCTTTATCCGCAGAAAATTTCCTTTAGAGATTTCTGGAGTTAAAGAATTTCAGCTTCCGGGGGAAGCGTCCTCTACCTGCCGGATATCTAGGGATGCTCAAAAATGCTTATTTTCTTGTAAGTAATATCTGTCCCAGGTTTCAGCGCGTCACAGAAAAGTCAGCCTTGCTTCTGTGAGGAATACAGTTTAATGTTTGTGTAGGCTCGATAGATTGTTTCTAACTAAAGAACGACGCCTTTCATGACTCATTCTATTAACTCGAGTAAAACATCCAGTATGTCTTTATTTGAGCGGAAAACTATTTCCACCTTGATGAAACCACATACTTCAAGGTTTTCTAAGTCTTATCTCGAAGAAGTTAGGAGAAAGAGTTGTTTTCTTGGATCTGAAACGTTTCTTAAATATTGTGCCCACCTCAAAACCTTGCGGTACAGGTTTTGGAGTGGGCGCAATATTTAAAAAACGTAGTGAGGGGATGAGGCATGTAAGCCGCATCCCCTCATTAAACCACTCATCCTACAATTGTTCGGAAAATTATGACTCTGGATTCTATTTGAGATGGCACATTGGGCTTTTATTCCTTCAAAAAAAAGCAAATAAACAAATAAGTGAATAAATCGGCGAAATGAAATAAAATAACAGGTAAACAGAATGTAAACGGTTACTTAAGCCAGGGCTGTCTCTTTTTCTATGCAGTCGAATATTCAGTAGCAACTGATACGCACGTATCACACGTAGAAAGAAAAGAACTTTTTCGTATGGAGCAGGTTACCGTTGCACAAATGTCTGCAGTGAATGAGCGTAGAAACGCAGTGCATAGGTCCGTTCAGTGCGAATATCTGCGGCGTCAACTACTCAAATTGTATGCATCTTTAGCGTAGATGTAAAGGGGCATAGGTATCCGAGAAGCAGCATATCCTGCTAAGCTTCTGTGCGTCGACGATCTCCACGGAAGAAGCATTATTTCTTGCTCAATGTTGGAAAGTGCAAACCAGCACACCAACTATATTCGGACCATCCCTCTTAGAGCTCAAAATTCACAGCGCAAATGAACGGGTCCATTTGTCGCGAAAATTTTCTGCGCATTGCGTGCAGTTATCAAAGTGCATAAGTCTCGATTGTGTACTGCAGGGAATTTCCTCAGTAAACGTCATTCCCTCGTTCTCTCTATATGTTCGCTGTAGGACTACTTTTTTCGAAGATGGCATTGCAATGTACTGAGTGTCCAGGGGATGAGTCGGAGTGAGGTCGTTCTTGCTCCTCAAATTTCACTCATTTTACTTAAGAAAGTCTTTGAAAATCATTTGGTGTTAAGGAACTCCTAAACCCTAAAGTAGATGAAATTTGAAAGAGTCATGAAACAGAGGTTTCGGAAGGAAAGATATCAGTTTTTAAGAGGGTGGGCAGAAGTGCTTGAGTCGTAATTGCATGCGGTTTGGCACAGCAGTTGTGAAACTGAGATAAAAATTTGCTCGTCTCCGATCATGTATGAAAGTTCTGATTTTGTGGTCGATTTTGGGATGAAGATCATTCATATCCTTAGAGCTTTATACTTTCAAAATTGTATTCATCGAAGATCGAACTCGTTTTGATTCTCTCTAGGACTCTAAGCTTTATGTTGAATATAAGGAAAATGTTTTTGTCTTCTGGAGTTCAAATCCAGTTTCTAGCCAGCCTAATTTTTAGGCCACCTACCTAACACTTCTGTTCTGTTCATTTGCTTATCGACGACAACTAAGCCTAGCTGTGATTTTAAGGGGCCACAACATATGCTAACCTGCTCCCTGATTTTCGCAATGGTCAGACATTCATTACGGTCTTTGGTGTGTACTTTCCGGCCATGACGGGCATAATGGCAGGAGCGAGCATGTCTGGAGACCTTAAAGACCCGTCCACTTCTATTCCGCGTGGCACAATTCTTGCAATTGTCATTACAACGTGTAAGCTTTCTTATTTTTCCGGTATTGCAACCACTTTGCCATTTGCAAGTAATTAAATCTTTTGCTTCATTTTCCGTACACAGGCGTCGTTCATTTTTTACACCACTGATGGCGTGACACTGAAGATGGAAGTGTTCGTTTTGTGCTGACAGAATTATTTTCTTTTGCTGTTCCAGCAAAGTTACCGGTGAATTCGATGAAAACGCATTTGCAGGCGTATATGCCATTGCGATGGTGCTGACCACAATAACCGTTGTGCGTGATGCTACCGGTGTTTCACTACCACGTATGTAAAATTATTATGCTAATAGTATGGGATCAACATATCAATTTTGAATAATGAATTACATTCGTTTCTGCAATAAGCAGAATTATTCGACGAGTATATTATTGGTTTATTACAGTCTTTACATCACTAACATTGCAATTATGTGGGAAACCTTTCTTTACAATGTAGCTAGAAGATTTGAAGAATTTGTTGGTAAAGTTATTGTTTTATCGCAGTAGGTTCTCTGAAAATTGAAAGAATCGAAAATGAGGCGGTCAGATTAGTCAGGATACTTGTTTTATGGATTAACGAACAATGGGAACTGACTGTTTTCATAATTTTAGAGTTCTCAGACGTCACAGGTAGGTTTATCCCACCGAAGTGTGCCACAACATTCACCTGTCCCTACGGAATTGCAAATGATTATCAGGCAAGTGTTATATTATTGCTGCACTTTTAATTAGCTCGTAGTTGGTTTTGTCAACGAATCATTCGAACAGTAGGTTTGAAGAGAAAAGTAGATGGCCTTTATGCATTCATCTCACTAGGGAGGTTATATTCAAGTGGCATCAGCTAACCTAATATGTGTAGATTTGACAGTGTAATTAATAACTGCATCGGACAATAAACACTCCGAAAGTTGCACGATGGTTTTCGGCCAAATGTGTTATTCATGCGTTTAAGCGCTCATCTGAACGCGTCATTAAAACAGCACGAGATAATACACCAGCAGAAGTGGGAAACCTCAATTTTGTTGCCATTTTTGTATATTTTCCCACTTCGGGACATTGAGGTAAATAAATAAATAAACTATTAAAGTAACATTCTTTCCTTCTACACTAACTATGCTACTGTCTGAAGAGCGCGTCTTATCGTGGAGTAAATCAGTGCTGACGTTTTATTCTACGTGCACAAATCCACATTAGTTATTGTGCCGAATCTCACGTCAAGGAACGACTCCTATAGTTGAATTTCGTAGCTTCAATTGCGTTCAGTGAGCATTCTAAGTTACCTTTTAGTCTCATTATTGTCCGAGATGCTAATTGTTATTTATAGATAATGCTTTTACAAGGAGCGTTCACGCCGCTTGTAATAATGGGAATTTTCGCGTCGACGTTGAGTTCCGCTTCTGGCTGCCTTATTGGAGCACCTCGTGTTTTTCAGGTGAGCGATTTCATCGACCTTAGAAATATCCATCTTAATATGATGTAAATATTATCTGTATTTTCTATAACGTTCTCACTATTGATGAGTATGATCAGGCTATCAGTATGCTTGCAATTTATTGCCACAACTGTATAAAGCTATTAAGAAAATTCAGAGAAGCAGTTTCGAAATATTGATACAATTAAAATATTTAGACAAAAACTTTTTGCTAAGAAAATTTGACTAGAGCAAGATCGAGGAAAAGTGGGTGGTCGGTGTTAGAGGAGCGGATGTCGATAAATCAGATTTTAGGCGCTCTGCGGTGACGGCATCTATCCATACTTGGAATTCTTCGGCAAAGGTCACGGTTCTCATAACGAGCCTTATCGTGCATATGTGGTTACGTTTATCATCGCTTCCGTTATGATTTTCATCGGTGAGCTTTTCACAAACTAGTTACTGAAGTAGAATCCAAATGACTGCATGCCTGCAGAACTCGTTCTAGTATACTTCCTACTTCCTCTAGTATACTGCTATTTGAATTTGGGCCATCCCACTCCTTCATCATGTTCATATGAGGACCGTTATTGTTTGTCGAAGTTGTAAACAGTGAATACGAGAAAATTGCAGGAAGAGACATATGGCATGAATGCATCTTTATGTTCCTTCCCCATAGATTCTGCATTTCGGTAGATTGCTGCGCGTGAGTAAAGAAATATAAATCATTTGAGAATTATTTCATAAAATGAGCTTTTAAGACTACAGAAAATCCACGAAATTGGAAATTTCCCGTAAGTTATCATTAAATGATAAAGCGCAAGATTAATGCAGTCGTATTTTTATTGGTCTGCTTGCGGTTTAAGCTTGTCTTTTTAAAGGTGTTTTTTCAACGCTTCGCAAGTGCAGAATGCGTTCAGGTCTTGCATACAATAATTCCACATATCTGATTTCTTTCAACGTGGATGAATAAGCCTGAAAGTTGTGCTAAGATCTGTTCTTGAAGTTTGCGTTCTTGAAATCGAATTTCTCTCCAGCTCTAATATCTTCCAAGATAAAGCCTCAAGGGGTTTCTCGCATCGAGCGATTTTTTAGAAGATTAAAGGGACGCATTAAAGCTCGTAGATTTGTGCGACTTACTGATCTTTTATGTGCTGAATTTTGTTTTCATTAAACGCTTGCGTTGTAGTCTCTTATCGTCGAAATTTGCTTTACGTCGTCAAAATGACTCTTCTTTTCAGGCGATCTGAATGTTATTTCGATCATCATAACAAACTTTTTTCTCGCTGCTTTCGCTATCACAAATTTTGCTTGCTTTGACGCGACGCAAGCCAACTCGCCGGGTGCGTTAGATTGCGGCGATTGGTTTGCTGTTATTTGCTACCATTGCTCGTTGGTTGCAAATGAGCAGTCATATTTAATTATTGAGATTATGGTGGTTCATGAATTTCCTACGAGGGAAACGGTGTAGGAGTCCATTGAAAAACAACTATACAGAGGATCATCCCTGCATTAAACCAGTCAGATTTCGTAGGTAGTCATTCTTGAAATGGCGTCACTGGACAGGCAAATAAACACACGCCAAATAAACACATTACACAAGCACAGTTATAACTTCTCTATACCTCGCTTGTGCCAAGTGAATTTGCAATACTCCGCATAGTTCCTTCGTGGTGTACGCTTTATCTCGATTCATCTATAGACTTCAGTTTTAGCGAAAAGAAATGCATCGATGATCACTCTGTTTAAGGCATTCGGTCGCCCCGCCCTCCACAATGTTTTAAGTGTTTAGGCTTTCGACCTGGATTTCGCTTCTACAATAAATGGCTCTCGCTGTTCGGGTCGGTACTCTGCATATCGATGATGTTCATGCTGTCATGGGTGACTGCGCTGATAACCTTCGGAATATTCGTTCTTTTATTTATTTATATCCGGACCAACAAATCAGGTAGGTCATGACAGATAAGCCTATATCTCACTGTCAGCAAGAAAAGTCTATGGTAAAGAACTTATGTTTCCCTATGTTTGTTGTTATTTACGCATCCGCACATTCCTGCAGAGCTTACTGTCCTCAAGGAGGCTCATAGTCTGCAGTTTAAAAGTTGGCACTCATTCCTGGATGCTTTTTCGACGGGAGCAATGTGTTACCCCTTTTTGCTGAAGCAGTTCGATGAAAACACGTCTAATTTTTACCATGCCGAACTTTTTCTGTAGAAAACATCAGAAGAAACGGATAGCCATCAACAAGTTCAGGCCCATTGAGGGCTCAGTAACAAAACATACGAAACAACTTTGAAGTGGTTGGCAATGCATTGTAAAAGTCCATAATATGCAGCTCCTATGACGAGCTTCCCCAGTTTCGTAAAAACACACAGGAGTTTGAAAGTAAGCATCCTAGTGATGTGCATGTCTGTTAATAATATTCTAAAGAGTGCTTGGTTAAGATATCAACTGGGGATCATCTACCCAAGCGAACAGTTATCGCAATGCGCTAATGGGGCTGTTGAAGCTGTCGCAAATTGAGGAACATGTAAAAGTGAGTTCGCCTCAAAGCATCCAGTGAACATTTTCACTTGTTTGGAATTAATTCTCATTGGTGGAGTAGTATTTCAATGGAAATTTTAATGACTTGTTTGAACATTTTGTATGCGTTGAAGAACAACTTACGGTTATTGTATAAGATGTCCACAAAATGGGCTCAGAATGCATTACCATTTTGGGCCTTCCCAGCTTATGTTCTCCGTTCACATCATTGAACTCCGCATTTTTTTCAGTGATACTTGTGCAGTAATTTTACAAATAGTTAATATTACATAGTCATACTTATTATAGAAAAATTCAATCGAGAAGGTAGAGAGGAGGCAATTGCAAAAAGCAGTCATTCGAATCTGTGATACGGGCTGCTAGATGGTGATTGCCTCGAAGGTATGAGCACAGACGATTGAACGACATAATAAGAAAATTACCAAGTGCCATACATGTGATTATTTAGGTTTGTATCTTTGATTCCTGCATAGCAAAACGTTTAGCACAGTTAATGAGCACTTGACAATATCTGTTGGTGATTTTCGTAGTACTTTAAAGGAATTTGGCAGAAGTGAAGGGAAATGATGAAAGTAAAGGGCTTGTCTCCTTTTATAACAGTAATAACTTTCACTTTAAAATTGGAGAAATTTTTGATTTCAACTGCTCGAAAGACGGAAAGGGATTTGTTAAATGGAATTAATTGGGCAAATATTTCAGAACTATCGACCCCAACTGTTGGTGCTTACTGGAAACCCATCAGCAAGGCAAGATCTGGTCGATTTTGCTTATGGAATCAGTAAGGGTCAAAATCTAATGATCTGCGGACATGTTGTCCCGGTATGGTATTAAATGCGTTTTCCTATGGCTTTCAAATCAGTCGGAGAATTCATATGTGACGGATCAACATTTTGCAGTATCCTCCATCTGTGGCTGCAACAGCGTGCATTAAAAAACTTAACGTCGACTTCACTCAGTGGCTCAATGAACATCGCATTAAGGCGTTCTATTGTGCGGTTGCAAACAGGTACTGTCCTCGTTGTTTCTTGTAATTCACATTCTGCTACGGTTGAGGAGGATCTCAATAACTCAATCGTTTTTAGATCTTCGAACGTGGTTATGAATAACATTGGGTGCACGGTGTAAATCTGTTAACTGAGAATGTAAATCCTTGACGGATTTAATGCGAATGGTCAGTTTCAGTTTCACTAACTGAGGATGTGAATCCACGTCGGTGCACTCCATCGTATTCACGCAAGTGGGCCATAAACTCTGTTAGGATTACTAGTAAACTTGGCTTCCGAAGCTCCCGAAGGCTGAACCCATAAGAGGCATCGACCAGTAGAATGTTCTGTTGCATCGTTCTTCACTGCAGCAAGGCAGTGTGTCATTGGTTTTCACCAATTTATTGGAATTAAATTAGGTGTGACTCTAAATGCTGACCTGTTGAGAACGACGCTAGTGCCCTACACGAGAGGCCTTAGCACTAGGAATTCGGAAGCCAGGAACTCGATTGCTCGTCATTTTTCCAAATGCAGGTCACTTCGGAGCGGGGTGCAGTCACTGCTTCAAACGGTTGGCCTTGGTAAGATGCAGCCAAACATCCTTCTAATGGGATTCAAAATGGCATGGCTTAACAAATGCGTCTCAGACATGGATGAATTGAAAGACTACATTGGTGTTATCAGGTGACTGTTTTCGTGATTTCCTTTTGTTCGCTTGCTTCCGCATAGCTAGATAGCCATTTATGTCGACAAATAAACCTCCTTCTACTCAAGGCTGGAAATTATCTTCGAAACTAAAGGTATACTTCACAGCTTTATTTTTTATAAGCAATTAATTTTTTCCTGCCAAGTAACAGGTAAGTATTCCATTATTTATTATACAAATCGAAATGCCACTGGTTTTGCAAAACCTTCTGCAGAATTTACGTGGAAATTGTTAGCATAATCTTTATAGCTTAACAGGAATAAATAATAGATGAATCATTCAAACTTTTATTCAGATCAGCTATTGCAGAGATGCATTCGAGTCGAATATGAGTCTGTGCATCTTCCGTAATAAGAACGATGGATTCGATCAGAGCATTAACTTGCAATCTCCGGATGATTATCTATTCTTACAGCTGCCGGATTTGGTACGTTATATTCTCCAGCATTAGTGCAAGCAGTCACTATACCCACACAGCAAACATATTACGGGAAAATTGATTTTGGCTACTAGTTCAGGAAATTTTTCTTGCAAAAATCCCCAAGAAGGCGATTTTTTGAATGCGATTTTTGTAAATTCCCTTGTGGAAGTACACTGTGGCGAAGCGAAAACTGTGCATATTTATATATGCTCATGGTCTTCGCAGTAATCTCAATTTGAGGTTAACAGAAGCTGAAACTATGAAATTTGATAGCAGTGCTGTACAGCGTACGATAACTTCAAAAATCATTTTCTCATCAAACTAGAAGGAGCTATGAACATTCAAAATCGGGAACAGATCTGCGCAGATTTTATACCGCGTGCACTACACCAAAAAAAGGGCGTAGGTAGCCAAGTTAATTATTATATAAAGGGATGATTTTACACATTTAACATTTGTTTTGTAAATTAGAAAACTGCTTGGTCAAGTGCACATAAATATTTTTCTCATCAGATTTAGGAAGTTTTCCGAAGTGATTCTTCAGATAAAGGCGAAATGTGCTTCTCATCTTAGACATTAGCCATCAATTTCGTATAAAAGGGGAATTATGCAAGATACGTTGACAAGCTGACCACCTAAATACTATTCATAGCAGCGATGGATCAACAATACTACTTTGATACAGATGTTGTCTGACTCAAAGTCGTCTCTCTCTGATGACTTCAGTCGAGGTGAGCAGCACAAGGCGAAAAGGCCAACAACGCCAACAAATACATCTAAATGTTTGTTTCTTTTCGGGTCTTCGTTAGGTTCTTTCAAAAATTCAGTTCATATTCGTGGAATATTTTGTTGCATACAACATCAAATCAGTATTCTTCGTTCTCTTGCATCATCTCTGGTATTTCTTCTTTCAGAAAATGTTTATAGTAGTGCATTGCAGATTGTGCTGAGTGTTTATAACAACGTCCATTAGTTAAACCTATTGTTGTACGAAGTTGTGATCATTGTTCAAATATTTGGCTCATTATTTAGGTAATCCTCGTTCCTTACAGCGTTGTTGGTGAGCTTCTAGAGGAAAATGATAATTCGTCGATATGATATTGTCTTCCAATGTGGTTCGCGAAGTTTCGTTCTGAACGCTATTGAACGGGCTCAACAGCCCAATGAATTTTTCATCCACTTAGCCCGTTGCGCTAATTAGCTGGAAATTTATGACTTCTTTCATTATATTATAGTTGGCAGTTATATAAGCTATAAGTTCCCCAATGGTCAGTATCTACGCAAATTGAGTGCTGGCTATTTTCCGAGTGAGAGCATTTATTCTGTTATTTTATCACCCCATAATATTCGAAGTTTTCAGTATTCTCACGTGCGTCGAAAGCGCCTGAAAATTTTTTCCCTATGACACAACTTCCGCTGCAATTTTCCGCTAACTCAAGAAATCCGAGCACATCAAGCGGACCATTCATGAAGGATCCGAGTCTTAAGTAATATCGCTTAATTACTCTACTTTTCTGCTGTCAATTGCTTTCACCATATTCTCACCAATTATTCAGTAATTCTTTTCACATTCATAACGTTAAGTAAACTTTTTTCTCTTGATTTTAAACATCAGTTAACCATAGTTTATCATTTAGGAGGCAAAAGAGGACAACGACAAAGTTTACAACAAAAATCAAAGATGGTGTGATTGATGTTTGGTGGCTTTATGATGATGGAGGTCTAACTTTGCTTGTCCCGTATTTGCTTTCTTGCCAAGCCAGCTACCTACAGGTAAACTTTTTTTATGCACTCACCTTTATTAATCATAAGCTGAGTGCTATTAATGCATACTCTGAAAAGAGACTTCAGTTTATCTGGGTGATTTTGAAGCAATAAAAGCAGCTGTTGATCGAAAAATTGGCGTTGAAAATGTAATGAAAGGAGTACGTTGCTCTTCCCTAAATGCATTGTATGCACTGAAGCTTACAGCGATATTAGCAATGAAAACTTTGCTAACTGTGATCATTAAATGGTGAGCAAGCGTCTCATTGTTCGAGCATTTTGGCGCTTGAAAGAGATCATTCGAAAGCGACGCGTTTACGGCACCAGTTGCAGAAAGAGCGGATATGGGATTCCCCATTATTGATGAAAAGCTTTCGGATGCGGGAATATGGAAAAAAGCGAGAGAAAATAACGTATACGAATAGCACTATAAAACAGCTTGCATAATGCATCATAATTTAGTTTGCGAGGAGTTTTCTTTACCTTCGACAGGTAAGCGCTGTATGATGAAAGTACCGTATGGGATATAAGAAAAAAGTAGGCTATTAAACAATATGAAATTGAAAGCAAACTTAATTAATAGGGTTCGAAGTTGAGATTCTTCACTATCTCACACAATCCGATGAATATCAACGAGGAACATGAGAAGATGGAACGACTGCTGAAGAAGTTTCGCATGGATTTCAGTCAAGTGACCGTTCTATGCGATGAGGTGGAGCAAGAACTCTATCAGGAAACGTTAGCGTCCAGTCTAGAATCATAGCTAGCTGCCGGTCCACCTCGTCGATTTCCCTTACCTGAAAAGGATTTTTTGATGAACTTTTTAGGCAAATAAAAACCTTTTGTTATATATAAGTGGAGAATGTTTGTTCCATAGACGCGGGGATGCATTACGTTCGTACAATTAAAGGTTATACGTTAGAGAATGTACTGTTTGTTGGTCTCCTGGCCAGTATATTTTTCTGTAAGTGGTCCTCTAAGGCTCCACACCCCTATCCTTCATGGCACCCTTGTAATATACAGATTAAAGCACGACTATGTACCGGTCGATTAGTAATTGTGAACCGTTTCAAATATAGCCATTTTTTTGCCACTGTCTGCTTTGCTCCGTTTTTTTTTTTTTTTTTTTTTTTGCTTCTGTGGAACAAACTGCACAGGTCTGATCTGTCTGTCTACCAAAGCATTTCACCTAAAGACCCACTGTGCTATTAGAAGGAGATTTATCGAATTCATGTCTTGACCCATTCTGGCGACAGATTCCAAGGGCCGCCATCAATCTCTTGAACTCGCCTCTTTGTAAAGTCTCAAATCTCAAATTCTAAAACCATAGAGTTTATATCGCTCGAAGAATGACAGATTTCTCAACGAACTAAGATAGTGATAAAAATTACCGCTCTAGGAATGTTTCATTTGGTATCTCAAGTAGCATTAATGCGAAGAGTGTAGCACTCCGTTTATCGCCTGCATTTAAAGATTCAATCATTAGCGCTCGTGATCCCTTGGAAATTAGGGACAGGCTCCTGATAACGTCCTGCTCATTACGCTCAATGACGTTGCTGCAGAGAAAGCAACGTGTCGGTTGTGCCCTACGACCTACTAAATGTCTGAAGCTGAAAAATGAGCTTTCGTAATTCGTCACCTTTCTTTTTTTGCATAGATGATAGGCTAATTAATATGCCAAGCATGAAAGTTGGAATGCTTCGACGAGTAATTTTCACTTTTGATGTGCCGTGTGAAATTAAAGAAAAAGCGAGCGATTAGGCACCTGCTGCAGAGAGCGACTATGTTTTTGCAGTCTTGTACTCAGGGATTAGTAACGCTGCCAAGAATTTCACAACTTCGAACCTATTGTGTTTAAGGAAGCAGTCCTCCAAGATCCGATAATGAAAGCTAATTTAGATTGTTGTTTTCAGTGATAGGCTGCAACAACATCTCCATTCTTGTGCTACTCACTTCGGACAGTGAACGCCTTCGCTACTTTTTGCTCCGATTTTGGTGATCGGCTTAAGATATGTTCACGTGGGATTGGTTGAAAAGTGATTCGATTTAAGCTGTCAGAGGTGTTCCAATTCTTGGAACATTTCAGAATATAAACTTTCGTTGCAGTGCCAGAATGGCAGTGAATTTTTTTGTTTTCCTAACGCAATTCTGGATGAGTTTCCATTCGCTGAGTTGAACGGCATCATGCTCTTAGTATACGTTTTAGAGGTGTTTATGGAAGCAATTTTCAGTTAATCTTGAAGTGTTTTGCGTGCAAACAAACAAAGAAAACTCGTTGTGACCACCTACTGTATAACGCATTTCCGGTTCTTTTTTCAGAGAGGATGAATATAACGAAATGCTCAAAGTGATTACATCAAGAGAAGATATTGTTTCGAAGCAGTTACTGGTTTCCAGTGAAATGAAAACACGAAAGCTTCTGCGCTCTCGCGAGCTCCTCCTCGAATATTCCTCGCTGTCATCACTCGTTGTTGTGTATGTCCACCTCTCGTTCTTGATTTCACTGTCAACAATTTTGCCATTTAGTAACCACCTCGGCAAACACTAAATGAAACAATTTGCAGAAATGACCACCGCAGTTACGAGGTCATAGATGTCAACTTTCGGAAAGTGTTTTTAGCATTGTTTCGTTTTTTAGGCTTTTATCTGAGTTAAACAATGGTTTATGAATATCAACTGCTAGACTGCACAAATAGTATCGTATAGTCAGTGCACGGCAACGGTTGTGCATTGCAAAAAGTGGCCTTTGTATAAGTGCAGAAGAGGAAGTAAAATGGCCATGCGGTTTGGGATTTTTAATGCGAAAGTGAAACTTAAGGTCGGTTAGTTGCTTCAAGAAATGAATATTGCTAATTCCAGTTCTGTTTCTAGTTTTTCTGCTTGAATTGTGGATCATTCGCCTCTACTTACTTTAAAATGCTGGTAGACGTGGAGAATATACATGAATAAAGCAAGCGTCGTTCATATATTTGTTGAGCAGTATTTTCGAACCTCAGGAATATCGTTGAAATTGCTTGCAGTACGCTACCTGTGGCTCATAAGGAACTCGTCGCCAGTCCACTTTATTTACTCTGGTTGGAACTCCTTAGCCGGGATCTGCCACCGACGCTTCTTGTGAGGGGAAATCAGACATCCGTTTTGACTTTCTACTCATAGCACATCCTTCCAACTTAATAAACAACATTGTTAGTGTTGCTTTTATATCTGAAAATGAAATACGTATGCAAAATTGTGTGCACATTGCCCGTTTTGATCGGTGTCATTTAACAAAAAGAAAGCGATGGAACAATTGCATTTGTGCTGTCGCGCAATGAGGCCAATGTGGATTACCCATATAATGAGATGCAGTGAATCACTGATTTATTTATTCTGGGCGTTCGCAGCAGTCGTGAGAAGTGGAAGGAACTATAGTAAGTGTACCGTTTGAAGGCGCTGGTCGATGGATAATCGCGAAGCGTTGTTCGTTCCTTGTATTTTCACTGTTTTCAAGTCAAAAAGAATAAGCAGCAAAAACCTTCGTTGATGAACCTGCAATTTTCCTTTCACTCAAAAATGAGCCAGCCTTCCTCTGAAATAGGTTTTTCTTTTTATACGCTCCGCTTTTATGAAAGCACTCCTCTCCATTGTCCTCTGCGCTTATAGCACAAAAAGCACTGTTCCATAACAAAGGTTTACAAAGAGGCGGTATTTTACAATAACGCCAGCTTCTCAAATAATGTGCCATTTGCGTTTCCGTTGTTTGCTCTCTCATTTATAATCTATTAAGCAACGATTCATTTGTGAGAACAACCGTTTGCAATATCAGATGTTATCTGCTAATCATCGGCTATATACTATGAAAATGTATTGAAGATGGCGTCTTGAATAGTGATTTCTCTGCACCTTCGCTTGAATCGTTCCACGCTTTCTACAACTCTAATTTGCAGTTTCATCAAAGGCAGAAGACAGTCTGTTTCCATTTGCTCTGTTCGATCGCTATGACATGTTTTGCGTGCTGCATTCTGGAGAGCTTTGTTGTTGAATATCTGCCTACTAGAAAATAACCAAAGTTCTCTGGTGAACAGTTTGACCTTCTGCATGGACGCCGCTCAACAATGCACATATTGACTTGCCTCTGCAAGTGGTACGAATATTGTGGAAATGGCTTCTTTACATCACTTCTCGACTGGAAGAACACTTGAGGTTAAGATTAAGGATTCATATTAGGGCAAAATCGCTTTCAGAAGTGAAGATCCGCAGAATGTTGTAGCTACTCATTTGTTTTCCTTTCCTTCAATAAAACGCCTACCTGAGTGCATTCCTGTTCCTTTATTGCTGACTATATAAAGTTCTCTATGCAGCAGTCGTCTGCCGATGACCATGAACACCTGTTTTGAGACGCATTAAGTTGCCTGCGAATCGTGGTCAAAATGCCAGGCGAAAATACCTATTCAATTATCCCGCCACAGCTGTTTTATTCTTCACACTGCAGGTAGCCGAACAGTCCATCATCAGCTTCTCGAGTAGCTTCTAGCGACTGTGAGCATTAACAGCTTATGTTTCACGGTTAATCTCCTTTCAGCTTCAGATTCACATTAACAGCACCGTCCGAAATGACTCGTTCCACTCTGATCACCTTTGAGAAAATTTAAAATTTTGATATTATTATTTAGCACATGGGGAGATTGGTTCTAAGATCTGGCAAACCCAAATTCGGCAGACAGTGTTCTAGCACTGGAATGTACGGAGATTCTTTCTACAAGTTGCTTTCAAACATGAGTTACTAGCCTGCGACCTGGGGGTCAGTTTCATCTGACCGCAATCTTCAAGATTCCGGACTGCGAGAGCCCTTCAACCACTCGTTTCTTCTAGGCGTTACGGAACGTGGTCGTTGATTTTGCACCTTTCTATTTCCCCGCAAACGCCGTATCTTCGTTAACGATTTTAAACTGCAATGCTATCTGACAAAGTTCTCTGGACGAATATTCGTATTTTGTGTTGCGGTGTCTATTGGAACGTGACGACTTCTCATTTCGAACTTATCTTATTTTCACTACATTAGGTGGAACTGCACAGCTATACATAGGTTCACCTCCCCGCACACTAAAAATGTTCTTCACGGGTCGTTAAATTGTTTTTTCTGCAATCTCTCTCATAACGGTTTCGAATAACAAACAAGGGAAAAGTTCATGTTAAACAACATAGATCGACAGTGAAATAAATATAAGCGTCGAAAATACTGTCGAAGAACGAATCAGGACCGAGAATAAGAGTCATCTGCTCGTTGACGAAGGGGACCAACTAATCGGAGACGTTTTTTTAACTATGACGTCCAAAAAACGGCTCTCGCTCATAGATGCCCAAGTAGAGAAACAGAGGACACGTTGAAGCCCTTAAAGATTATCGGCATAGACGGATAAATTAGTACCTCAAAGTTTTCATATACAACGGTCCATAAGGATACCCATCGTATGCGCAGAATGATAGAAGGCAATGAACATCCTCAGATGCAATTGAATTAAGCAACCATCGTTCGCCGACTGCTCGCCTATGAAGGCATTCCTCTTCTCTTCTTCACAAGTCGGCCTCGTCATTTCATGAAGTCTGCCTGTTATTAATCCTTCTATGAAGCCGCTGTATTTGAGCGAAAATTGCAGTCTCAAAACGACATGCTATTTATCATCTACCGTACCCTAACTTGACATTGTTTTGCATGGTGACAGTTTACACGATATGTGCCGATAAGTAATTTCTGAGGTTTTTGCTCATTGTGAGGAAGAAGGGGATGGTGTTGGGATAGGCGGCGAGATATCTCGTGCGGGGAAGAAGGGTTGGAGAGTTTCCACGTGACCGCTGTCAAGCAAAGGTAGAAGTGCCGGCATTGTGGCGCGAATTGCTTTACTTACAACTTCTGTTGTTGAGTTGTTCGCATTTGAAACGAGCTGCCTCAGTGGGGAGTCACGGGATCGGAGGCGTTGTCGACGTTGTGTATTCTATGGTACCTAGAGACGACGTATTCCCTTTTTTCCTGCCATTTCATTGTGCACATAACCACTTTTCCTATTTGTCTCTGTGTGCGATTGTTGCGGAGACGATAGGTGCTGCTGCTTCTCGATATGCTTAAATTTGTATTGTCGGTATGGGGGTTCCTTTATTTATTTGTTTGCTCTGGTCGAAACAGTAAGTAATAAATAGCAGCAGCAGCAGAAAACGGAAGCTTAAAAAGGAGCGAAGATTTCGCGCCTATCGTATTTGACCAAAAGTTGACCCATATTGCTGCCTAACATTCACTTGTTGCCATAGGGTGTCGCGCTTTGTGAGGATCTGTTTTGCAGTCAGAATGCCGGTTCTGGAGGGTTTCTGGAGGGATTGTGAAAACGCTTACTCTTTGTTTGACAATCGCGGTGTCAGAGGCCTGAAAGTTGTTGTACGCGTTCCGTTCCACCCTCACAGCTTATCCACAAATCATTTTCCTCTCCAACTACATACTCAAATCATATTTACTGGTTTTTATCTTTCAACAAATGTATAGCCTAGGATTCCCTTCCTTTGTTCTATTTTGGTGCTTATAATGCTGTGTTATGTTATCGGGCCCGTGAATGTGTGGGATGAAGTCGTTAATTTTCACAGTCATTCGTTCAAAGAAATCTGTGTTATATTATGTTTGTGATAGCAAGCACAACGGGAGTGCCATTGATTTTTAGTTGGATACATTTTCAGGCCATCAGAAATGATGAGTAACGATGGCGTTATGGAAGGGGCCATCTGTGCTTCGCCAAACTGTGGAAAGGCAGCGAAGCTTCGATGCCCAACTTGTATCAAACTTCATCTCAGTGATTCCTATTTCTGTTCCCAGGTATGCTTACATGTTTTCATCCTTTTTATCATCCAACAAATGAGAATAGTGCAAAATTGCAGCGATACCTTTAATTAGCAGGCATGATGATATCCTTACAGTGTGCGTGCAGCTGTATCTCCACTACGGGCACAGTTGCGTAGTCTCCATTTTAACACTACGCTCGACGTTTGCAATTAATTGCTTTTTTAACGCTTAGTTGTCTTCTTGTATGCCGATCTTACAGGCGCATCATTCCTGATAGAGCCGTAGTCTATACTGTAGATCGGCCGTCTTCAGTTTCCTTCTCACTGATCTGTTTTGTTTTTTCGATCCAGCCGAGTTGTTGAGATTTAAACGTGACATTTTTTCGGATCCATGGATCGGTAACGTCTCCTACTTTTTTTTCCCATCCTATCCACTCAGGCTTCTTTAGTTCGATTTGCTGAGCTATTTTTGTGACAGCTGAAAACGTGTTCGATTGGTCTGCCGGTGAGATACATTTCCTATGGGAAATCTCTTTTTAAATCCACCTAGAGCCGTAAAGGATCGACGTCCGAAATGTGAATAGATGTACAGAGGGATTTGGGATGAATCCGTGGTTTATTGGGCAGTTCTGTAATGGGCAAGTCGTATAAGACCCCTTGGAGCGCATTCCCCTGTTCGTTTCATGTTGTTTTCTATATTCACGTAAACATGCTATTCAAGGGAAATGGATAGGCGCTTGTTGAAGAGCTGCGAATGGGAATTTTTAAAGCATTGATTCCAGCTCTTACGTCTTTTCGTTCGGCAGAAAAAAAGAAAGGATTGCGGCAACGTTATCTCCACCCGCCGCTGCGTATAATGGCAGTAATTTCAGCTCACTATCCATCACTATGAAAATTGCGAAACTTCGTGTGCAGAGCGCTCAATAAATTAACCTGCTACTTTCGTTTGCTTTGTTAATTCGAGCGGAGCTACGAACACTTAAATGTGCCGAAAAGCTTCTATACATTTTATATCGAGCGGTTTTGTATTTTACCCCAGTCAGGTGGTGAAGAACAAATCTGTCGGGTGTTTGTGCTATCAGTTTGACTAAGTTTGAACGCACGAAAGAAACTGTTTGAAGAGACGAGCGGAGTGGAGAAGCTCCAGCATGCAACCTCTGTTTTGATTATCTTCATGTACTCCATCTTCGGGTAGAAAAATGAAGTGTAATTGGATGTACAATTTGTTTCGCTCAAAACGGGGGCACGTTGCAACCGCACAAGTTTTAATCATTGCAGATTTGGATGTGCTTTTCTCTCTCGTCATGCTCCAAAGGAATCGTATTGCAGGAATGTTTCAAAGAGAACTGGGTGCTTCACAAGTTTATTCACCTTGTAAAAAAGGAACAGTCGAGTGGCTACAATCCGTGGCCGGACTACAAGTTCACTGGAACTCTTCGTCCTGCTCCGCAAGGCATAAAAAGAGCCGTACCGGTGACAATCCAGCGTCCAGACTATGCACTGCATCCTAATGGTGTATCTCTTGAGGAGCGAAGCTGCAAGAAGGAAAGCCCAAAGGTTTGACTACAACTGCATCATTGAGGGAGCGCTTTGTCGGCTTTGCTGCCAAGGAAAAAAGGCAGAGGAATTGTTGTGCCGATACGGTTGTTCCTTTTACGCATCACAAAAGTGAAACGTTATTCGAAGCAATGAATGTTGCTTTCACGCCGACATTTTTGAGGTAATCATTACAACCCGTTGACATATCTTTTTGCATTTTCTTTTCCTCTTCTCGTATTCCCTTGACGAATACATCCGTAGTAGAATCGGTATGATATTATGAGTTTGGAGCTAGAGGTAAGGTAGGAAACAGGGCATAGAACCTCGGGAGGTTAAACGTCTAGCTGGAAAAGGGAACGTAGCCCTGACAACTTTCATATAAACTACAACTTGAAAATTTCCAGCACGTCGCGAAACGTGGAATAAAGCATCCGCGGTCATGAATTCCGCATGATGTAAGTGATGCTTTGACATGGGGCAATAGCAACACATAGTGCATTGAATTTATGCAGAGAAATTGTATTTTCATGTTTCGTAAATAGGTAGAAGTGTGTGAAACGAAGCGGTTTTGTTGAGACCTTATTGTTGCTTTTAAATTAAAGGGATGTGGTTATTTCGAACTTCACACTGTTCATTAGCGACAATGAGAAAACATATCTGCGATATTGGTCGAATGAAAAATTTATTTAACAACTTCGTTTTTTAAAGCGAGGATTATCACTGTTAAGGTGCTGAACGACGAAGAGATCGAGGGCATGCGAACGGCTTGTCGGCTGGCCCGGGAAGTGCTAGATGAAGCAGCGCGTATATGTGCACCAGGTGTCACGACAGACGAAATCGACCGAGTCGTACATGAGGCGTGCATTCAGCGAGAGTGCTATCCGTCTCCGCTGGGGTATTTCGTATTCATAATGAAATGTCCACTCTCTGCACACTATTGTTGGCTCACGAATAGCTGAGCAATAGAGCGTGCAATTTCTGAATTCAAATGGTTGCTCACTGTTATCCGAGGTCAGCGACTTTGAGTCTTCCTTGGCGAGCGATGATGCAGATTTTATATTTAGCACGAAAGGTGTCTTGCTCGGTGCTTTAAATAACAAAAACTTTTGCTAACTTGCTTGAGGTGTTTTAGAGCGGTCGAAATTATTATAACGAGACGGAAAATAATACTCACGTAGCCAGCTAGTCTTTTAAGGGAGAAGGAGGAGGAGTGTGAAGAGAACGATTGGAAGTGCCGTAAATCCGTTTAAGATGTCTTCCATATTCGCGGAGTGGAAGGAACATTTTCAGAGTATACACGCCTCATGTAAATATAGAAATAAATTACTTATTTTTAAGTTGTGCTTTTCTTAGCGTTATACATTGGGATGCCAACAATGATGAACGGGTCGAATGAAGTTAGAATAATGTAAATACAGGTGGCAAAGATTGGCCGCATAATTTGGACCACACTTCACTGGGAAGTACGACCAAGAATGCATGGCTGTCTTATTTTCAACTATAGGAAGATGTTCTAATATGATTGAATTCCCTGTGTGCTTGTGTATATTGGTCTGTTCAATTTTATTTACTAGATCGCTGTTTTAACTTCATTTGTTGACTCATTTTAGTGGTGGCATCTTAGATTTGTTTTCGGAGGATGAGTGACTTTCCAGTGGAAATTTTATCGATCGTTGAACTGGAAACCTGAGTGGTGGGTAGGACAGAGGGAAGCTGGAGAGGCGGAACGTATGTGTCGCCACAGCAGCCTTAAGAGACGAATGGGATCGTAGTGGGCACATGAGATACTATTTGGATACAATATTCCTCGCTGTATCGACTTTGAGCTATGGATTTTTAAGTTAAGGAAGGTGGAGCAATGTAGTCGAATGCCTTTGCACTGTCGAACTCCTAGTGATAATTCGTAGTATTTCTCAAACATGACATACTCTATACAGGCGACCAGTCATTAGAAAGGCATCGCTGAAAGAGCATGGACTGATCTGATGAGGTCATGAGCAAGGCGTGTGCTAATGTTTGCTAAAATTTTATGAAGTTCAGTTAATCACATTCTCAATACCGAAATTTATAGAGAATTTTAGGTATTACCGCTTTCCAAAGAGCGTTTGCACATCTGTGAATGAAGTGATCTGTCATGGCATACCAGATTTGAGACCTCTGGAGAACGGTGACATCTGCAATGGTTGGTGTTCATTCTATATTTGCAACTTCGATCGATCATCCTTTGCTCACTTTCCATTCTATTGAACCTCCTACCTGAACAGTTCGAGAAAAAGATCGCTTCACATGTCTGGAACTAATCTTTTAGCTTTTGTGGATTGAAGTGTTCTATACAATCTCTTTAACTTGCCAAGTTTCTCAGGAAAATACCCCTCTCTTTCCTTAAATTAACTGCCATTCTGAATTCGTAAAATTATGACCTCTGGAATACATTCAAAGTAATATGGTAGTTTCGTTCACAACAGAGTTTGCGTTCGTCTTCTGCAAGGCTGGCAGTTCTTTTAAAAAGCGCTTGCAAAATGCTGTTCAAAATGGTTCGGATGGATCTCAGCAGTTGCTTTCTTCTGGATTTGCGCTCATAACTCGAGTCGCTTTCGGAGATGAGTTTAGACGAAAACAGTTCACCGCTTGGAAGTTCTTTTTATTAGCGGTTGGAACGTTCTCCTCTCTTTCATATACCAAAGCTAATCTGAGAAGGATGGAAAACATTCAGCCGAATATACATTTACATACTGAGGCGAAAAGAGTGCATTGTTTGTTATTTTGGTAAAAGTAGAACGGTGTTTCGCAGTGAGCAGTGGTTGAGTGTAGGTAATATTTTGGAAAGAATTATGCTAATGATCGTCTGCAGCAAACATGCTTTCTTCATTTCAAGCCAACAACTTGCAATGAGAATAAACTGTGAAAGGAATGCATGTAAACATGTTTAAATAGATGCCGTTTCATAATTTCTACGTATGTTAAGCGAATAGTTTTTTGAATTGCGAAGAGGATTTTAAATATTGATCGTTTAAAAATGGCTCAACCACTAATTTTTTTTTCTCTTTTCCACTTCTCTCCTTATCATTTAGTAATGCTGATAATTGCTGGGAAAGCTGGAAACTTTCACGTTGTAGTGGATGTGACTGTGTTCCATCGCGGTTTCCATGGTGATCTGAACGAGACATTTTTGGTTGGCGACAGGGTGGATGAACAATCCAGAAAACTGGTTGCAGTCACCTATGAGTGCCTTCAGGAAGCCATTAGTATCGGTGAGCATTTCTTCACTATGTCTTACTTCGTTTTCTTTGATTAACGCGTATTTACGAAACATTTTGATGAAGAAGCTTCGATCGGTTGGCGCTGAACTTAGAGAAGTCGTAAGCCATGGGATTTGATGCCGCGTGAGAGAAACTTCGATGCTTCGAGGTTATTTCGTAGCGTTGTCGTGAAGATGTTCTAACCTGCAACGGACGAAGACTAGGCTCTCTCATTGATCAAAGAGACATATTTGCTTGATCTAATCCTTGCCATAAAATTTGGCTCCAGTTCTTTATTTTCAGTAATTTTATTCTTGGATTTTCGTAGTGTCGTTTTTGTTTATCTCTCACAACGTGCAATGTTTGGAAGCTGGTAGGATATTTTCAGCTTCAAGAATTGCCGTTGGCAGGGTTTTTTTGTCCAGGGGTTTTTTCTACGCTTTCATGACGCGTACAGTTATTACGTGGAGGCAGGGCCCTCGTTCAGGTTGATGGGTCGTGATCGTAGGGTAATTGTTTGCAGTGCGTCCTGGGATGAAATTCCGTGATATTGGCAACGTGATTCAAAAACACGCAAAGGCACATGGATTTAGTGTCGTAAAAACTTATTGTGGTCATGGAATTAACAGGTACGTTGCTTTTCCAGTGACCGTGTTCATTTTGTTACCTGACGAACTTATTATAACAGGTTTGTTATACCAATAATTAATAGAGTTTCATTGGAAACTCAGTTGCAGTGATTAGATTTGCCGAAGATGCCGTTCTTTTCATGTATGGAAGAAGAGTTGAGGAGAGGTTCGGTAAGGTTATGGAAAACAGTTTGGGGTTGCTGATCGAAATACTACAATGAATCATGTTTATATTAAAAAATCTTTTTTCATTTCCTCATTCTCTTAAATCTTCAGAAATTCCTAAGAGGTAGCAGAGCGTGGTGCGGAAAGATGTAATTACCCTCACAGAATTGTCACTTAATCTGCAGTTTACGAGTACCAGTTGAAATGGTTGAGCGTTTTATGATTGCATTTCCTCACTGCTCAGTTCTGCGCATAGCTAGTGAAAAAACTTCTATACCGTTGAAGCATTTGAATAGCCATGCCATACTGTCCCATTTTAATAGTATCTGCAAGTTAAGGAGAGATCTGATCTGAAAAACATTGCGCCATGAAAATGCTTTTGCGTCATGAAGGCGGTAAATGCGCTTTTCGATTAGGGCGCTATACTCCAGTATCTTGCTTTATGCCAGCGAATGAAAAGTGTGTCGGATCGGTAACCTTATGAATGTGATATTCGACTTCTAGGAATGTGATATTTGAGGCTATATATTGATTTCAACATTGTTTATTTCCAGACTGTTCCACACGGCGCCGAATGTCCCTCATTACGCGAGTAAGTTCATTTTTTTGCTTTCAGTTTTTCAAGCATACAACCCTACCATCTTATCTGGGAATTTATGGCTTTGATTTCCCTCCTAATCCACAGTTGGGTTTCTGGGTGTTCAGCTAAAGATTTGTTCATGTGCATATCTCATAAGTCCTTTTTATACATGTAACTAACTGGTTCTTCTCTCATGTAGTCAGCGCTTCAGATGCCTTATTGATGCGCGCTAAGGAGCTGCATACTGCAGGAGGTGTGGTACATATCCGCTGTTTGTTTTGGCTTGATTCGGATAACAAGAGGCGTCCACTTTTAAACTCACCCTCATGTATGCTCCGGATTCTTCGCCTGCAGTTTTTTCTCGGTCAGTGTATCTGCTCGATACTTGACGGTTGGATGTTTTAGAAAACAAAGCAGCAGGACTTATGAAGGTGGGGAATACATTTACAATCGAGCCCATGATAAATGCTGGATCGTTCAACGACGAACAGTGGCCAGATGGCTGGACCGCGGTCACGGTTGGGTTCTTAACATTTTATTGTTTTTATGCTGTTACTTACTTTCCACCTCTGCGCCCATATTTCGCAGCTCTTTGTTAGTTTTCTGGCCCACCTAAACTATGCGATGTATTAATTTATCGCGTGAAACTTGTTTGTTCTCACGTTGCAAAAAAAATTTCGTTTTGCACCTTTTTTTCCTTCCCTCGCAGCAGTGAAGTTTTTCTTTCACTTTTAGGGCATCGTAGAAAACTAAGCTTTCAGTCTCTAAAAAAGGGAACCCTTGCTGAAGCCATCCAGTTTGCTTTTGCTACCCCTGTGGATAAAGTGGCCATCTGTATTGTTCGAATTCTCGCAGACATATTCTAGCGTTTCGTCGAACGTTTCTGCTGAGTATGCGCAGTTACAGCTCAAGCATGTAGCAGTAAAGTTTCTTTAATTTAAATACCATTCCAAACTTATGAAGTATGCAGCCTATCTCCAGCTCTCTATCTTTGCAGAGGTAATGTTTTTGTGGATGTGTTCACGGAAGTATGACTAAGTTTTTCTCAGTAATATTATCGCAGCATCGAAAACAAACCATCCGTCTCGCATTTGAGATTCGACATTGTTTCACATTCTGAAGTAACATTTTGAAAAGTTATTAGTTCACGAGGTTCATAGAGCGTCTTTCCCTTTAAGGGAAGGATCTTTCTATGATTAGAAATAAAGAGCGATGTACTCCACTGCCTGCTAAAGGTGGCTTAGTATTCTCGTCCTTGAATTAGCATGACCTTCTAGGGCTGCAGAGCTGAGGTATCTTCCCCTGTAGATGAAGACGACATCTTAAGCCTGAGATATTTCGTTCCTTAACTTGAGATAGTATATTTTATAGAATTCCTTAAGGTTAATTCAGTGCGTAGATGACATTGCCATTGTTTTATACCTATTTTCCGGCTAGCAGATATATGCTAAAGTAACCAGCAAACGAACTTGACTGGAAGTTCTGCGAACGCGAGACTGCGCAAAAAATTTAATGTTGTGAGGGCAGCACATTTCTCACACAACTTTGATGTCGCGATAGTGCGCATAGTGTAGGTATTCAAGGCTTCCACCGAATAAGTCCTTTCAAACTGTGGACCTTGTTCAAAGTGAGGATTCCACTTTCCGCGATAGTGCTATGATTCTGCCTACTTGGTGGTCGATGCGTCAAACTGTTTTATCTCGTCAGTTGTGACCGTCGTGGAATAGAGTTGCCGCTTCCTTCACCGGCCGGCACTTTTTTGGGATTTTTTCGACTCATTGCTTTTGGGCGAGGTTTGCATTTGACTATTATTTAGCAAAAATTTGCGGCTGAGTAATTGCTGGACTATTAAACGTCACTTTCTGCTTATTGGAGCTGAAGTGTATACATCAACATTGTTCAAAATTATCTTATGTTGACCTTGCAGATAGTAACCTTCAACGGCCAAAGAAGATTTTAGTTCATTCAGAAGAAGATTTTAAACTTTTGCATCCAGGGATTATATTGCTTAATTCTTTTCATAAATAGAAGCGAGACGAAAAGTTCGCAGGTGTGGCTGGAACAAAATACATAACGGCGGTGCCAAGCAGTTCATAATGTGATTTATACTGAAAGCATAATTGTGCATTTCTCTATCCAGTTATGTGTAATTTTCGAGATGTAATGCGTGTAATGTTTTAATGAGGTATTTTCTCATTCGAAGATTTTTTACAGAGCGGATAGTTTTCTATAGAAGGTGGTTTATTTCTAAAGATCAAAATACTTATTCTTTGAGAATGCGAATACCGCTAAGATCTGGCCAGTAAAAAATAATGCTTTTCTCTAGGTCGATGGGAAGCGTTCTGCGCAATTTGAGCACACGCTTTTGGTGACGGAAACGGGCTGTGATATCCTCACTGCCCGAGGCAGCGGCAGGCCGTGGTTCATGGATCAACTCGAGGACTCCTATACATCGTGAGATACCTTCATTGCAACATGGTAAATAATGGTTGTGCAGCAGAGGATGCACTGGCCTTCCCAATATTATTGTCTTTCAGCTGTGATGCCATTTTTGATTGCTTTTTGGGGGATTATCCGTACTGGTATCTCATATAACGGGTGCATTTGCAGCCAGTTTGTGGCGCATGTACACATGCTTAAGCTACGGCCGTTTACTCTTGTGAGTAACCTGGCTTCATATACGATACCAGGGGCGTGTGCAGAACAACTGAGGAGGGGAAAGTGATGAGAGAACTAAGGGGATTTTCACCGTGTTGCCGTAACGAACGACGAGGGGAAGAGAGACCAGAATGGAGGCTGCATTTTGCATTGTTTGAAATCAAGCTCATTCAGATGAGCTAATAAGTGGATCTGCGATGGATAAAAATTATAGTATAAGCGCCATTTGAAGCCTTCTCAGTGAAAAGCCGCAGTAAAGACCCCGACATTACTGAAGGCGCATATTTATACCGACTGACTTTACGGAAGGTGGATAACACCGATAATGTTGTGCATATCGCACTCGTTTTCATTTCCATCCATGTGCATATAACCACTGATTTTTGTTTTATGGTTTCTTTTCATGTTGCGAAATGGGCGTATAAAATTCTCCAAATTTTCATTTGTACAGATTCAGTGTGGAAACCGACAACGCTCAGAAATATTTTATTTCTATTGGAAGTTCCATCATCTGTTTCTTAGCACGTTTGCATTGTGCCTATGGCTCTGTCGTTGTTTGATTTAAGTGTTTTTTCATCAGTTGATCGGTTTGAGCCGTTGAAATGTTCGTGTTGCTTGTGGATTCAGTTTAGCAGGTTATCGATGCGCTGACTCCACTGTATTGTTTGTTTCGATTATGCATCTGTTCTGAGCGTTGCTGCCACTCAATTTTGGTTTATTGCACCGTTTTGTTGAAAAAAAAAAGACGTTTTCGGCGAGTTATCGATCACGAACTTCACTTTCGTCAGGATTAAATATGTTGCTTTATCCTCTCTTCGGAGTTACAATCGACAATATGCGGGCTTTCAGGTCTTCACACTGGACTCAAATTAAAAAATGATTTAGGAGTTTCATCGAGTTGTCGAGAAGTCGGAGTTTTCATTGCTGAATCGAGGCAATTTTGGGGTTTTCGTTGCTGAATAACGCGTTCGAAGTAATTGGTGCACCAACGTGTTCGTTCGCATTGAAATTGCGACAATGCTACGAAATGTGAGGTGAGATGCGCGCGTGAGGACTAAGGCCACTGATCACGTTGGGTAGAGGGGCCATTGATTTGCAAAAATCCACGAATGATGCAGTTGTAAATGGGAATCGTCTTGGAATGTTGCACGTATATCGTTGGCCAATATTTATGCACCAATTAACAATCCGATACTATTCGACGACGCTTCACTTTGTACTGCCGAACAGCTGCTACGTAGTGCTAGGCTTTATTTCCACTCACAATAACCAGCTTTGATCCCATCTCAAATCTTTCATACTGAACAGATAAGCGGATGTGTTTCTTGCTCACTCGAATCGTTATTGTCACCCAAGAGCTGTGAGCGACTAGGGCGTGGCGTACGCAATTCAAATACTGTGCAAACGCTTTGGTTGTGAGCGAAATTATATGGCCGTCCATATTTTTTTAAAGAATTCATTAAGTCATCGTCAGAACTTGAAGATAAATCGCTCGAACGTGTACTAGATGTGTTCAAGGTAGATACAGACCGTCTGGAAGTCCAGCAGACATTATTACTCGGAGAAGTGGGTCCACACCTTTGAAAAGCTCAAAACGCCGTAGTAAGAGTGGAATTGTCCGGGGTGATGCAATGCGCAACATCCTAGCCGCGATGTCAAGATGGGAAGGGATTAATAGCACGAAACAAGTGCAAACACAGGAAGGATGAACATCACCAGTAACAAGCGCATCAAGAAAAACCAAAGTTCAAATATTGCAAAATAACGCTACGAATAACGAGTTTAACCGTTACTGATACTTGAGGCGAAGAATATGAAATCATCAAGATGTAGATACGACCTTGACTGACCACCTGTTGAAACAAAATCTTAAAGTCCTAGACTTGCTCGGATGAAGGGTTGAAGTATGAAACCTCGTGTCCTGAATTTATCAGAAGCATCCTCGAAAAGCGTTGCAAAAACAGTCGCACGTCGCACGCAACAGAGGTCGATGTGGTGGTGTGTTTGCATATAGTTGATAATGCATATAGAAATGGAACACGACAGTAGCATATTGATGGCATTAATTTCCTAACGATGATAGCAATAACGTATAATCGGCGAGGAGTGCAGTAGTTGTTGCTATACGATGGGGCTGAACACAACCTGCACAAATGCCGTTTGTATAGTCAATGTGTAATACAACCATGTTGTTGCACAGTGGCGCACGGAAATCTGATTAGACGTTTTGCCAAGGATGAGAGTATTGGAGTTGGTCGGATGGAACGTAGTTGGCGCAGTTCTTACTGCTACATTGTTAAAAATTCGAATGCATTTTCTGTAGCGTTTTGCTTTGCCTTCGAACAAGAATCGGCGTAAAGAATAATGTGCATAGTAACTGGAGCTCGACGTAACGTAGGCCGACCTCTACTGTGTGCTGTGCGGAGAAGACTGCAGAGTATACATTTCAAGACGAGAAAGTACTTGTAAATCATAGGCTGGTAAACATGAGTGGCAGTAACCTGACACATGAACCTTCATGCTTGCAAAGAAAGAGGAGCTGTGGGATCCCTTTGGAAAGTCTAAGGAATGGCAGCGCGATGATGTTGTCATGATCTGTAGCAGTTGAGCCCTAACGTCTTCTCATCGGCACGTTTTATAACTTTTAAGTTTTTTTTGGAATTCAGATTTCTGACTGACGAATTTACTTTTTGATTGAGGGAATCAGTGAATGCGATAATGAAAAAAAAAATAGAACTCGAAAGGCGTATTGGTGTACTGAATGGCTGAAAAGCTTGTAGTAAAATCGTGCTATCCATCCCGTAATCTCTCATTATTTCCCAACATCTGAGGAATTAATGTTTACATGATGTGCTATCCAACTTCGATATGCAGTTGTGTTTTGTTGCAATTAGTGCATCACATAAACGAAGAAGGGTCGCAAATGAAAACACCCGAACATAGAGAGAGGTAGCAAATTGATTGGAAGAAGTGCTCTGAGTTTATATTCGAAATATTTTTGAAACAATATGGAAAGAAAACTGAATCATAAATTAAGAAAGTTTCAACATAATAAACATAGCTCGACTATTTTGACGCATATCGAACGTGAGTCATATCTCCAGAACAGATGGGTAAGGAGATCAGTTTCATATCTTAGCAGCATTTCAAAGGTTTTCGTAATTAATGGATGAATTTATATTACATCCTTTAAGAATATAAGCAATACCTTTATTTGTATTTTTAAAACACCTCTTGCACACAATTCATTTGAGAAACGAATAGATCTAATCATAAAAAAACAACTCGATAGCAGTGGTTTCGCCACAATCAATGGTTTAATGAGGAACCCTTCTGAATGCATAGCAACTTCTGCAATGTTTACGAGCAATTTTTGCAGTCCTCATTAGCAACTTTTGCAGACCTTGTACTATTTGCTGTGTTCTCCTCACTAAGCAAATTTTATCTCATTGCAGACATCAAGATAGCGCGATTCTTAAATTCGCTCATTGCTTTCTCCAAATCACCTTTACTCATGGTTTTTCCTTAGTGTTCGCTGCTTCTAATGAACCTTTTGCGCCATTAACGCTACAAGGCCCAGTTCCTACTTCCAAATGTAACTCTTTTCCACTCTCGGGAAAGCAACAATAGTTGTACTTTAAAACTCTCCGTTAATAACTGAGTATGGCGTGAGAAACTGTTATGAATGATGAGAACTTCGTTTTCTAACGTTCAAGTTGCAAATGACACGTTGAAGCTCAAGGAAATTTATTTTCCTTTTTTTGTATTCGATCAATTGTTCGTTTCATTATATTTTTGAATACTTCTCTCGTGGTTTGCTTGATCGTTTTATTTCATTTTCGACGGAATAAATACGAGCGCATTGCTTTTTTCTCATTCTACTACCTAATTGAAGTATTATCAGTTATACTAACTGAAGAAATTGGTACTTTCTCTATGGAAGTGTAGTGGCATTCATAGAAGATAAGTAGAGCAGACTTCAAATTGATCATATAATTGCGGCATCTTTGCTAAACATTTACATAAAAGTGCATTTGTATTCGTTAAGAAATGAAAAAGTAAACCACAAAGCAGCATAATGAATGGAATTAAGCGAAAAAATGTGATGTTCGTCATTTGACACAACTAACGTCCCGGATATAGCAAACGATGTAAGTTTTAAGAATATAAACTGCAGCAGATTTCACTGGAGTGAATATCAGGCGAACTAGGAACGGAAGGAATCGAGAGAGTTCTTAAAAAGCGGAAGACCTTTCTCATCAATGATAATTGGCAGTTGGAGATTAGTGTGAGTGATGTCCGTGAAGCACGCTGCTTAGTTCGTACTTCTTCTTGTGAAGCAATCTGAAGACTATGAGATTGCTGTTCTCGAAATGGAAGCGAATGCGAACGTTGCATATAAAGTTGTGTTCGATGAGTATTTTATTCTTTTGTGGTAAAGTGCCGACGTGAACTGTTCGACGGCGTCCTAGCAGATACGAGTGAAACATTTTAGGTTAGGCTGCATAACTCTAGGGTTGTCATTGAAGAAATGACCTGCGGAAGGCGACAAGAGTGAAATGCTTTAAATGTTTTTAGCGATTCTGTCGCTGACATGAAGGTGCACTGACCAAGTATGAGAGCTGTGTTCGAGGATGGAGCGTCACTATAGAGTAAAGACATCTTTCTGACGATATTCCAAACATTTATCTTCCAGCACTTTTCGAGTATCCAGCACATTCAGTAGAACTAGCGATGCTGGATATTGTTTAAAAAGACGACATTACAAGCAATGAATTTTCAGGCATAAATTGGAGTTAATTTTGAAATTCAATTCTAAGATTTCATCGTTGAAGCTTCGAGGAATTGAGGCATTTCGTCCTACGGGACACTCATGTTGAAAGTTGATTGACGTATAGAACTCTATATCATAAGTTAAAGATCTTATTGCTAGACTTCTGAACCCTTACCGAATGCTTGAAGACTATTCTGTGCCAAGTAAAAAGATCGAAGGATCAGGCAAAGTGCCGTAAATTTTTAGACTATTGGTTAGAGAGACGCACCGTCAAATCACTAATATAAGAATGCTGCTTTGCGGAGGTCACTAATTACGTTCAATTTGAATTCTCTAGTCTAGCACCCTCGTCCAGTATCATAAGAAATGGCTAACTCTGACATCGATGTCCTTGCGAGGAACCATAATGCGCAATGTTTTTCGAATGTTCAGTGAGACTATATTAAAAGAACGCATCTTTGGTGGTTATTTATGCTGCTTCAGACACGGCGATGTAATGGTGGTACTTTGCTTCCTTAAAAGGAATATAAGTTACTA
>CM075173.1:76106505-76129005 GCA_037576465.1 Parascaris univalens | reverse complement strand
ACCGAAATATTTCAGCAACCGATGCCAGCTGCTAAAGGTTTTTAGATGTCCTCAAAATGCATTTTTACATTTGCATCGTGGGTTATACTAGCTAACATAATCAATCGAATCGCTGTATGCACATCGTGGCATTGTTAATTAGTTTTATTCTTCGAATCCCACTCGATTCTACTCGCAGGCACATCGTGGCGTTGTTAATTTGTTTTATTCTTCGAATCCCACTCGATTCTCCTCATAATCGTCTCGTCTTCACTGACGGTTTGATTCTTTGGATGTCTTTGTCGTTGTTAATCCCTTTTCCACCCATATGTTCGTTCAGTGATTTTCGCACTCTTAGCTCAACGTTCATCAGTGGTCGGCGTTTCTGAAGCTGTGATTTTTGAAGACATATATTGCTCAAGCGCAGTGAAATTCCTTGCTTATTTTTTGCAGCTGATTTCAGTCGTTGTATTAATACCGCACTCAGTATCTGGTACAAATGTATCGCATTTTCCCATTTATACGTTCTAGGCATATGTTACTCGCAACTTCCAGAGATGTTTTCTGTTTAGTTCGGAGGATATAACATAACAAGAGTGAACAGAGTGGATCACACTGCTTGCATATTTCAAAATAAAGCATGTGTTCGAGACAAAAATAGAAAGTTATCGGCTTGCACTCGAAGGGAAAGCCTGTATTGAAACAGCTGCTTATATTCGAGGTCTCTGCATACATTCGAGGTAGAGGTCATGGAGGAACGGTTGTGAAAGAGGAAGTGCATTTTTTGAATTGCTTTTTCGATCATAACAGGAAAAGTATAGATGGAAGATTGTCTTGAAATTTATTGGAACTTGAAGGCTATAACACATTGAGATTTCCTCAGTGGTAGTAATGCAGATGTGATATTCAAAAGTACATAAGCACTAATGAACGTGATAGTTTTGCAGGATATTTGTTGCATTTTCTACTTATTTGGACAACAAGATTGATTCGCATATCCCGCTAGCATTCTTGCTCGGCTTTTTCGTGACATTCGCTGCTCTAAGGTGGGGATCAATTGTCAGCGAGCTGGGATCGATTGAAAAGTTCGTTTTTCCACCACCAAAAATATGTTTCTTTCGTCGTCCAAACGTCACTCTTTTCCTAGGCGAACAGCCATCTAGAAATATCGACGCATATTGCATGACAAAATTCACGTCTACGTTTTATTTTTCATAAGCCAGTACTTCATCTTGGTCTATTCGGTTTTACGATTAAGTACTTATGGCTGAGAAATTTTGTGCTCGATAACTTACTGGCAAAAACAGTGCAAATCATGGTCCAGGTCGTCAAATCTTAGACCACATTTGGCCTATTCTAGCTAGGAATTTCGGAATTTTTGCTCTGATGGAGGTAAGTTCTTAAAACCGAGGATGGGCGGGCTCATTTAAGACGATCTACTGCTTTCGAATTTTGATGCTCTTATATGGAGTTACTCCGACAAATTCCGGGTTTTCGATTTTTTCTCATTTCAAAATGGCTTTTAATAGGAATTTCTTGGTAGATGCGCGCTGATTTCCAGAATGCTATAATTTCTTGCCCCGATCATCAGTTGGCATCTTAAGAGTTCCCAGGAAAAACCGTTTTTGACTGTGTCGAAATATTTTTTCTCTATTGTACTGCTCAGTTTTCTGGACGCTTAATGAAATACACTGCTCAGTCAGCCAAAACAAAACTGATTTTTGCCACTATCTGAGGCTCATTTTAATCCGTACCCCGTAACTTTTCCTTATTTGGTGTGTACATTGACGAGATGTCGAATTGAGCATACAGTAAAGTTTAGACGAAGCCGCATAGGTGGGACTCACTTGTAACTTAGTTAGGGTTGAATCTTATGATGTTCAATAGATGTGCGGAAGAGAAAAGTTCCCTTTGCTTAAGATGCTATATTTTGCTGCGGCGGAAAATTTATAATATACCTAAAAAGATTTACTAAAAAATTGAAGCGTTTGTTTAATGGTACAATATGCAAGTTGACCGTTGATATGAACGGTTCGTCCCTTAGAGGATTTAAGTTCTTATTTTATGCTGCATCTAGCGGTCTTACCAGCTGTAGGTTTTCCCGGCCGTAGCTTCTTGATGTCTTGCGAGGTTAAGAAGCTAAGTTTTGCTAAATTTTGCTCCTATTTCGATATTGTTTGAAGGCGGTGACTTTATGGTGATAACTCTCCTGAATTACTTAGCGCTGAAAAGTAAGCTTCCACAAATCGACACTGGTTATTATTACAAACAGACAGTCGATTCCTCACAACTTTTTGTAAAGTACTGACAGTCATTTTGACGTGCTACTGTGATCTTATAACGGTGTGTTTTCATCGTTACATATTGCATAGAGTTAAGAAGAAATCGCCGATATATCGTAGAATGCTACAACTGACCGGTATGCTCATCCTAACTTCCTCCTCCTTAATAGAGTTTTATTGAATTTCCATGAATACGTTGGGAACTGAAGGTAATTAGCCTCCCATTTTGAACTGGGGATTCTGGATGCGTTTATTTCCTTTCGGCGATTTATTGTCCATCTCTCTTTCTACTTTCCATGATAACAGTACTCTTGGATCACCGAAAATCGACCAAAGGATAACAGTGAAGGAGCCAAAATCGTTACAGTATCAAAGTGCCATGCATCAGGAATTCTAGAAACGGTGACCGGAATATGTTATGAAGGTATCAGTGGAAAAGCGATCGACGTGCATATGCGCAAGAGAAACATCAGAAGTAGATTTGCAGGGACCAAATTAGCAAAGCGAACAATGAACGATGTCGTAAATCACATGAAATACAGGCTATGAGCCTCAAACTGTGGAATTTCCGCTCATCTAGGCAGTCAACGACAGATTAAGACGAAATCGATAAAGCAGGCGCATCGAAATGTTATAAATGGACAGGACAGAATGAAATCTGAAATTTGGATCACTTTTAAGGATAAAGTGATAATATTATGAGAGGGTGACACAACATCTCTGCGACAAGTAATGAATTATTATGAATTTCAGTTTACCTTACTCACCACCGCAAAGAGGAGAAATGGGAGGGGTGGAGGCAGATGTCACATCCGCAAACTTGAAGGAGATCTACGGTGGAAATAAGTGCAAGCAAAGTTAACAAAATGTATTTGGGGATTTGGAGCGACAGGTGGGAGCAAAGCAACTGGAGAAGCGAATAATAGCTATTGCATAAGTAGCAACTTTATTCAAACACAGTAGCGAATGCAAATATTGTCACCATGCTGCCGCTTCACCGGTACGGCGAATCGTCGAACGGTTCTAAGTATAGCTGCTTGAAGTTCATATCGACCAAGTAGTGTGAGAAAAAACTGGAGAAGTATGTAAGTTGGAGGGGAGGAAATTAGTATGAGATGTCATTTAAAAAAGGCTTGCACAATTAAGGGTATTCGAGTGAGTAGAAGAAACTATGAAAGGTCGAACTTTTATCTCTGTAGCATTTTGTAAGATATCAACGATTGATTCTAGATCTTAACAAAGAAGACGTGCTGACACTGATTTATTGTTCCAAGTGGAGAGAGCATAAAAACAGAGTGCAGTAAGTTGTGAGCAGTCAACTTTTTGCAAGCAACGACTTCTAAGATTCTTACACAGCGGTTCAACTATGAAATTTCTACAGAAACTTATATGTGGGAAGGTGCTTCCAATCTGAGCTTCACGCGGGACTTCGAATTGTCATGTTGCGCATAATTGTCCATGTGTTGTTATAGCTCAGCGATTTGTGTTGCTACATTTGTACGTGGCACTGATGAGGATACGTGCATTTTACGGCGGAACATTGTCAGGTATATCGTGCTGACACAAGCGTTAGTGCTAAGAGATATCAGCTTACAAGTACGCAAGAGATTCCCGACACCAAGCACACTTGTGGCTGCAGGTACGATGTCGATATGTTCTTTATTATTAATCATTGCTTGGATCATCCACTGAAACCAGGATCGCATAATATCCGATAGACGTGCAAATTTCTGAATTTTTCAAATAAAATCCACCAAACTCTTTGACCTCTAACAGCAAAATTTAAAGGAAGAAAAACTCTAGTAGTTTAGGAAGTGTACCTCCAAATACTGCCCACGGGTAAGTCACCTGAAGGGTCCTGAGTGTGCTTTGATGAGGACAAGTATTCAGACTCTGTTTTTAATGGCATAGTGGGATCGAATTTGCATTTGCACACTCACCAGCATATTAAGGTGAACAAAATTCTTTACTTCTAGGCCTGTTAACCAAAGAGGAGAACGAAATTCTCGAGGATATTCACGATCCTTACAATCGGTATTGGTGCCCTATTCAGTGGTGCTATTCACTGTTATATAATGCACGGCTTCATGGAAAAATTGCCAGTGATTTTTTGCTCGATAGAATTACAATGGTAGGTGGTTTATCTCTGCAGCTGATTTCATGACACAGTGACGAATAGCTGGTTAGTCAAAAATGGAGTGTCATATTGAATTACTCAACCATCACAATTTAAATGTTTTGAAGTCATCGGAAAAGCAACTAAGGAACGTTCTTAGTAACCCTTTCATGCACTTGTGCAAGCACCAGTCTCCCACGATGCCTTACTCCTGTATTGTTGATATTGGAATGCATGCATACGTCTCTCTGTAAGCCAGACGTTTACAAAATGAGGACTGAAATTTTCACTGGGCATCACTCGTACTGTACGATCAGCTCTCATACCACCTTTCGCTTATCCTGTCAATTTCAGACGTAATTATGGACATTTAAGGGTGTCGTAAGCAAGTTCACTCCTAGCAAATGTCCTCTCGTACGTTTATAAACTGTGCAGGAGTTAAAATCAGAGTAGTTCCTTATTTGACCCGTCGATTTCACCCCTTTTATACTTGAGTGTTAACACAGCTGGTGGCATAAATAAGTGCGCATACTTCGTTTGACTCACTAATGAAGATTATGAAATTGTTCGAGAGAAAAAATGTGGTAAATCTTGCAGGAAATATTGTCATTCCATGGTGGGCTGGAGTCATTCCTGAAGTATGACTGGATACCGGTCCCCCTAATTTATTCACAGTTGGTGTTCTTAGCCGTGCGGCTTTATTTCATCCTCTGCCTCATTAGTCGGCAATTCCTCACGTCGGAAATCGTCGACAGTACGAACTCGGTAGTGATTATTATCAATTTAATTCGGTAGTTTACCTTCAGTCCTCCTCTCATCACGGACTTCGTAATAATGCCTTTTATTCTCACCCAGTTAGTGCTTGTACTAAAACCGTCTGCTTTCAACCGCTTCATTATAGCTAAATTCACTTTTTACTGATATGGATGACCAAGGTGCCACTGCATACATGTGATTAGCGATATTTTAATTCTTACTCAATGTGCACTGATTGGCTGTTTTTGTTGTCATTGTTATGAATACTTCTTCCTGCTCTGCGTTATCTATCTATTCATTATATAAGTCCATTTTTAAGCTTTATTGGATTTTACTAGGCCTATCGTCCTCTCAGCGGTAGCTTAATGAGATATAATATTGCACCGTCCAGCTGTTTCCTGAAGTCATCAGGTAATGAGGTCCGAAGTTTCTCTAGAACTTTACCTTTACTTTAAGTGAAATTCACTCACTTAATTGTGAATTAAGTTCCTAAAACAAAATCCTAAAGCCTAATATACTCATAGTGCTACGGGTCCTACCATTTCCGTAATCAGTACTATCAAAAAGTGTAAAAGATTTTAGCGAACGATTACCTTATTTTAGATCGATTTATACGTGCCGTTGACGACGATGATACAATTCCTCGTTTATATGGGGTGGATGAAGGTAGGCGGTGGTTTCAGTTGACTTGCCACGTTGACTTTCAGTGTTCACTTACCACATAGACATAACACATAGCAAATCTTTGGCTTGCATCACTAAATGTAGTATTTTTGTTTTACAAGCACATAGCTATATTTGCAGTAGTTCTTCGGGTGCTGCAGTAAAGTGAGAGGATTTTGAGAGGAACCTTAGATCGTTCGCTATTTCAGTTACTCTTAGACCTCACTTACTGTCAGCCAGCCCGTATATTCCAGTTCTTTTGCATTCCATGCTCACGCCTTCCAAAAACTCATGTTGTAAGTAGTCTCCTACTCTTGCTCTTCGCTGTAATTTGGAACTGGCTTCTGCCTTCCCTCGCATGGGCCAATTAAAGCGATCATATGTGAATTTCAAACTACGAGACACTAAAACTCTACCTGAAGGTATAATTTAATGCTATAGCACTTTCATCTCTAAAAGAGATTGCAAAATTTCATAGCTTCCAGAAAGCTTTCGACGAGGTCTTCTTCAAAACTCAGTTTCTGTATGCAGTATACACAGTTCTTTCTTTAAACCACTCTAGATAAACACAAAATCAACCAATATCAGTGTTGAACTGGAGCAAAAGGGCGTCTCCTGATCGCCTTGATTACCGAATCATCTATAAAACCATAAGTAAGCACTGCTGGCGAAGGTTCCTTCTCTGTTAACTTGCTCAGGCACGTATTCAAAAACTCAATTCCGCCTTTTCTATTCCAAAAGTTCTAGATCACCATGCTTTTGTGAGCGGGCAGTTCACTCGAAAACGAGAGGTGTGCGGTCGGCGGGACGCACCTATCTTATAGATACTGAGATATGAAGGCCCGAGAGAAGCGGTACCGACTCCATGAAGGAAGTGACAAGAGAAACAACCCAGATCGTTTTTCCTGCAATATATGGCACTTCACCCCTTGCAGACCGCGAAGTTGAGCACTTGGCCTACCGAGTTTTTGAACTTCACAACCTGCTCTTTAAAACTGTTAAGCAGCAAGTTTGAGGCGTTATATTCTTTCAGGAGTTCCCTCTACCTGTAGTTCTATACATCAAAAACATAAAATATGTTCCCAAGCGAAAATAATCCGATTGGAACGCGTTTCACGTCATCTGTAAGTTGCGAGATCACTGCTCTGCAAGTAGCAGAAGATGAAGCTCTAGGGAACTGCGATGGCACATAAAGCCAGGCGAGACGCAAACCGCAAATAAGCGAAAGGCAGGCGCAAAACCAACCGCGCAAAGTTTGAAACAAACAGTGTGACTTGAAACAAACATTCGCATACCAGCATAGGTACATATGAAGATACACATATGCGCATGAATAGACACGTATACATTCCGCGCACGTGCACAGACTAAGCACTCACGGCCCCACTCGTAGAACAGTAACTTCACGCGCTTACAGTCACAAAGATGTTGACGTTATGTGCTTTACAAATGCAAGTTCTAGAAACGAACAGAAAAGCTAGTTTTGTGAATTCTCGCAAGATCGCTTAATTTAACGCGAGTCTGTGTTTTGCGCAATCCAGTGTCGTCAAAAAGGCAGTTGGACGACTCAAGCAGATTTAGACAGCTGAAGTGCGTTCTTAAAGGCATAAAAACTGTATCCACTAAAGGATGCAGAACGAAACTTCGTTTGGATTTTTTATTCCACTCCTGCATGTACACTAAAAACGAGATGGATTTCACCGCTAAGTAATGACAGTAGTCCAATAAGAGGCGACCATAGTGGGTTGAAGGGGGTTTTTTATAGTTTATAGAATATTCCCCAACAAACCTTTAAAAAAGTCGAAGCATTGGGCCGTTTTGGAATTTGGCAACCGATTGGGTTTGCTGTCCAAACGCCTTGCACTAATTCTTATCTGGACCATTCAGACTTATGGTGGGGAACACTCTAAGAAATGTGAACTATGCCAATGGAGAGTGATTTTGAAGCTTGATTTCGCAACACATCTCAAACTATTCCAATCTTATAAGATTTTCAACTTCAATGACCTCTAGAGCAAGATTTTTCGATCACGAAAATGTTACATATAAGGTTTTAGGTGTTAGACACCTTGCCACATTTACGCTTGCATCCACACTTTTTTAAAGGGTCTCACCCGTCCCTTTAACAAACCTTCCAAGGTAACCAAGACGTCGCTCATAGAAAATAGTTGCCATATTACCAGAACACTGTCCAGACATTTTAAAGCACTATTTCCAAATGAGATGCCTTTATGATTCTCTTATTGCAGCATATTACGATACATTCTGTTTTGTAGCGATCACTGACCATTGGGTGCACGACATAGATCTACTGCAACAGACGTTCTCATTTGCAAGTGCTGTACTTACACTACAATGTGTTGGATGCCTAATATTACTAGTAATCAACACAATGACCCTTGCTGAATATTTCAGGTAGCTGAAAGTCTTCTTAATCCCCTTGGAGAGGACGACGATGATTTGGAGTGCAATTACATCATCGACAAAAACCTTACAGTTGGTGGCCGCAAATTCCTTCCACAACTAGATTTTAAACAAATATTCAAAGACGGTGACGTAAAACTTTCAGGCTTAAACATCTGATCGTTTCTTACGTTAAATTCTCTCTCCGTTCAACTCTGGAACCTGACAAGTCTAACAGTCAAAAATCGCTAGCAATTTTCGCTCCTAATTACGGAGGTGCATTTCTCCATTTGATTGCATCAAGACAGTTTCTTTTGCTAAAATGTCCGCTTTTTTTGCTGACAGTTTGTTGCCTTTAAGACATGTATGTACCAGCCCTACTTCCAGCTACTTTCACCTGCCACAACAATGACGCTATCATATTCTATTTTATGTCATTATTTTATCATATCATTATTCGAAAGGTTTTCTTCAGTGAGGAAGAACACCTGTAATATGTATTTAGCAGTTCTGCTTGAGCAGTGGTTATTAACCACTGCTCGAGCAGAACTGCTAAATAAGGCATTTTAGAGAGGATTTTTCCATTGTTTTCCAAGTATTAAAGTTGGTTTGAGAAATAAGCTTGATGGTAAATGTATCAGAAGAGAATCAGTTTCGTGCTCTCAAATTCAGCAGTGTTCTACTGATATCTGGCGGTTTTCTTGAAAAGACGGTATCATGTCATTAAAATAATCATTTGCACGAGAGGAAATAATCGAAGCTCTTCTGAACGTTTTGTGAGGCATGCATATTTCACAAAAAATGCTTCCTGAAATTTAGAAGAGAAGAGTGGACATTTTAGACAGGACTGAATATTGCGGATGGAGCAACGAGGCGAATGCCAGCACAAATGAAGGACGAATTCTGGGGCAGCCTTCACATTACACCGCTCTACTCATCTCATGCTGCCAAAAGGACTGTGCATCCTATGCTCGGCTCTGCAAATGCTGTCAAGTCAGCCACTGGGATTTGTAAGAACGGCAATTATTGGTGTGCATCACGCGTTATACAAACTAGGAGTACAAGCAAATAGGAGCTGTATATATCATACGATTTGCATTCTTTGGTTATTGCAGAGAGCGCGAATAATAGCAGAGACGTCGAACTCCATCGAGGCATTATCGTACAGCGCAAATGGCTATTAAACTGCCATTAAGCTTAGCCTATCCTCAACACTAATCCACCATTGTAATCTAGGCCATTCGCAGTCAACTGATTCAGTGAATGAGCTGGCGGCTTAAATTGGAGCCCCTGAGCTAGCCCGAGCAACCTAAATATACCCTGACTTGTTTGAGGATACTTCTAGCATAACATTAGTGACAGTGTCGGGCAGCAGTCAAATGACTCATAAGAGTGCTTGAGAAAACAACAGGATGAAAATATTTGCGCTACAAAAGAGTGCGCAGGTGAGCTCTGCTGTGTATGTTTTGTAATCCCGTCTTCCTCAGCAAGAGGGCTTCTACGATTATTCAAAATCATAGGGCCGTACAAAAGCGGAAGCTGAGAACGGAAGCAACCTCACTCAGCGATTACTTACTATTCTGAGAAAAATTGACTGAAAATATACTGGAATATAATAGGGGGAATCATCAAGATGCTTGCACCTGCTATTCACTGCAATCTGTGAGAGCAGTAACGTCTTCTCCCCTTTGAATGAGTATGTAAAAAACGATTAAAAAATCGCAGGTGAAAAATGATCGAAAGCTAGTGTCAAGATTTCACCCGTGGGTAGACTCCAACGTGGATAACCATATCCCCAGCAGCTAGGAGACCGCCAACCTGATAAGTGATCCACCTCCTTCAAATCGGCTTAACACTTCTCTTTCCTCAAAAGTATCAAAAGGATGCTTGGAAGTACACTTTATCTTGATCCTCCACCAATTATAATCACGAGCGCATGCATACATCCAATATATATGGCTCGGTTACAAATCTTCCCCAAGTTCCGTTTCATGGGCATCTGCAACTGTAATCAAAATTGTGACACATTTGATAGCCGTATATCGGCAGAGAAGACAGTGATGATAATAACATCAAACAGCAGCATTCTTCTCTGCCTTTGTTCCGTCATGGTCATATAACCTAATTTCAGTCTCGTCAAAAACAAAGCCGAAGTCTTAATGACTCCTCATAAAAGCAGACTCACCGCATTGGCTGCCGAGGAACAGGTATATTTATAATCTCTTGATAGTATTGCATTATGTTGCTAATTGTTGCATTTGAAGACGCGTGCAGACAGACGTAACAAAGTATACACGTACGCAGACATCATGTGACACCGTCATGATGAGTTTTCGACAAAAGCGCGCAGAGACAACTCTATCTAAACGTCTGGATGTTGCAAGATGGTGATAAACAGTAGGTTAAGGGGCATTCACGTGGAATGAACTATTGGGGAGTAAGCCATGGGCTCTGGAGCTGAAGTGTGGCTCGGCAAACACTGCGTTGTGAGGTTGAGAAATGTGAACTGGCAAATGGTGTGGAGATTCAGTTGCGGGATATGGGACAGCGATTTTATCACTGAACGACCGCTCATATATCTACATGAATCCGTAGCAGTGGTTATTTTCTAGAAGAGATTTTTCGTCTAGTCTTAAATGAAGTTCAGTGGACGAGGTTTTTCACCCATGTCTAAATGGTTTTGAAAGGGATCTTTTGGATCGCATTTTACTGTATTGTCCTATAGGAGGAAGCGCTTCGTTGCAAACCTTTCACGTGAAGTCGCTTTCCATGCAGTGAACAGAACAGTCAATCAGTTGCGCTCTTTTGTCGTTCATTTTTCATCACTAATTACCTTGTTTCTCCAGTTGAAGTTGTCGAACAGCTCTGCTAGTAAATAGAGGACAGGAAAGCTATTTTCGGCTGGTGCCCCTTTCTATTCACCCTCCCTCTCTCCTTCCTCACCTCTGCATCCTATTCACAGCAATCGTTCGCCGTCCTTTCACTCACTGAGTATTTAGGGTGTGAACGTGAAAAAGGTGAATGTGCTGGAACACAACTTTAAGAGTGAGCTTCAAAAGGCGAAAACACACAAAAAGGGCGCTGAGAAGCTTCTCAACAACATCCGGAGTCGCTCAACGTAAGTGCTGTTTGTGCTTATGCCTCTTTCATTATAGATATTCGCCTGCCTTATAGGATAATCTTTCAAAGAGAATGCTTTGAAACCCATATGTTGAGGTGATGAAAGCTGAGCAATTACATTATAAGCAAACAGTGAATAAAATGCTTTCCTTTGATGAATAAAAATTCTGTGACCATGTTCCGAACAGAAACAGCCTTCAAGATACCTTCAAGAAAGAGAAGACGGTCTTGTTAAGTCTTGTTAGATGGGTGTTTTATGCTATCAGTTGGCATACTGCCCAAACTAAGCAGCTATTTCTTCAGCAGTATGGCGTGATTCCCTTTAAAATCAAAGCGTCCATGTTACAGTTGGTATGAAAATTGATAAATAGAAGAAAACAAGGATGAAATAGCCAGCCAAACTTTGCGGATTTTTATCTTTCATGGAGGCGATGAATAAGTCGACTTCAGAAGTTATCTCCGTAAGGTTAAGGAACCAGTTTTTCTGCTAGTGGGTTCACTGATCGATCAAGCGATCGCTTCTGTGCAAGCAGGAATTAAAGCAACAAAAACGAATAAAGAAACTCTACGTAGCGAGAACTCAATAAAAAAGGAAATTCGAGATACACAGCAAAGTTACGGTTCAACGCTATATGTGATCGATGCCACACACGAAGTTTTTTGGAAGGCTGCCAGCTCCGAGTTCCGTGCATCCTTTGGATACCGCCGGAATCGTCTGTGGAATTGGTTGCGGTCGTATATTTTTTAGTGCACACAACGAAAGGTGCTAATCGAAAACTAGTTTCTCCTAGGTGCAAAAAATGATATCTACTGCGGATCTTGTGTTCCTCATTTAAATGTTTAAGTTCTGATGGGAGAATTATCACAAAGTTATAGTAAACCTTTACACGGGAAAAGTTTTGGTGCATGATGGAATAGAAATACCCATCTTCCGCTCATCTGATCATGGGGAAATTGCTTGATCAAAAACATGTTCACTTAATGCCGTTTGTGCGTATCAGTCCCGCGTTATGGTTTGTTTAAGCAGTCATTGTAGTGGCAAAGTCGTCAGGGAGAGGATTGATTTCGAGAGCGGTTCAGAGAGACGTGATAATGGAGGTGCTTCCAGTGTCGTTGCACCTCTTCATGACACTCACTGGAGGCGAACAGAATACGGTTGGCAGCAGATTTATTCTTTTTGAGGAAAAAGGCCAGGTTTGAAGTTTATTTCGTGAATATTGAGTTCCCGTTTTACATCCCATAAACTGTCATCAATTGAGCCCATAAAGCGAGTAGAACTACCGTTGGATTCTGAAAGTGCAGTTAATATCCACGGTTATACGCAACAGCAGTACGAATCCATGCGACCATTTAATGAAGTTTTATTCACTTTTATGGGCACATACTGGTTACGTGGCCGAAGTCACTGCCACAGTTCGCCTCCGAATCGGAAGTGCAAGGTTGTGGTTTTGAACGTACGAATTTTTCGTCTAAGTTGGACCGTCGTATTCGATCACATCGCGTTAGCGACAACAGCTAACGCTGAACTAACTCTTGGAAATGAGCGTTTTTACAGTACATTGCCCATGAAAATACAGCGGATTTTCTGTATTTTACTGTTCGATAGTTTGTTGTAATCGACGCTTACGACTTGGAACGTTTCCGACACAGCATTGGTGCAAACGTCATTTGATAGGCATTTGCTACGGCGCACACGCCGTATGGAGAAACATGAACCGTAAGCATCATCGTAAATATCATCGCCGTTGTTTTGTGCTATTTTCGGCGACTCGCATGAAAAGTGTTATTCTGCATCTGTTTGAATTTTAAAAATGCTCGCGCGTACAACACTCTTCTTCCACTTTATCTGATCAATGATGTATGCATTTCTCAGGGGCGGATACTTGCGGTAGAAGATTTTCGAATTGTATCTGATTTCCAGTTTCAAAATGCCTTCTAAACGTGCCCGAACGAAGTAGGCAGATTCGACACTTTATTAATGCCAATATACAGCAACTATATTTGCCTGCTGTGAACGTGTATACAGCCGTAGTAACCGGCATGCTTACATACCAAGCTACTACATATCAAGCTATTACTTCGACTTCATTGAACAAAGGCACCTACATTCTGCATTATTTGCCTGGGAACAAATCATAAATATACGCAATGATTTCAAGAAGTTACAGCGATGAATACTGGTTCGAATCCGCTGAATATTCCGGCAAAAAGTCCACCGAGAGATTATTCGCCCTATCTCGGGCAAGATTCTGAAACAAACAGTGGTGAGTATGATTGCTTTAATTCTAATTTCAACATTTTATGTCTTTTCACCTTCCTTTTCACTGACACATCTTCCATTCTTTTGCAGCTTACACGGTTTACAAAAGCCCCGGATATGACTGGGCGGCATAACAGCACACAATTTGACATTATGTGAAGACATGCAGCAACTAAACAGTCTTTTTGAAGTTTCATGTTTTTCATATATTTACGCTGTACTGGTCATTCGGCGTTCCCAACGCTTAGCTGTTTCATTTTTCCGGTACTCTTCTTTGGGAAGGGGGCGGGGTGGTGGAAGAAAGAGTTAGCCCCTCTACTATTCTAATAACTGCATTGTGGATGCATATAAACTCAACTCTTATGAGTCGTATGTCCGACAAACGGACATATAATTTTGCGATTTTCACGTTTCATGTGATTTCATCTCACCCATTTCCTAATCGCCAGTTTCATTTAAAATAAGAAAAACTTTTTTGAACCCTGTACCTTTGCTCACAAATTAGCTCAGGCAGCTCACACATTACCAATAAATTCTGTGATAAATTTCCGTCTTTTTCCCCGCATGTAAAATGATTCGCATGAGAAATGTTTTATTAGGCGAATTTCATACTAGGCGTTTAAACTAACGGACTTGTTTCTTTGAGAAATACAGAATAACTGGCAATGTTTTATGAATTCTTCAAAGAAAGTTCGCAATAAGCTTTAGCAATGTTCCCATTCCAAGTGAAATCCGTGAGCGGCTACATCTCAATTTCATCGCATTTTTTGGTCGATTCGCAAAAGTTAATTCACGAAAACGTTGCAACGGCTAGGAATTATCATTTCTGAGAGTGTGTTTTCATTTCCACTTGCAAGGGGGTTTAATGGAGTGTGCAAATTTCAGGAATGGATGAAGGAACACGAACTGGCTTACGACGATATTGATAGAGCTCGCAAATTTTTAAAATAACTTTCATAACAGTTTTGAGGATGTCAGGAAATTTTATCATCCAATGTTACGCATTGTTTGAAATGCGGGTAAGCTTGCTGAGACCATTCCAGAGAAATGCTTATTTGTTTATAGACATGTCTCGATTAACTGCGATACAGAGTGAGGGCGACGAAAGAATTTATTAGAAGAAAGACAATTAACTGAACATATTCTCCGACAGTCTCAACTACGACAGTTTTCAAGTTTTTCAAATTTCTTCTGGCAACTAAGCTAGCAAAAACCCAAAATTTTACTGAACACAATCGTTCTTTTAAGGGAAGTGTCCGATGAACTCATCCGCGCAATTTTTAAACCAATCCAGAGCACACATACTCGGAAATGCAATTATCGACCAAAATGTAATGAAAGAATTTGTGACGGAAGAGTTCCCGCGACAAACGGGCGAGTCTTGCCGTCATAGCTGAAAGCATCTTCTGCGATGTCAATCTAGAGCGGGCCAGTTCCACTTTGTGACGGGTGAATGATATGTGGAGTTGCGTCATTTTTGGTTTTCAATCGCTCACAGTCATCAAATGCAGATATGCAGACAACGTTAAAGTAGACCTTTACTGACGACGCCCAGATTTAGTTTTACCAGAAAAAAAGCGCGTCAACTTGTGTTACAGCGAATCCTGTCCAGTTTCAAAAACTCGTCGAACACGTCGACGAGTGTAGGTTGCTTATGAAGGTGAAGACGACGAAGGCGTTTAATTAATATTGTAGAGTAGGCAATGTCGTACAAGAAGACATACAACTAATCAAGGGGTGCGGGTGTGTAAAAAAACATTTATTGCAAAAGGAAAACGAATACACGAAATGTTCACCTGAAAAGTTAATCTCATTTGTTTCAAAAAAGCGCATGGAATAAGCCGACCGGCACCACAACATTCTTTCGCAAAGCATTGGACTGAGCATTCACCAAGATATCACCAAACAAAACAGTCCAAGAGCAAACAGCTTCAAATCACAAAAAATGGCGTCATATGATTTGGTAGGTAATATTACGCTTCCCTTGTGATTCATCAACGTTCAGGGTATACTGTCAGCTAAACGCAGTAACACTATTCCTCGCAGCATGTATTGTTACACGTGTTGAGAAAAGACAGAATGAAGCATTTATAAAAAGGATTGCACATGTACCGTTTGCTAGAAAAACTGATGATAATGTTTCGAAACAAGCACCAAATAATACAATTTTGTAAGAGGAATCTAGCAACTAACTCAGATGTTGAACACAATGATACCACCAACGAGGAGGAAAAAAGCAAATGTAGATGCAAACATCAAAAAGTGTTCCGATTAGAAACATTTCAGCGGGATAAGAGAAAATAGAACTAGTGTGGCGCACACTGCCTTGCTTTTCAAGAAAGCCACTACACACAAATACGCACACACACACACACACACGCACTCACACACACACGCGCACACACACTCACACACACGCGCACACACACTCACACACACGCGCACACACACTCACACGCGCACACACACTCACACACACACACTCACACGCGCGCACACACTCACAGCGCACGCACACACACTCACGCGCGCACACACACACACACACACTCACACACAAACACACAAACACGCACTCACGCACGCCACACACACTCACACGCGCGTGTGCGTGCGCGCGCGCACACACTCACACGCGCGCGCGCACACACTCACACGCGCGCGCGCACACACTCACACGCGCGCGCGCACACACTCACACGCGCGCACACACTCACACGCGCGCGCGCACACACTCACACGCGCGCGCGCACACACTCACACGCGCGCGCGCACACACTCACACGCGCGCACACACACTCACACGCGCGCACACACACTCACACGCGCGCACACACACTCACACGCGCGCGCACACACTCACACACACTCGCACACACACTCACACACACGCTCACACACACGCGCACCCACACACACACCTCCCGCACACTACACACACACCAATCGCACACCTCTAGCACACCACACACACACCACTCGGACACCACCCGCACACCACACACACACCGCAAACACAGCCTCATCACCTTAGCATCACAGGGTTCTTTTCCCCGAAGTCACCTACACCTGAACATTATGGCGAACGGGTTTGATAATATGCAAGCAGAGAAGCAGAAAAAGGTATATAACCACTACGTCAGCTCGAAATGAATGACAGCGTGGGCATCCTCCACACGAGACTCTCTCATAATTGAATTTGCCGTTGCGCAAAGCCGACGACTCGGAGAGGAAAAACCAGAAATACCTCAAGAACTTTCGGGAAATTTGCATATTTGGATTCTTCCTACAAGCTGGTTTGCATAAATGAGAACTGGATACAAACTAAAACGAGAAGGAAGAAAGCGAACAGCTTAAAACCAAGAAATTACAGGAATGAAGAGATGGACATGAAGTACTTCGGTTCATCTAACGATGTTGAAGACCTAAAAATAAAATCCTGCCTCGTATTTTTGAATGGCTATCTCGCAAAGTTCGAACGTTTGCGGAAGGAGATTCATCTAATCCAACCCTCAAGCTTGGAATTGGAGAAGCGGTTAAAGGAAAAAACTAAAGTACGATTTAGGAAGAGATGATTATGGACTGGTTATATATTTGGCAGAAATATGCATTACACTATACTTGCACCAGCGCCCGGAAAATCAGAATGTTTCTACCATAGTGGAGAACGTTTGATGTTGGCATCTTCATGTCCATCTCTTCATTCCTGTAATTTCTTGGTTTTAAGCTGTTCGCTTTCTTCCTTCTCGTTTTAATTTGTATCCAGTTCTCATTTATGCAAATCAGCTTGTAGGAAGAATCCAAATATGCAAATTTCCCGAAAGTTCTTGAGGTATTTCTGGTTTTTTCTCTCCGAGTCGTCGGCTTTGCGCAACGGCAAATTCAATTATGAGAGAGTCTCGTGTGGAGGATGCCCACGCTGTCATTCATTTCGAGCTGACGTAGTCGTTATATACTTTTTTCTGCTTCTCTGCTTGCATATTATCAAACCCGTTCGCCATAATGTTCAGGTGTAGGTGACTTCGGGGAAAGAACCCTGTGATGCTAAGGTGATGAGGCTGTGTTTGCGGTGTGTGTGTGTGTGCGAGTGGTGTGCGAGTGGTGTGCGTGTGGTGTGTGGTGTGGTGTGCGAGTGGTGTGTGGAGGTGGTGTGGTGGCGTGAGTGTGTGTGTGTGTGCGAGTGAGTGTGTGTGTGTGTGAGTGTGTGTGGTGTGTGCGAGTGGTGTGTGTGTGGTGTGTGTGTGGTGTGTGCGAGTGTGTGTGCGCGAGTGTGTGGTGTGTGGAGGTGTGTGAGTGTGTGGAGTGTGTGTGTGTGGTGTGTGTGGGATGTGTGGTGCGAGTGGGTGTGCGAGTGGTGTGTGTGTGTGTGCGAGTGGTGTGCGTGCGGTGGTGTGCGAGTGTGTGTGTGCGTGTGTGTGTGTGTGGTGTGAGTGCGCGTGTGTGCGAGTGTGTGAGTGTGAGTGTGTGTGTGTGTGCGGTGTAAGAATATAAGTGTACTAGTTACTGCATCTCATCAATTTGAGGAAACCGACGAAGCGAAATTTTGCTTTCAAAAATCACGCTCAAGTATTTGAAATGACAGTCGCAGTAGTTTTAAAGGTGCTTAGATTTAAAGATATGCAAAGTGCTTAGATTGCGTTCAGATCCTCTTAATTCATATTTTAACAACGAAAGTTGGTTGCTTAGTTTTTCATTTCTGTCCGGGAAGATTTTTCTTCTGAACTCATCAGCAAAGAAATCATGGTTCTAGAAGGCATCGGTGCATTATGACAGAGAAGCAAGAAATTGACATCAGGAAATTTCTAGATTCACTGCAATATCTTCGAGACTGATTACAGAATTGTCTAATCAAAAAGAAAAATGGAGGTCATGTGCGGAGAGGTCGGTGGATGACCGAACGTTCAATTCTTTAACAAGATGTCCGATTCAATTCAGATTAGTCTTCTAGAATTCTGGATGAATATTTCCCTCATTCTCTTCTTTTCCAATCCACTAATCTTCCTTGCGAGGTGATTAAAGCAACATATTTGATGACGCAAGCAGACTTTGTCACTGACAGCGATATGGCATCACTTTCGATTCCATGAATGAATCCATCAGCACGTGGAACGTGTGAAGATTACGACAAGCAGTGCTGCAGACAAACTATAGATTCATCCGTATGTCGTTGACATGAATTTACGCCATCCGCCTTTCCAAAGAACACTGAGTAGCCGAGGCTAAGGGGTTTCATTAGGAAGTGATTTTAAAGACAGGATCAGTTTTCCAGCTACTAACCGTTACACCTAGGCAGAATGTCAACACGGCGTGCTGAAATAGCATCGACCGTGTATTTGTTAGATGCAAAATTGATTGCCGATTGGTTTATCGATGCTCAGAGGGTTGCCTTGACCTCGTGGTTTCATCATCGTTCATTCGTCATCTCCAGTTGATTCAGTGCTCACATCTCTCGTGCACTACTTCGTTTCCTATCACACATCCTCATCGGCTCATCGCTTTTTACCGATTTCCTGTTACTGTCTAACCTTCAACGATACATTCTTGAAGGGTTGTTCTGAACTAATCTGCGCTTTCGCCTGATTTTTCAATTATGTTACCCAAACATGCTAGACATGAGCTTGGTTGGTCCTTTTTTAGCTCATCTGTGGTATTTTTTAGGCATTTTACTTTTTTCCTACCTCTTGCAGCTGAGGCTCAGTGTTCACTCTTTCATCGAACAAGTGCTTAACTAGAAGTGAGATTAAAAAAACCATTTCGCAGATTGCCGTAAACGTATTTTGAATAATGGTAAGGACGTCCGTCTTACTTCACGAAATGATTCCATGAATTACCGTTTGAACTGAGGTTTATGGGTCATCCATTTCTGTCACTTTCAAGTCATTGTTTCACCGATCGCCGCTTTCGCCACTAGATAGTGACAAACATCGTGATGGCGGTCTCGACAAAGAACGCTTTCTCGCTTTCATCACTGCATAATTCAAATTTCAGCACCTAAGAATGATCTCTAGGGACAAAGAAGACGACGAACGTTTTCACTGAGACTTCAGTTGATTTTTTTCGCAGTTTATTTTAGTTGCTCGATAAGAGTTTTCAATTTCTTCATATGTTTATTCATCGTCCAGCTGTATTTTTTTTTCTAAAATATCTCGAAACTTGAGCACATGTCATGAATTGGAACATAACAGTGTTGAGGAGGGAGGTGAGCAGTCCGTATGTCCTTGGAAAAAGCTAGAATAAAGCATAGGACAATATTCTACTGTCATGGGTAACTTTTGATACTAATATTTTCTTGCTTATTGCTTAATACATATTTTGCTCGCCAGATGCACTAAACGGACATATTTCATGATACACATTGATTACATCGTGATACCTTTCAACCTTTTGATAGTATGAACTGTCACAATCTGTAACCTGTGCTTATAACCTGAGCTAACCTGTGCTTATGCGTTGGAGATGATTGCTCGATGGCGTACCAGTTATTACTCAAAAAATCTATTGAATTTAAGTGTTATTTATAGCTCAAAAATGATAGCAGTTTTGCTTTCGTATAGTACTTCAGTATTCTCCTCATCAGTCCATTTCTGGGTCATTGAAGCTACAGCCGACTTTGGAACAAATAATGCCCCATTAATCAAAAAATGATATAAAAATGAACGTAATGATAAGTAAAATGACGCCTTCAGTACAGTTTTTGTGAATTTTTTTTCCAACTTTAGATTTAGATTATTCTCATAAATTAGGGGGAAAAACGTCTGACGCTGAGTACAGAGGGGACTAGTGTGTTGATTTGCTTTTGGAGACCTAATGTGGTATTCATTGCATGAGGAAGGAAGCAACATACGTCGCATTTCACAATTTTTATACGGCAGGGAAAGGTAGGTAAGGGACCTATTATTTCGTTAGGTTGGCTGTGCGTACACTGTAGTATGAGATAGATCGATAGCCACGCAAGTTTTTTGATCGTGAGCTGCACCTAATTTGCCTCAGGTAGCCACAGTGTTCGGAAATATTTTCCCTACTTTATTTTGGCTTTGCATGTTCTCACACTACAGTTCACTTCATCTAGCCATCAAAAAAGCGTTGTGGTATCTCTTTAGACATTGTCTTTGAAAAGTACACATCGAAATTTATAACGCGGATATGCGAAGGCGTCAGTTGTAGTTCTGTCTTCTCATTCTGAATTGAAAACTTCCCCACAATGAACTTCAAGTTCATTAGGTGGGCATTTCGTTAGGATGCTATGATCGCTGTGTTTGAAAACAGTAACAAACTATGCAAGTAACGTTAGAAAAACTGCAAATTTATCAAGTTCTCCTAAATTACCTGCTCATCCATTAATTTCACACCTGTTTTTTGCTTCCATGCAGTGAAGATTTACAAACCTTCATTCTGCGTCTATGATGTTTCCTGTAAAAACACTTTTTTATAATGGAAAAATTTCAAGCTTAAGTGTTTTGCAGATGACGATCTCATACACTTTGGATATGACACAAACCGGCATGAAAAGTTTCATCAAGCTTATGGTTCGATGGCGAGGGAGTGTCTGGAAATCCGTATTGGGAGAGCTCATTATATGGACGGTTCTCTACTTTACAGTCAGCCTTATTTATCGATTTCTTCTTGGCGATGTCCAAAAAAGGTATCGCGCAATATTGTCAAACCGAAATATTTCAGCAACCGATGCCAGCTGCTAAAGGTTTTTAGATGTCCTCAAAATGCATTTTTACATTTGCATCGTGGGTTAAACTAGCTAACATAATCAATCGAATCGCTGTATGCACATCGTGCATTGTTAATTAGCGAACATCGTGCAGCATCGTGGCGTTGTTAATTTGTTTTATTCTTCGAATCCCACTCGATTCTACTCTCCATCGTCATTCGTCACTCGATCCTCATAATCGTCTCGTCTTCACTGACGGTTTGATTCTTTGGATGTCTTTGTCGTTGTTAATCCCTTTTCCACCCATATGTTCGTTCAGTGATGTTCGTACTCTTAGCTCAACGTTCATCAGTGGTCGGCGTTTCTGAAGCTGTGATTTTTGAAGACATATATTGCTCAAGCGCAGTGAAATTCCTTGCTTATTTTTTGCAGCTGATTTCAGTCGTTTTATTAATACCGCACTCAGTATCTGGTACAAATGTATCGCATTTTCCCATTTATACGTTCTAGGCATATGTTACTCGCAACTTCCAGAGATGTTTTCTGTTTAGTTCGGAGGATATAACATAACAAGAGTGAACAGAGTGGATCACACTGCTTGCATATTTCAAAATAAAGCATGTGTTCGAGACAAAAATAGAAAGTTATCGGCTTGCACTCGAAGGGAAAGCCTGTATTGAAACAGCTGCTTATATTCGAGGTCTCTGCATACACTCGAGGTAGAGGTCATGGAGGAACGGTTGTGAAAGAGGAAGTGCATTTTTTGAATTGCTTTTTCGATCATAACAGGAAAAGTATAAATGGAAGATTGTCTTGAAATTTATTGGAACTTGAAGGCTATAACACATTGAGATTTCCTCAGTGGTAGTAATGCAGATGTGATATTCAAAAGTACATAAGCACTAATGAACGTGATAGTTTTGCAGGATATTTGTTGCATTTCTACTTATTTGGACAACAAGATTGATTCGCATATCCCGCTAGCATTCTTGCTCGGCTTTTTCGTGACATTCGCTGCTCTAAGGTGGGGATCAATTGTCAGCGAGCTGGATCGATTGAAAAGTTCGTTTTTCCACCACCAAAAATATGTTTCTTTCGTCGTCCAAACGTCACTCTTTTCCTAGGCGAACAGCCATCTAGAAATATCGACGCATATTGCATGACAAAATTCACGTCTACGTTTTATTTTTCATAAGCCAGTACTTCATCTTGGTCTATTCGGTTTTACGATTAAGTACTTATGGCTGAGAAATTTTGT
>CM075173.1:75846746-76106005 GCA_037576465.1 Parascaris univalens | reverse complement strand
TTTGATTTCCCTCCTAATCCACAGTTGGGTTTCTGGGTGTTCAGCTAAAGATTTGTTCATGTGCATATCTCATAAGTCCCTTTTTATACATGTAACTAACTGGTTCTTCTCTCATGTAGTCAGCGCTTCAGATGCCTTATTGATGCGCGCTAAGGAGCTGCATACTGCAGGAGGTGTGGTACATATCCGCTGTTTGTTTTGGCTTGATTCGGATAACAAGAGGCGTCCACTTTTAAACTCACCCTCATGTATGCTCCGGATTCTTCGCCTGCAGTTTTTTCTCGGTCAGTGTATCTGCTCGATACTTGACGGTTGGATGTTTTAGAAAACAAAGCAGCAGGACTTATGAAGGTGGGGAATACATTTACAATCGAGCCCATGATAAATGCTGGATCGTTCAACGACGAACAGTGGCCAGATGGCTGGACCGCGGTCACGGTTGGGTTCTTAACATTTTATTGTTTTTATGCTGTTACTTACTTTCCACCTCTGCGCCCATATTTCGCAGCTCTTTGTTAGTTTTCTGGCCCACCTAAACTATGCGATGTATTAATTTATCGCGTGAAACTTGTTTGTTCTCACGTTGCAAAAAAAATTTCGTTTTGCACCTTTTTTTCCTTCCCTCGCAGCAGTGAAGTTTTTCTTTCACTTTTAGGGCATCGTAGAAAACTAAGCTTTCAGTCTCTAAAAAAGGGAACCCTTGCTGAAGCCATCCAGTTTGCTTTTGCTACCCCTGTGGATAAAGTGGCCATCTGTATTGTTCGAATTCTCGCAGACATATTCTAGCGTTTCGTCGAACGTTTCTGCTGAGTATGCGCAGTTACAGCTCAAGCATGTAGCAGTAAAGTTTCTTTAATTTAAATACCATTCCAAACTTATGAAGTATGCAGCCTATCTCCAGCTCTCTATCTTTGCAGAGGTAATGTTTTTGTGGATGTGTTCACGGAAGTATGACTAAGTTTTTCTCAGTAATATTATCGCAGCATCGAAAACAAACCATCCGTCTCGCATTTGAGATTCGACATTGTTTCACATTCTGAAGTAACATTTTGAAAAGTTATTAGTTCACGAGGTTCATAGAGCGTCTTTCCCTTTAAGGGAAGGATCTTTCTATGATTAGAAATAAAGAGCGATGTACTCCACTGCCTGCTAAAGGTGGCTTAGTATTCTCGTCCTTGAATTAGCATGACCTTCTAGGGCTGCAGAGCTGAGGTATCTTCCCCTGTAGATGAAGACGACATCTTAAGCCTGAGATATTTCGTTCCTTAACTTGAGATAGTATATTTTATAGAATTCCTTAAGGTTAATTCAGTGCGTAGATGACATTGCCATTGTTTTATACCTATTTTCCGGCTAGCAGATATATGCTAAAGTAACCAGCAAACGAACTTGACTGGAAGTTCTGCGAACGCGAGACTGCGCAAAAAATTTAATGTTGTGAGGGCAGCACATTTCTCACACAACTTTGATGTCGCGATAGTGCGCATAGTGTAGGTATTCAAGGCTTCCACCGAATAAGTCCTTTCAAACTGTGGACCTTGTTCAAAGTGAGGATTCCACTTTCCGCGATAGTGCTATGATTCTGCCTACTTGGTGGTCGATGCGTCAAACTGTTTTATCTCGTCAGTTGTGACCGTCGTGGAATAGAGTTGCCGCTTCCTTCACCGGCCGGCACTTTTTTGGGATTTTTTCGACTCATTGCTTTTGGGCGAGGTTTGCATTTGACTATTATTTAGCAAAAATTTGCGGCTGAGTAATTGCTGGACTATTAAACGTCACTTTCTGCTTATTGGAGCTGAAGTGTATACATCAACATTGTTCAAAATTATCTTATGTTGACCTTGCAGATAGTAACCTTCAACGGCCAAAGAAGATTTTAGTTCATTCAGAAGAAGATTTTAAACTTTTGCATCCAGGGATTATATTGCTTAATTCTTTTCATAAATAGAAGCGAGACGAAAAGTTCGCAGGTGTGGCTGGAACAAAATACATAACGGCGGTGCCAAGCAGTTCATAATGTGATTTATACTGAAAGCATAATTGTGCACTTCTCTATCCAGTTATGTGTAATTTTCGAGATGTAATGCGTGTAATGTTTTAATGAGGTATTTTCTCATTCGAAGATTTTTTACAGAGCGGATAGTTTTCTATAGAAGGTGGTTTATTTCTAAAGATCAAAATACTTATTCTTTGAGAATGCGAATACCGCTAAGATCTGGCCAGTAAAAAATAATGCTTTTCTCTAGGTCGATGGGAAGCGTTCTGCGCAATTTGAGCACACGCTTTTGGTGACGGAAACGGGCTGTGATATCCTCACTGCCCGAGGCAGCGGCAGGCCGTGGTTCATGGATCAACTCGAGGACTCCTATACATCGTGAGATACCTTCATTGCAACATGGTAAATAATGGTTGTGCAGCAGAGGATGCACTGGCCTTCCCAATATTATTGTCTTTCAGCTGTGATGCCATTTTTGATTGCTTTTTGGGGGATTATCCGTACTGGTATCTCATATAACGGGTGCATTTGCAGCCAGTTTGTGGCGCATGTACACATGCTTAAGCTACGGCCGTTTACTCTTGTGAGTAACCTGGCTTCATATACGATACCAGGGGCGTGTGCAGAACAACTGAGGAGGGGAAAGTGATGAGAGAACTAAGGGGATTTTCACCGTGTTGCCGTAACGAACGACGAGGGGAAGAGAGACCAGAATGGAGGCTGCATTTTGCATTGTTTGAAATCAAGCTCATTCAGATGAGCTAATAAGTGGATCTGCGATGGATAAAAATTATAGTATAAGCGCCATTTGAAGCCTTCTCAGTGAAAAGCCGCAGTAAAGACCCCGACATTACTGAAGGCGCATATTTATACCGACTGACTTTACGGAAGGTGGATAACACCGATAATGTTGTGCATATCGCACTCGTTTTCATTTCCATCCATGTGCATATAACCACTGATTTTTGTTTTATGGTTTCTTTTCATGTTGCGAAATGGGCGTATAAAATTCTCCAAATTTTCATTTGTACAGATTCAGTGTGGAAACCGACAACGCTCAGAAATATTTTATTTCTATTGGAAGTTCCATCATCTGTTTCTTAGCACGTTTGCATTGTGCCTATGGCTCTGTCGTTGTTTGATTTAAGTGTTTTTTCATCAGTTGATCGGTTTGAGCCGTTGAAATGTTCGTGTTGCTTGTGGATTCAGTTTAGCAGGTTATCGATGCGCTGACTCCACTGTATTGTTTGTTTCGATTATGCATCTGTTCTGAGCGTTGCTGCCACTCAATTTTGGTTTATTGCACCGTTTTGTTGAAAAAAAAAAGACGTTTTCGGCGAGTTATCGATCACGAACTTCACTTTCGTCAGGATTAAATATGTTGCTTTATCCTCTCTTCGGAGTTACAATCGACAATATGCGGGCTTTCAGGTCTTCACACTGGACTCAAATTAAAAAATGATTTAGGAGTTTCATCGAGTTGTCGAGAAGTCGGAGTTTTCATTGCTGAATCGAGGCAATTTTGGGGTTTTCGTTGCTGAATAACGCGTTCGAAGTAATTGGTGTACCAACGTGTTCGTTCGCATTGAAATTGCGACAATGCTACGAAATGTGAGGTGAGATGCGCGCGTGAGGACTAAGGCCACTGATCACGTTGGGTAGAGGGGCCATTGATTTGCAAAAATCCACGAATGATGCAGTTGTAAATGGGAATCGTCTTGGAATGTTGCACGTATATCGTTGGCCAATATTTATGCACCAATTAACAATCCGATACTATTCGACGACGCTTCACTTTGTACTGCCGAACAGCTGCTACGTAGTGCTAGGCTTTATTTCCACTCACAATAACCAGCTTTGATCCCATCTCAAATCTTTCATACTGAACAGATAAGCGGATGTGTTTCTTGCTCACTCGAATCGTTATTGTCACCCAAGAGCTGTGAGCGACTAGGGCGTGGCGTACGCAATTCAAATACTGTGCAAACGCTTTGGTTGTGAGCGAAATTATATGGCCGTCCATATTTTTTTAAAGAATTCATTAAGTCATCGTCAGAACTTGAAGATAAATCGCTCGAACGTGTACTAGATGTGTTCAAGGTAGATACAGACCGTCTGGAAGTCCAGCAGACATTATTACTCGGAGAAGTGGGTCCACACCTTTGAAAAGCTCAAAACGCCGTAGTAAGAGTGGAATTGTCCGGGGTGATGCAATGCGCAACATCCTAGCCGCGATGTCAAGATGGGAAGGGATTAATAGCACGAAACAAGTGCAAACACAGGAAGGATGAACATCACCAGTAACAAGCGCATCAAGAAAAACCAAAGTTCAAATATTGCAAAATAACGCTACGAATAACGAGTTTAACCGTTACTGATACTTGAGGCGAAGAATATGAAATCATCAAGATGTAGATACGACCTTGACTGACCACCTGTTGAAACAAAATCTTAAAGTCCTAGACTTGCTCGGATGAAGGGTTGAAGTATGAAACCTCGTGTCCTGAATTTATCAGAAGCATCCTCGAAAAGCGTTGCAAAAACAGTCGCACGTCGCACGCAACAGAGGTCGATGTGGTGGTGTGTTTGCATATAGTTGATAATGCATATAGAAATGGAACACGACAGTAGCATATTGATGGCATTAATTTCCTAACGATGATAGCAATAACGTATAATCGGCGAGGAGTGCAGTAGTTGTTGCTATACGATGGGGCTGAACACAACCTGCACAAATGCCGTTTGTATAGTCAATGTGTAATACAACCATGTTGTTGCACAGTGGCGCACGGAAATCTGATTAGACGTTTTGCCAAGGATGAGAGTATTGGAGTTGGTCGGATGGAACGTAGTTGGCGCAGTTCTTACTGCTACATTGTTAAAAATTCGAATGCATTTTCTGTAGCGTTTTGCTTTGCCTTCGAACAAGAATCGGCGTAAAGAATAATGTGCATAGTAACTGGAGCTCGACGTAACGTAGGCCGACCTCTACTGTGTGCTGTGCGGAGAAGACTGCAGAGTATACATTTCAAGACGAGAAAGTACTTGTAAATCATAGGCTGGTAAACATGAGTGGCAGTAACCTGACACATGAACCTTCATGCTTGCAAAGAAAGAGGAGCTGTGGGATCCCTTTGGAAAGTCTAAGGAATGGCAGCGCGATGATGTTGTCATGATCTGTAGCAGTTGAGCCCTAACGTCTTCTCATCGGCACGTTTTATAACTTTTAAGTTTTTTTTGGAATTCAGATTTCTGACTGACGAATTTACTTTTTGATTGAGGGAATCAGTGAATGCGATAATGAAAAAAAAAATAGAACTCGAAAGGCGTATTGGTGTACTGAATGGCTGAAAAGCTTGTAGTAAAATCGTGCTATCCATCCCGTAATCTCTCATTATTTCCCAACATCTGAGGAATTAATGTTTACATGATGTGCTATCCAACTTCGATATGCAGTTGTGTTTTGTTGCAATTAGTGCATCACATAAACGAAGAAGGGTCGCAAATGAAAACACCCGAACATAGAGAGAGGTAGCAAATTGATTGGAAGAAGTGCTCTGAGTTTATATTCGAAATATTTTTGAAACAATATGGAAAGAAAACTGAATCATAAATTAAGAAAGTTTCAACATAATAAACATAGCTCGACTATTTTGACGCATATCGAACGTGAGTCATATCTCCAGAACAGATGGGTAAGGAGATCAGTTTCATATCTTAGCAGCATTTCAAAGGTTTTCGTAATTAATGGATGAATTTATATTACATCCTTTAAGAATATAAGCAATACCTTTATTTGTATTTTTAAAACACCTCTTGCACACAATTCATTTGAGAAACGAATAGATCTAATCATAAAAAAACAACTCGATAGCAGTGGTTTCGCCACAATCAATGGTTTAATGAGGAACCCTTCTGAATGCATAGCAACTTCTGCAATGTTTACGAGCAATTTTTGCAGTCCTCATTAGCAACTTTTGCAGACCTTGTACTATTTGCTGTGTTCTCCTCACTAAGCAAATTTTATCTCATTGCAGACATCAAGATAGCGCGATTCTTAAATTCGCTCATTGCTTTCTCCAAATCACCTTTACTCATGGTTTTTCCTTAGTGTTCGCTGCTTCTAATGAACCTTTTGCGCCATTAACGCTACAAGGCCCAGTTCCTACTTCCAAATGTAACTCTTTTCCACTCTCGGGAAAGCAACAATAGTTGTACTTTAAAACTCTCCGTTAATAACTGAGTATGGCGTGAGAAACTGTTATGAATGATGAGAACTTCGTTTTCTAACGTTCAAGTTGCAAATGACACGTTGAAGCTCAAGGAAATTTATTTTCCTTTTTTTGTATTCGATCAATTGTTCGTTTCATTATATTTTTGAATACTTCTCTCGTGGTTTGCTTGATCGTTTTATTTCATTTTCGACGGAATAAATACGAGCGCATTGCTTTTTTCTCATTCTACTACCTAATTGAAGTATTATCAGTTATACTAACTGAAGAAATTGGTACTTTCTCTATGGAAGTGTAGTGGCATTCATAGAAGATAAGTAGAGCAGACTTCAAATTGATCATATAATTGCGGCATCTTTGCTAAACATTTACATAAAAGTGCATTTGTATTCGTTAAGAAATGAAAAAGTAAACCACAAAGCAGCATAATGAATGGAATTAAGCGAAAAAATGTGATGTTCGTCATTTGACACAACTAACGTCCCGGATATAGCAAACGATGTAAGTTTTAAGAATATAAACTGCAGCAGATTTCACTGGAGTGAATATCAGGCGAACTAGGAACGGAAGGAATCGAGAGAGTTCTTAAAAAGCGGAAGACCTTTCTCATCAATGATAATTGGCAGTTGGAGATTAGTGTGAGTGATGTCCGTGAAGCACGCTGCTTAGTTCGTACTTCTTCTTGTGAAGCAATCTGAAGACTATGAGATTGCTGTTCTCGAAATGGAAGCGAATGCGAACGTTGCATATAAAGTTGTGTTCGATGAGTATTTTATTCTTTTGTGGTAAAGTGCCGACGTGAACTGTTCGACGGCGTCCTAGCAGATACGAGTGAAACATTTTAGGTTAGGCTGCATAACTCTAGGGTTGTCATTGAAGAAATGACCTGCGGAAGGCGACAAGAGTGAAATGCTTTAAATGTTTTTAGCGATTCTGTCGCTGACATGAAGGTGCACTGACCAAGTATGAGAGCTGTGTTCGAGGATGGAGCGTCACTATAGAGTAAAGACATCTTTCTGACGATATTCCAAACATTTATCTTCCAGCACTTTTCGAGTATCCAGCACATTCAGTAGAACTAGCGATGCTGGATATTGTTTAAAAAGACGACATTACAAGCAATGAATTTTCAGGCATAAATTGGAGTTAATTTTGAAATTCAATTCTAAGATTTCATCGTTGAAGCTTCGAGGAATTGAGGCATTTCGTCCTACGGGACACTCATGTTGAAAGTTGATTGACGTATAGAACTCTATATCATAAGTTAAAGATCTTATTGCTAGACTTCTGAACCCTTACCGAATGCTTGAAGACTATTCTGTGCCAAGTAAAAAGATCGAAGGATCAGGCAAAGTGCCGTAAATTTTTAGACTATTGGTTAGAGAGACGCACCGTCAAATCACTAATATAAGAATGCTGCTTTGCGGAGGTCACTAATTACGTTCAATTTGAATTCTCTAGTCTAGCACCCTCGTCCAGTATCATAAGAAATGGCTAACTCTGACATCGATGTCCTTGCGAGGAACCATAATGCGCAATGTTTTTCGAATGTTCAGTGAGACTATATTAAAAGAACGCATCTTTGGTGGTTATTTATGCTGCTTCAGACACGGCGATGTAATGGTGGTACTTTGCTTCCTTAAAAGGAATATAAGTTACTAATTACTGCATCTCATCAATTTGAGGAAACCGACGAAGCGAAATTTTGCTTTCAAAAATCACGCTCAAGTATTTGAAATGACAGTCGCAGTAGTTTTAAGGGAGTATGCAAAGTGCTTAGATTGCGTTCAGATCCTCTTAATTCATATTTTAACAACGAAAGTTGGTTGCTTAGTTTTTCATTTCTGTCCAGGAAGATTTTTTTTCTGAACTCATCAGCAAAGAAATCATGGTTCCAGAAATACTTCAAGAACTTTCGGGAAATTTGCATATTTGGATTCTTCCTACAAGCTGATTTGCATAAATGAGAACTGGATACAAATTAAAACGAGAAGGAAGAAAGCGAACAGCTTAAAACCAAGAAAATACATAAATGAAGAGATGGACATGAAGTACTTCGGTTCATCTAACGATGTTGAAGACCTAAAAATAAAATCCTGCCTCGTATTTTTGAATGGCTATCTCGCAAAGTTCGAACGTTTGCGGAAGGAGATTCATCTAATCCAACCCTCAAGCTTGGAATTGGAGAAGCGGTTAAAGGAAAAAACTAAAGTACGATTTAGGAAGAGATGATTATGGACTGGTTATATATTTGGCAGAAATATGCATTACACTATACTTGCACCAGCGCCCGGAAAATCAGAATGTTTCTACCATAGTGGAGAACGTTTGATGTTGGCATCTTCATGTCCATCTCTTCATTCCTGTAATTTCTTGGTTTTAAGCTGTTCGCTTTCTTCCTTCTCGTTTTAATTTGTATCCAGTTCTCATTTATGCAAATCAGCTTGTAGGAAGAATCCAAATATGCAAATTTCCCGAAAGTTCTTGAGGTATTTCCGGTTTTTTCTCTCCGAGTCGTCGGCTTTGCGCAACGGCAAATTCAATTATGAGAGAGTCTCGTGTGGAGGATGCCCACGCTGTCATTCATTTCGAGCTGACGTAGTCGTTATATACTTTTTTCTGCTTCTCTGCTTGCATATTATCAAACCCGTTCGCCATAATGTTCAGGTGTAGGTGACTTCGGGGAAAGAACCCTGTGATGCTAAGGTGATGAGGCTGTGTTTGCGGTGTGTGTGGTGTGCGAGTGGTGTCCGAGTGGTGTGTGTGTGGTGTGCGAGTGGTGTGCGAGTGGTGTGTGTGTGGTGTGTGGGAGGTGTCTGTGTGGTGTGTGGGAGGTGTCTGTGTGGTGTGTGGGAGGTGTCTGTGTGGTGTGTGTGTGGTGTGCGAGAGGTGCGTGTGTGGTGTGTGGGAGGTGTGTGTGTGGTGTGTGGGAGGTGTGTGTGTGGTGTGTGGGAGGTGTGTGGGAGGTGTGTGTGTGGTGTGTGGGAGGTGTGTGTGTGTGTGTGTGGGAGGTGTGTGTGTGGTGTGTGGGAGGTGCGTGTGTGGTGTGCGAGTGGTGTGTGTGGTGTCCGAGTGGTGTGTGTGTGGTGTGCGAGTGGTGTGTGGGAGGCGTGTGTGTGGTGTGTGTGTGGTGTGCGAGAGGTGTGTGTGTGGTGTGTGGGAGGTGTGTGTGTGGTGTGTGGGAGGTGTGTGTGTGGTGTGTGGGAGGTGTGTGGTGTGTGGGAGGTGTGTGTGTGGTGTGCGAGTGGTGTGTGTGTGGTGTGCGAGTGGTGTGTGTGTGGTGTGCGAGTGGTGTGTGTGTGGTGTGCGAGTGGTGTGTGTGTGGTGTGCGAGTGGTGTGTGTGTGGTGTGCGAGTGGTGTGTGTGTGGTGTGCGAGTGGTGTGTGTGTGGTGTGCGAGTGGTGTGTGTGTTATGTGCGAGTGGTGTGTGTGTGGTGTGCTAGAGGTGTGTGTGTGGTGTGCGTGAGTGTGAGTGTGAGTGTGTGTGTGTGGTGTGCGAGTGGTGTGTGGGAGGTGTGTGTGGTGTGGGGGAGGTGTGCGAGTGGTGTGCGAGTGGTGTGTGTGTGGTGTGCGAGTGGTGTGCGTGTGGTGTGCGTGTGGTGTGTGCGCGTGTGCGTGAGTGTGAGTGTGTGTGTGTGTGGGTGTAAGGAATATAAGTTACTAGTTACTGCATCTCATCAATTTGAGGAAACCGACGAAGCGAAATTTTGCTTTCAAAAATCACGCTCAAGTATTTGAAATGACAGTCGCAGTAGTTTTAAAGGTGCTTAGATTTAAAGATATGCAAAGTGCTTAGATTGCGTTCAGATCCTCTTAATTCATATTTTAACAACGAAAGTTGGTTGCTTAGTTTTTCATTTCTGTCCGGGAAGATTTTTCTTCTGAACTCATCAGCAAAGAAATCATGGTTCTAGAAGGCATCGGTGCATTATGACAGAGAAGCAAGAAATTGACATCAGGAAATTTCTAGATTCACTGCAATATCTTCGAGACTGATTACAGAATTGTCTAATCAAAAAGAAAAATGGAGGTCATGTGCGGAGAGGTCGGTGGATGACCGAACGTTCAATTCTTTAACAAGATGTCCGATTCAATTCAGATTAGTCTTCTAGAATTCTGGATGAATATTTCCCTCATTCTCTTCTTTTCCAATCCACTAATCTTCCTTGCGAGGTGATTAAAGCAACATATTTGATGACGCAAGCAGACTTTGTCACTGACAGCGATATGGCATCACTTTCGATTCCATGAATGAATCCATCAGCACGTGGAACGTGTGAAGATTACGACAAGCAGTGCTGCAGACAAACTATAGATTCATCCGTATGTCGTTGACATGAATTTACGCCATCCGCCTTTCCAAAGAACACTGAGTAGCCGAGGCTAAGGGGTTTCATTAGGAAGTGATTTTAAAGACAGGATCAGTTTTCCAGCTACTAACCGTTACACCTAGGCAGAATGTCAACACGGCGTGCTGAAATAGCATCGACCGTGTATTTGTTAGATGCAAAATTGATTGCCGATTGGTTTATCGATGCTCAGAGGGTTGCCTTGACCTCGTGGTTTCATCATCGTTCATTCGTCATCTCCAGTTGATTCAGTGCTCACATCTCTCGTGCGCTACTTCGTTTCCTATCACACATCCTCATCGGCTCATCGCTTTTTACCGATTTCCTGTTACTGTCTAACCTTCAACGATACATTCTTGAAGGGGTTGTTCTGAACTAATCTGCGCTTTCGCCTGATTTTTCAATTATGTTACCCAAACATGCTAGACATGAGCTTGGTTGGTCCTTTTTTAGCTCATCTGTGGTATTTTTTAGGCATTTTACTTTTTTCCTACCTCTTGCAGCTGAGGCTCAGTGTTCACTCTTTCATCGAACAAGTGCTTAACTAGAAGTGAGATTAAAAAAAACCATTTCGCAGATTGCCGTAAACGTATTTTGAATAATGGTAAGGACGTCCGTCTTACTTCACGAAATGATTCCATGAATTACCGTTTGAACTGAGGTTTATGGGTCATCCATTTCTGTCACTTTCAAGTCATTGTTTCACCGATCGCCGCTTTCGCCACTAGATAGTGACAAACATCGTGATGGCGGTCTCGACAAAGAACGCTTTCTCGCTTTCATCACTGCATAATTCAAATTTCAGCACCTAAGAATGATCTCTAGGGACAAAGAAGACGACGAACGTTTTCACTGAGACTTCAGTTGATTTTTTTCGCAGTTTATTTTAGTTGCTCGATAAGAGTTTTCAATTTCTTCATATGTTTATTCATCGTCCAGCTGTATTTTTTTTTCTAAAATATCTCGAAACTTGAGCACATGTCATGAATTGGAACATAACAGTGTTGAGGAGGGAGGTGAGCAGTCCGTATGTCCTTGGAAAAAGCTAGAATAAAGCATAGGACAATATTCTACTGTCATGGGTAACTTTTGATACTAATATTTTCTTGCTTATTGCTTAATACATATTTTGCTCGCCAGATGCACTAAACGGACATATTTCATGATACACATTGATTACATCGTGATACCTTTCAACCTTTTGATAGTATGAACTGTCACAATCTGTAACCTGTGCTTATAACCTGAGCTAACCTGTGCTTATGCGTTGGAGATGATTGCTCGATGGCGTACCAGTTATTACTCAAAAAATCTATTGAATTTAAGTGTTATTTATAGCTCAAAAATGATAGCAGTTTTGCTTTCGTATAGTACTTCAGTATTCTCCTCATCAGTCCATTTCTGGGTCATTGAAGCTACAGCCGACTTTGGAACAAATAATGCCCCATTAATCAAAAAAATGATATAAAAATGAACGTAATGATAAGTAAAATGACGCCTTCAGTACAGTTTTTGTGAATTTTTTTTCCAACTTTAGATTTAGATTATTCTCATAAATTAGGGGGAAAAACGTCTGACGCTGAGTACAGAGGGGACTAGTGTGTTGATTTGCTTTTGGAGACCTAATGTTGGTATTCATTGCATGAGGAAGGAAGCAACATACGTCGCATTTCACAATTTTTATACGGCAGGGAAAAGGTAGGTAAGGGACCTATTATTTCGTTAGGTTGGCTGTGCGTACACTGTAGTATGAGATAGATCGATAGCCACGCAAGTTTTTTGATCGTGAGCTGCACCTAATTTGCCTCAGGTAGCCACAGTGTTCGGAAATATTTTCCCTACTTTATTTTGGCTTTGCATGTTCTCACACTACAGTTCACTTCATCTAGCCATCAAAAAAGCGTTGTGGTATCTCTTTAGACATTGTCTTTGAAAAGTACACATCGAAATTTATAACGCAGATATGCGAAGGCGTCAGTTGTAGTTCTGTCTTCTCATTCTGAATTGAAAACTTCCCCACAATGAACTTCAAGTTCATTAGGTGGGCATTTCGTTAGGATGCTATCGCTGTGTTTGAAAACAGTAACAAACTATGCAAGTAACGTTAGAAAAACTGCAAATTTATCAAGTTCTCCTAAATTACCTGCTCATCCATTAATTTCATACCTGTTTTTTTGCTTCCATGCAGTGAAGATTTACAAACCTTCATTCTGCGTCTATGATGTTTCCTGTAAAAACACTTTTTTATAATGGAAAAATTTCAAGCTTAAGTGTTTTGCAGATGACGATCTCATACACTTTGGATATGACACAAACCGGCATGAAAAGTTTCATCAAGCTTATGGTTCGATGGCGAGGGAGTGTCTGGAAATCCGTATTGGGAGAGCTCATTATATGGACGGTTCTCTACTTTACAGTCAGCCTTATTTATCGATTTCTTCTTGGCGATATCCAAAAAAGGTATCGCGCAATATTGTCAAACCGAAATATTTCAGCAACCGATGCCAGCTGCTAAAGGTTTTTAGATGTCCTCAAAATGCATTTTTACATTTGCATCGTGGGTTATACTAGCTAACATAATCAATCGAATCGCTGTATGCACATCGTGGCATTGTTAATTAGTTTTATTCTTCGAATCCCACTCGATTCTCCTCATAATCGTCTCGTCTTCACTGACGGTTTGATTCTTTGGATGTCTTTGTCGTTGTTAATCCCTTTTCCACCCATATGTTCGTTCAGTGATGTTCGCACTCTTAGCTCAACGTTCATCAGTGGTCGGCGTTTCTGAAGCTGTGATTTTTGAAGACATATATTGCTCAAGCGCAGTGAAATTCCTTGCTTATTTTTTGCAGCTGATTTCAGTCGTTGTATTAATACCGCACTCAGTATCTGGTACAAATGTATCGCATTTTCCCATTTATACGTTCTAGGCATATGTTACTCGCAACTTCCAGAGATGTTTTCTGTTTAGTTCGGAGGATATAACATAACAAGAGTGAACAGAGTGGATCACACTGCTTGCATATTTCAAAATAAAGCATGTGTTCGAGACAAAAATAGAAAGTTATCGGCTTGCACTCGAAGGGAAAGCCTGTATTGAAACAGCTGCTTATATTCGAGGTCTCTGCATACATTCGAGGTAGAGGTCATGGAGGAACGGTTGTGAAAGAGGAAGTGCATTTTTTGAATTGCTTTTTCGATCATAACAGGAAAAGTATAGATGGAAGATTGTCTTGAAATTTATTGGAACTTGAAGGCTATAACACATTGAGATTTCCTCAGTGGTAGTAATGCAGATGTGATATTCAAAAGTACATAAGCACTAATGAACGTGATAGTTTTGCAGGATATTTGTTGCATTTTCTACTTATTTGGACAACAAGATTGATTCGCATATCCCGCTAGCATTCTTGCTCGGCTTTTTCGTGACATTCGCTGCTCTAAGGTGGGGATCAATTGTCAGCGAGCTGGGATCGATTGAAAAGTTCGTTTTTCCACCACCAAAAATATGTTTCTTTCGTCGTCCAAACGTCACTCTTTTCCTAGGCGAACAGCCATCTAGAAATATCGACGCATATTGCATGACAAAATTCACGTCTACGTTTTATTTTTCATAAGCCAGTACTTCATCTTGGTCTATTCGGTTTTACGATTAAGTACTTATGGCTGAGAAATTTTGTGCTCGATAACTTACTGGCAAAAACAGTGCAAATCATGGTCCAGGTCGTCAAATCTTAGACCACATTTGGCCTATTCTAGCTAGGAATTTCGGAATTTTTGCTCTGATGGAGGTAAGTTCTTAAAACCGAGGATGGGCGGGCTCATTTAAGACGATCTACTGCTTTCGAATTTTGATGCTCTTATATGGAGTTACTCCGACAAATTCCGGGTTTTCGATTTTTTCTCATTTCAAAATGGCTTTTAATAGGAATTTCTTGGTAGATGCGCGCTGATTTCCAGAATGCTATAATTTCTTGCCCCGATCATCAGTTGGCATCTTAAGAGTTCCCAGGAAAAACCGTTTTTGACTGTGTCGAAATATTTTTTCTCTATTGTACTGCTCAGTTTTCTGGACGCTTAATGAAATACACTGCTCAGTCAGCCAAAACAAAACTGATTTTTGCCACTATCTGAGGCTCATTTTAATCCGTACCCCGTAACTTTTCCTTATTTGGTGTGTACATTGACGAGATGTCGAATTGAGCATACAGTAAAGTTTAGACGAAGCCGCATAGGTGGGACTCACTTGTAACTTAGTTAGGGTTGAATCTTATGATGTTCAATAGATGTGCGGAAGAGAAAAGTTCCCTTTGCTTAAGATGCTATATTTTGCTGCGGCGGAAAATTTATAATATACCTAAAAAGATTTACTAAAAAATTGAAGCGTTTGTTTAATGGTACAATATGCAAGTTGACCGTTGATATGAACGGTTCGTCCCTTAGAGGATTTAAGTTCTTATTTTATGCTGCATCTAGCGGTCTTACCAGCTGTAGGTTTTCCCGGCCGTAGCTTCTTGATGTCTTGCGAGGTTAAGAAGCTAAGTTTTGCTAAATTTTGCTCCTATTTCGATATTGTTTGAAGGCGGTGACTTTATGGTGATAACTCTCCTGAATTACTTAGCGCTGAAAAGTAAGCTTCCACAAATCGACACTGGTTATTATTACAAACAGACAGTCGATTCCTCACAACTTTTTGTAAAGTACTGACAGTCATTTTGACGTGCTACTGTGATCTTATAACGGTGTGTTTTCATCGTTACATATTGCATAGAGTTAAGAAGAAATCGCCGATATATCGTAGAATGCTACAACTGACCGGTATGCTCATCCTAACTTCCTCCTCCTTAATAGAGTTTTATTGAATTTCCATGAATACGTTGGGAACTGAAGGTAATTAGCCTCCCATTTTGAACTGGGGATTCTGGATGCGTTTATTTCCTTTCGGCGATTTATTGTCCATCTCTCTTTCTACTTTCCATGATAACAGTACTCTTGGATCACCGAAAATCGACCAAAGGATAACAGTGAAGGAGCCAAAATCGTTACAGTATCAAAGTGCCATGCATCAGGAATTCTAGAAACGGTGACCGGAATATGTTATGAAGGTATCAGTGGAAAAGCGATCGACGTGCATATGCGCAAGAGAAACATCAGAAGTAGATTTGCAGGGACCAAATTAGCAAAGCGAACAATGAACGATGTCGTAAATCACATGAAATACAGGCTATGAGCCTCAAACTGTGGAATTTCCGCTCATCTAGGCAGTCAACGACAGATTAAGACGAAATCGATAAAGCAGGCGCATCGAAATGTTATAAATGGACAGGACAGAATGAAATCTGAAATTTGGATCACTTTTAAGGATAAAGTGATAATATTATGAGAGGGTGACACAACATCTCTGCGACAAGTAATGAATTATTATGAATTTCAGTTTACCTTACTCACCACCGCAAAGAGGAGAAATGGGAGGGGTGGAGGCAGATGTCACATCCGCAAACTTGAAGGAGATCTACGGTGGAAATAAGTGCAAGCAAAGTTAACAAAATGTATTTGGGGATTTGGAGCGACAGGTGGGAGCAAAGCAACTGGAGAAGCGAATAATAGCTATTGCATAAGTAGCAACTTTATTCAAACACAGTAGCGAATGCAAATATTGTCACCATGCTGCCGCTTCACCGGTACGGCGAATCGTCGAACGGTTCTAAGTATAGCTGCTTGAAGTTCATATCGACCAAGTAGTGTGAGAAAAAACTGGAGAAGTATGTAAGTTGGAGGGGAGGAAATTAGTATGAGATGTCATTTAAAAAAGGCTTGCACAATTAAGGGTATTCGAGTGAGTAGAAGAAACTATGAAAGGTCGAACTTTTATCTCTGTAGCATTTTGTAAGATATCAACGATTGATTCTAGATCTTAACAAAGAAGACGTGCTGACACTGATTTATTGTTCCAAGTGGAGAGAGCATAAAAACAGAGTGCAGTAAGTTGTGAGCAGTCAACTTTTTGCAAGCAACGACTTCTAAGATTCTTACACAGCGGTTCAACTATGAAATTTCTACAGAAACTTATATGTGGGAAGGTGCTTCCAATCTGAGCTTCACGCGGGACTTCGAATTGTCATGTTGCGCATAATTGTCCATGTGTTGTTATAGCTCAGCGATTTGTGTTGCTACATTTGTACGTGGCACTGATGAGGATACGTGCATTTTACGGCGGAACATTGTCAGGTATATCGTGCTGACACAAGCGTTAGTGCTAAGAGATATCAGCTTACAAGTACGCAAGAGATTCCCGACACCAAGCACACTTGTGGCTGCAGGTACGATGTCGATATGTTCTTTATTATTAATCATTGCTTGGATCATCCACTGAAACCAGGATCGCATAATATCCGATAGACGTGCAAATTTCTGAATTTTTCAAATAAAATCCACCAAACTCTTTGACCTCTAACAGCAAAATTTAAAGGAAGAAAAACTCTAGTAGTTTAGGAAGTGTACCTCCAAATACTGCCCACGGGTAAGTCACCTGAAGGGTCCTGAGTGTGCTTTGATGAGGACAAGTATTCAGACTCTGTTTTTAATGGCATAGTGGGATCGAATTTGCATTTGCACACTCACCAGCATATTAAGGTGAACAAAATTCTTTACTTCTAGGCCTGTTAACCAAAGAGGAGAACGAAATTCTCGAGGATATTCACGATCCTTACAATCGGTATTGGTGCCCTATTCAGTGGTGCTATTCACTGTTATATAATGCACGGCTTCATGGAAAAATTGCCAGTGATTTTTTGCTCGATAGAATTACAATGGTAGGTGGTTTATCTCTGCAGCTGATTTCATGACACAGTGACGAATAGCTGGTTAGTCAAAAATGGAGTGTCATATTGAATTACTCAACCATCACAATTTAAATGTTTTGAAGTCATCGGAAAAGCAACTAAGGAACGTTCTTAGTAACCCTTTCATGCACTTGTGCAAGCACCAGTCTCCCACGATGCCTTACTCCTGTATTGTTGATATTGGAATGCATGCATACGTCTCTCTGTAAGCCAGACGTTTACAAAATGAGGACTGAAATTTTCACTGGGCATCACTCGTACTGTACGATCAGCTCTCATACCACCTTTCGCTTATCCTGTCAATTTCAGACGTAATTATGGACATTTAAGGGTGTCGTAAGCAAGTTCACTCCTAGCAAATGTCCTCTCGTACGTTTATAAACTGTGCAGGAGTTAAAATCAGAGTAGTTCCTTATTTGACCCGTCGATTTCACCCCTTTTATACTTGAGTGTTAACACAGCTGGTGGCATAAATAAGTGCGCATACTTCGTTTGACTCACTAATGAAGATTATGAAATTGTTCGAGAGAAAAAATGTGGTAAATCTTGCAGGAAATATTGTCATTCCATGGTGGGCTGGAGTCATTCCTGAAGTATGACTGGATACCGGTCCCCCTAATTTATTCACAGTTGGTGTTCTTAGCCGTGCGGCTTTATTTCATCCTCTGCCTCATTAGTCGGCAATTCCTCACGTCGGAAATCGTCGACAGTACGAACTCGGTAGTGATTATTATCAATTTAATTCGGTAGTTTACCTTCAGTCCTCCTCTCATCACGGACTTCGTAATAATGCCTTTTATTCTCACCCAGTTAGTGCTTGTACTAAAACCGTCTGCTTTCAACCGCTTCATTATAGCTAAATTCACTTTTTACTGATATGGATGACCAAGGTGCCACTGCATACATGTGATTAGCGATATTTTAATTCTTACTCAATGTGCACTGATTGGCTGTTTTTGTTGTCATTGTTATGAATACTTCTTCCTGCTCTGCGTTATCTATCTATTCATTATATAAGTCCATTTTTAAGCTTTATTGGATTTTACTAGGCCTATCGTCCTCTCAGCGGTAGCTTAATGAGATATAATATTGCACCGTCCAGCTGTTTCCTGAAGTCATCAGGTAATGAGGTCCGAAGTTTCTCTAGAACTTTACCTTTACTTTAAGTGAAATTCACTCACTTAATTGTGAATTAAGTTCCTAAAACAAAATCCTAAAGCCTAATATACTCATAGTGCTACGGGTCCTACCATTTCCGTAATCAGTACTATCAAAAAGTGTAAAAGATTTTAGCGAACGATTACCTTATTTTAGATCGATTTATACGTGCCGTTGACGACGATGATACAATTCCTCGTTTATATGGGGTGGATGAAGGTAGGCGGTGGTTTCAGTTGACTTGCCACGTTGACTTTCAGTGTTCACTTACCACATAGACATAACACATAGCAAATCTTTGGCTTGCATCACTAAATGTAGTATTTTTGTTTTACAAGCACATAGCTATATTTGCAGTAGTTCTTCGGGTGCTGCAGTAAAGTGAGAGGATTTTGAGAGGAACCTTAGATCGTTCGCTATTTCAGTTACTCTTAGACCTCACTTACTGTCAGCCAGCCCGTATATTCCAGTTCTTTTGCATTCCATGCTCACGCCTTCCAAAAACTCATGTTGTAAGTAGTCTCCTACTCTTGCTCTTCGCTGTAATTTGGAACTGGCTTCTGCCTTCCCTCGCATGGGCCAATTAAAGCGATCATATGTGAATTTCAAACTACGAGACACTAAAACTCTACCTGAAGGTATAATTTAATGCTATAGCACTTTCATCTCTAAAAGAGATTGCAAAATTTCATAGCTTCCAGAAAGCTTTCGACGAGGTCTTCTTCAAAACTCAGTTTCTGTATGCAGTATACACAGTTCTTTCTTTAAACCACTCTAGATAAACACAAAATCAACCAATATCAGTGTTGAACTGGAGCAAAAGGGCGTCTCCTGATCGCCTTGATTACCGAATCATCTATAAAACCATAAGTAAGCACTGCTGGCGAAGGTTCCTTCTCTGTTAACTTGCTCAGGCACGTATTCAAAAACTCAATTCCGCCTTTTCTATTCCAAAAGTTCTAGATCACCATGCTTTTGTGAGCGGGCAGTTCACTCGAAAACGAGAGGTGTGCGGTCGGCGGGACGCACCTATCTTATAGATACTGAGATATGAAGGCCCGAGAGAAGCGGTACCGACTCCATGAAGGAAGTGACAAGAGAAACAACCCAGATCGTTTTTCCTGCAATATATGGCACTTCACCCCTTGCAGACCGCGAAGTTGAGCACTTGGCCTACCGAGTTTTTGAACTTCACAACCTGCTCTTTAAAACTGTTAAGCAGCAAGTTTGAGGCGTTATATTCTTTCAGGAGTTCCCTCTACCTGTAGTTCTATACATCAAAAACATAAAATATGTTCCCAAGCGAAAATAATCCGATTGGAACGCGTTTCACGTCATCTGTAAGTTGCGAGATCACTGCTCTGCAAGTAGCAGAAGATGAAGCTCTAGGGAACTGCGATGGCACATAAAGCCAGGCGAGACGCAAACCGCAAATAAGCGAAAGGCAGGCGCAAAACCAACCGCGCAAAGTTTGAAACAAACAGTGTGACTTGAAACAAACATTCGCATACCAGCATAGGTACATATGAAGATACACATATGCGCATGAATAGACACGTATACATTCCGCGCACGTGCACAGACTAAGCACTCACGGCCCCACTCGTAGAACAGTAACTTCACGCGCTTACAGTCACAAAGATGTTGACGTTATGTGCTTTACAAATGCAAGTTCTAGAAACGAACAGAAAAGCTAGTTTTGTGAATTCTCGCAAGATCGCTTAATTTAACGCGAGTCTGTGTTTTGCGCAATCCAGTGTCGTCAAAAAGGCAGTTGGACGACTCAAGCAGATTTAGACAGCTGAAGTGCGTTCTTAAAGGCATAAAAACTGTATCCACTAAAGGATGCAGAACGAAACTTCGTTTGGATTTTTTATTCCACTCCTGCATGTACACTAAAAACGAGATGGATTTCACCGCTAAGTAATGACAGTAGTCCAATAAGAGGCGACCATAGTGGGTTGAAGGGGGTTTTTTATAGTTTATAGAATATTCCCCAACAAACCTTTAAAAAAGTCGAAGCATTGGGCCGTTTTGGAATTTGGCAACCGATTGGGTTTGCTGTCCAAACGCCTTGCACTAATTCTTATCTGGACCATTCAGACTTATGGTGGGGAACACTCTAAGAAATGTGAACTATGCCAATGGAGAGTGATTTTGAAGCTTGATTTCGCAACACATCTCAAACTATTCCAATCTTATAAGATTTTCAACTTCAATGACCTCTAGAGCAAGATTTTTCGATCACGAAAATGTTACATATAAGGTTTTAGGTGTTAGACACCTTGCCACATTTACGCTTGCATCCACACTTTTTTAAAGGGTCTCACCCGTCCCTTTAACAAACCTTCCAAGGTAACCAAGACGTCGCTCATAGAAAATAGTTGCCATATTACCAGAACACTGTCCAGACATTTTAAAGCACTATTTCCAAATGAGATGCCTTTATGATTCTCTTATTGCAGCATATTACGATACATTCTGTTTTGTAGCGATCACTGACCATTGGGTGCACGACATAGATCTACTGCAACAGACGTTCTCATTTGCAAGTGCTGTACTTACACTACAATGTGTTGGATGCCTAATATTACTAGTAATCAACACAATGACCCTTGCTGAATATTTCAGGTAGCTGAAAGTCTTCTTAATCCCCTTGGAGAGGACGACGATGATTTGGAGTGCAATTACATCATCGACAAAAACCTTACAGTTGGTGGCCGCAAATTCCTTCCACAACTAGATTTTAAACAAATATTCAAAGACGGTGACGTAAAACTTTCAGGCTTAAACATCTGATCGTTTCTTACGTTAAATTCTCTCTCCGTTCAACTCTGGAACCTGACAAGTCTAACAGTCAAAAATCGCTAGCAATTTTCGCTCCTAATTACGGAGGTGCATTTCTCCATTTGATTGCATCAAGACAGTTTCTTTTGCTAAAATGTCCGCTTTTTTTGCTGACAGTTTGTTGCCTTTAAGACATGTATGTACCAGCCCTACTTCCAGCTACTTTCACCTGCCACAACAATGACGCTATCATATTCTATTTTATGTCATTATTTTATCATATCATTATTCGAAAGGTTTTCTTCAGTGAGGAAGAACACCTGTAATATGTATTTAGCAGTTCTGCTTGAGCAGTGGTTATTAACCACTGCTCGAGCAGAACTGCTAAATAAGGCATTTTAGAGAGGATTTTTCCATTGTTTTCCAAGTATTAAAGTTGGTTTGAGAAATAAGCTTGATGGTAAATGTATCAGAAGAGAATCAGTTTCGTGCTCTCAAATTCAGCAGTGTTCTACTGATATCTGGCGGTTTTCTTGAAAAGACGGTATCATGTCATTAAAATAATCATTTGCACGAGAGGAAATAATCGAAGCTCTTCTGAACGTTTTGTGAGGCATGCATATTTCACAAAAAATGCTTCCTGAAATTTAGAAGAGAAGAGTGGACATTTTAGACAGGACTGAATATTGCGGATGGAGCAACGAGGCGAATGCCAGCACAAATGAAGGACGAATTCTGGGGCAGCCTTCACATTACACCGCTCTACTCATCTCATGCTGCCAAAAGGACTGTGCATCCTATGCTCGGCTCTGCAAATGCTGTCAAGTCAGCCACTGGGATTTGTAAGAACGGCAATTATTGGTGTGCATCACGCGTTATACAAACTAGGAGTACAAGCAAATAGGAGCTGTATATATCATACGATTTGCATTCTTTGGTTATTGCAGAGAGCGCGAATAATAGCAGAGACGTCGAACTCCATCGAGGCATTATCGTACAGCGCAAATGGCTATTAAACTGCCATTAAGCTTAGCCTATCCTCAACACTAATCCACCATTGTAATCTAGGCCATTCGCAGTCAACTGATTCAGTGAATGAGCTGGCGGCTTAAATTGGAGCCCCTGAGCTAGCCCGAGCAACCTAAATATACCCTGACTTGTTTGAGGATACTTCTAGCATAACATTAGTGACAGTGTCGGGCAGCAGTCAAATGACTCATAAGAGTGCTTGAGAAAACAACAGGATGAAAATATTTGCGCTACAAAAGAGTGCGCAGGTGAGCTCTGCTGTGTATGTTTTGTAATCCCGTCTTCCTCAGCAAGAGGGCTTCTACGATTATTCAAAATCATAGGGCCGTACAAAAGCGGAAGCTGAGAACGGAAGCAACCTCACTCAGCGATTACTTACTATTCTGAGAAAAATTGACTGAAAATATACTGGAATATAATAGGGGGAATCATCAAGATGCTTGCACCTGCTATTCACTGCAATCTGTGAGAGCAGTAACGTCTTCTCCCCTTTGAATGAGTATGTAAAAAACGATTAAAAAATCGCAGGTGAAAAATGATCGAAAGCTAGTGTCAAGATTTCACCCGTGGGTAGACTCCAACGTGGATAACCATATCCCCAGCAGCTAGGAGACCGCCAACCTGATAAGTGATCCACCTCCTTCAAATCGGCTTAACACTTCTCTTTCCTCAAAAGTATCAAAAGGATGCTTGGAAGTACACTTTATCTTGATCCTCCACCAATTATAATCACGAGCGCATGCATACATCCAATATATATGGCTCGGTTACAAATCTTCCCCAAGTTCCGTTTCATGGGCATCTGCAACTGTAATCAAAATTGTGACACATTTGATAGCCGTATATCGGCAGAGAAGACAGTGATGATAATAACATCAAACAGCAGCATTCTTCTCTGCCTTTGTTCCGTCATGGTCATATAACCTAATTTCAGTCTCGTCAAAAACAAAGCCGAAGTCTTAATGACTCCTCATAAAAGCAGACTCACCGCATTGGCTGCCGAGGAACAGGTATATTTATAATCTCTTGATAGTATTGCATTATGTTGCTAATTGTTGCATTTGAAGACGCGTGCAGACAGACGTAACAAAGTATACACGTACGCAGACATCATGTGACACCGTCATGATGAGTTTTCGACAAAAGCGCGCAGAGACAACTCTATCTAAACGTCTGGATGTTGCAAGATGGTGATAAACAGTAGGTTAAGGGGCATTCACGTGGAATGAACTATTGGGGAGTAAGCCATGGGCTCTGGAGCTGAAGTGTGGCTCGGCAAACACTGCGTTGTGAGGTTGAGAAATGTGAACTGGCAAATGGTGTGGAGATTCAGTTGCGGGATATGGGACAGCGATTTTATCACTGAACGACCGCTCATATATCTACATGAATCCGTAGCAGTGGTTATTTTCTAGAAGAGATTTTTCGTCTAGTCTTAAATGAAGTTCAGTGGACGAGGTTTTTCACCCATGTCTAAATGGTTTTGAAAGGGATCTTTTGGATCGCATTTTACTGTATTGTCCTATAGGAGGAAGCGCTTCGTTGCAAACCTTTCACGTGAAGTCGCTTTCCATGCAGTGAACAGAACAGTCAATCAGTTGCGCTCTTTTGTCGTTCATTTTTCATCACTAATTACCTTGTTTCTCCAGTTGAAGTTGTCGAACAGCTCTGCTAGTAAATAGAGGACAGGAAAGCTATTTTCGGCTGGTGCCCCTTTCTATTCACCCTCCCTCTCTCCTTCCTCACCTCTGCATCCTATTCACAGCAATCGTTCGCCGTCCTTTCACTCACTGAGTATTTAGGGTGTGAACGTGAAAAAGGTGAATGTGCTGGAACACAACTTTAAGAGTGAGCTTCAAAAGGCGAAAACACACAAAAAGGGCGCTGAGAAGCTTCTCAACAACATCCGGAGTCGCTCAACGTAAGTGCTGTTTGTGCTTATGCCTCTTTCATTATAGATATTCGCCTGCCTTATAGGATAATCTTTCAAAGAGAATGCTTTGAAACCCATATGTTGAGGTGATGAAAGCTGAGCAATTACATTATAAGCAAACAGTGAATAAAATGCTTTCCTTTGATGAATAAAAATTCTGTGACCATGTTCCGAACAGAAACAGCCTTCAAGATACCTTCAAGAAAGAGAAGACGGTCTTGTTAAGTCTTGTTAGATGGGTGTTTTATGCTATCAGTTGGCATACTGCCCAAACTAAGCAGCTATTTCTTCAGCAGTATGGCGTGATTCCCTTTAAAATCAAAGCGTCCATGTTACAGTTGGTATGAAAATTGATAAATAGAAGAAAACAAGGATGAAATAGCCAGCCAAACTTTGCGGATTTTTATCTTTCATGGAGGCGATGAATAAGTCGACTTCAGAAGTTATCTCCGTAAGGTTAAGGAACCAGTTTTTCTGCTAGTGGGTTCACTGATCGATCAAGCGATCGCTTCTGTGCAAGCAGGAATTAAAGCAACAAAAACGAATAAAGAAACTCTACGTAGCGAGAACTCAATAAAAAAGGAAATTCGAGATACACAGCAAAGTTACGGTTCAACGCTATATGTGATCGATGCCACACACGAAGTTTTTTGGAAGGCTGCCAGCTCCGAGTTCCGTGCATCCTTTGGATACCGCCGGAATCGTCTGTGGAATTGGTTGCGGTCGTATATTTTTTAGTGCACACAACGAAAGGTGCTAATCGAAAACTAGTTTCTCCTAGGTGCAAAAAATGATATCTACTGCGGATCTTGTGTTCCTCATTTAAATGTTTAAGTTCTGATGGGAGAATTATCACAAAGTTATAGTAAACCTTTACACGGGAAAAGTTTTGGTGCATGATGGAATAGAAATACCCATCTTCCGCTCATCTGATCATGGGGAAATTGCTTGATCAAAAACATGTTCACTTAATGCCGTTTGTGCGTATCAGTCCCGCGTTATGGTTTGTTTAAGCAGTCATTGTAGTGGCAAAGTCGTCAGGGAGAGGATTGATTTCGAGAGCGGTTCAGAGAGACGTGATAATGGAGGTGCTTCCAGTGTCGTTGCACCTCTTCATGACACTCACTGGAGGCGAACAGAATACGGTTGGCAGCAGATTTATTCTTTTTGAGGAAAAAGGCCAGGTTTGAAGTTTATTTCGTGAATATTGAGTTCCCGTTTTACATCCCATAAACTGTCATCAATTGAGCCCATAAAGCGAGTAGAACTACCGTTGGATTCTGAAAGTGCAGTTAATATCCACGGTTATACGCAACAGCAGTACGAATCCATGCGACCATTTAATGAAGTTTTATTCACTTTTATGGGCACATACTGGTTACGTGGCCGAAGTCACTGCCACAGTTCGCCTCCGAATCGGAAGTGCAAGGTTGTGGTTTTGAACGTACGAATTTTTCGTCTAAGTTGGACCGTCGTATTCGATCACATCGCGTTAGCGACAACAGCTAACGCTGAACTAACTCTTGGAAATGAGCGTTTTTACAGTACATTGCCCATGAAAATACAGCGGATTTTCTGTATTTTACTGTTCGATAGTTTGTTGTAATCGACGCTTACGACTTGGAACGTTTCCGACACAGCATTGGTGCAAACGTCATTTGATAGGCATTTGCTACGGCGCACACGCCGTATGGAGAAACATGAACCGTAAGCATCATCGTAAATATCATCGCCGTTGTTTTGTGCTATTTTCGGCGACTCGCATGAAAAGTGTTATTCTGCATCTGTTTGAATTTTAAAAATGCTCGCGCGTACAACACTCTTCTTCCACTTTATCTGATCAATGATGTATGCATTTCTCAGGGGCGGATACTTGCGGTAGAAGATTTTCGAATTGTATCTGATTTCCAGTTTCAAAATGCCTTCTAAACGTGCCCGAACGAAGTAGGCAGATTCGACACTTTATTAATGCCAATATACAGCAACTATATTTGCCTGCTGTGAACGTGTATACAGCCGTAGTAACCGGCATGCTTACATACCAAGCTACTACATATCAAGCTATTACTTCGACTTCATTGAACAAAGGCACCTACATTCTGCATTATTTGCCTGGGAACAAATCATAAATATACGCAATGATTTCAAGAAGTTACAGCGATGAATACTGGTTCGAATCCGCTGAATATTCCGGCAAAAAGTCCACCGAGAGATTATTCGCCCTATCTCGGGCAAGATTCTGAAACAAACAGTGGTGAGTATGATTGCTTTAATTCTAATTTCAACATTTTATGTCTTTTCACCTTCCTTTTCACTGACACATCTTCCATTCTTTTGCAGCTTACACGGTTTACAAAAGCCCCGGATATGACTGGGCGGCATAACAGCACACAATTTGACATTATGTGAAGACATGCAGCAACTAAACAGTCTTTTTGAAGTTTCATGTTTTTCATATATTTACGCTGTACTGGTCATTCGGCGTTCCCAACGCTTAGCTGTTTCATTTTTCCGGTACTCTTCTTTGGGAAGGGGGCGGGGTGGTGGAAGAAAGAGTTAGCCCCTCTACTATTCTAATAACTGCATTGTGGATGCATATAAACTCAACTCTTATGAGTCGTATGTCCGACAAACGGACATATAATTTTGCGATTTTCACGTTTCATGTGATTTCATCTCACCCATTTCCTAATCGCCAGTTTCATTTAAAATAAGAAAAACTTTTTTGAACCCTGTACCTTTGCTCACAAATTAGCTCAGGCAGCTCACACATTACCAATAAATTCTGTGATAAATTTCCGTCTTTTTCCCCGCATGTAAAATGATTCGCATGAGAAATGTTTTATTAGGCGAATTTCATACTAGGCGTTTAAACTAACGGACTTGTTTCTTTGAGAAATACAGAATAACTGGCAATGTTTTATGAATTCTTCAAAGAAAGTTCGCAATAAGCTTTAGCAATGTTCCCATTCCAAGTGAAATCCGTGAGCGGCTACATCTCAATTTCATCGCATTTTTTGGTCGATTCGCAAAAGTTAATTCACGAAAACGTTGCAACGGCTAGGAATTATCATTTCTGAGAGTGTGTTTTCATTTCCACTTGCAAGGGGGTTTAATGGAGTGTGCAAATTTCAGGAATGGATGAAGGAACACGAACTGGCTTACGACGATATTGATAGAGCTCGCAAATTTTTAAAATAACTTTCATAACAGTTTTGAGGATGTCAGGAAATTTTATCATCCAATGTTACGCATTGTTTGAAATGCGGGTAAGCTTGCTGAGACCATTCCAGAGAAATGCTTATTTGTTTATAGACATGTCTCGATTAACTGCGATACAGAGTGAGGGCGACGAAAGAATTTATTAGAAGAAAGACAATTAACTGAACATATTCTCCGACAGTCTCAACTACGACAGTTTTCAAGTTTTTCAAATTTCTTCTGGCAACTAAGCTAGCAAAAACCCAAAATTTTACTGAACACAATCGTTCTTTTAAGGGAAGTGTCCGATGAACTCATCCGCGCAATTTTTAAACCAATCCAGAGCACACATACTCGGAAATGCAATTATCGACCAAAATGTAATGAAAGAATTTGTGACGGAAGAGTTCCCGCGACAAACGGGCGAGTCTTGCCGTCATAGCTGAAAGCATCTTCTGCGATGTCAATCTAGAGCGGGCCAGTTCCACTTTGTGACGGGTGAATGATATGTGGAGTTGCGTCATTTTTGGTTTTCAATCGCTCACAGTCATCAAATGCAGATATGCAGACAACGTTAAAGTAGACCTTTACTGACGACGCCCAGATTTAGTTTTACCAGAAAAAAAGCGCGTCAACTTGTGTTACAGCGAATCCTGTCCAGTTTCAAAAACTCGTCGAACACGTCGACGAGTGTAGGTTGCTTATGAAGGTGAAGACGACGAAGGCGTTTAATTAATATTGTAGAGTAGGCAATGTCGTACAAGAAGACATACAACTAATCAAGGGGTGCGGGTGTGTAAAAAAACATTTATTGCAAAAGGAAAACGAATACACGAAATGTTCACCTGAAAAGTTAATCTCATTTGTTTCAAAAAAGCGCATGGAATAAGCCGACCGGCACCACAACATTCTTTCGCAAAGCATTGGACTGAGCATTCACCAAGATATCACCAAACAAAACAGTCCAAGAGCAAACAGCTTCAAATCACAAAAAATGGCGTCATATGATTTGGTAGGTAATATTACGCTTCCCTTGTGATTCATCAACGTTCAGGGTATACTGTCAGCTAAACGCAGTAACACTATTCCTCGCAGCATGTATTGTTACACGTGTTGAGAAAAGACAGAATGAAGCATTTATAAAAAGGATTGCACATGTACCGTTTGCTAGAAAAACTGATGATAATGTTTCGAAACAAGCACCAAATAATACAATTTTGTAAGAGGAATCTAGCAACTAACTCAGATGTTGAACACAATGATACCACCAACGAGGAGGAAAAAAGCAAATGTAGATGCAAACATCAAAAAGTGTTCCGATTAGAAACATTTCAGCGGGATAAGAGAAAATAGAACTAGTGTGGCGCACACTCCTTGCTTTTCAAGAAAGCCACTACACACAAATACGCACGCACACACACACACACACACACACACACACACGCGCACACACACGCGCACACACACTCACACACACGCGCACACACACTCACACGCGCACACACACCCACGCGCGCACACACACACACTCACACACAAACACACAAACACGCACTCACGCACACCACACACACTCACACGCGCGCGCGCATACACTCACACGCGCGCGCGCATACACTCACACGCGCGCGCGCATACACTCACACGCGCGCGCACACACTCACACGCGCGCACACACACTCACACGCGCGCACACACACTCACACGCGCGCGCACACACTCACACGCACGCGCACACACACTCGCACACACACTCACACACACGCTCACACACACGCGCACACCACACACACACCTCCCGCACACTACACACACACCAATCGCACACCTCTAGCACACCACACACACACCACTCGGACACCACCCGCACACCACACACACACCGCAAACACAGCCTCATCACCTTAGCATCACAGGGTTCTTTTCCCCGAAGTCACCTACACCTGAACATTATGGCGAACGGGTTTGATAATATGCAAGCAGAGAAGCAGAAAAAGGTATATAACCACTACGTCAGCTCGAAATGAATGACAGCGTGGGCATCCTCCACACGAGACTCTCTCATAATTGAATTTGCCGTTGCGCAAAGCCGACGACTCGGAGAGGAAAAACCAGAAATACCTCAAGAACTTTCGGGAAATTTGCATATTTGGATTCTTCCTACAAGCTGGTTTGCATAAATGAGAACTGGATACAAACTAAAACGAGAAGGAAGAAAGCGAACAGCTTAAAACCAAGAAATTACAGGAATGAAGAGATGGACATGAAGTACTTCGGTTCATCTAACGATGTTGAAGACCTAAAAATAAAATCCTGCCTCGTATTTTTGAATGGCTATCTCGCAAAGTTCGAACGTTTGCGGAAGGAGATTCATCTAATCCAACCCTCAAGCTTGGAATTGGAGAAACGGTTAAAGGAAAAAACTAAAGTACGATTTAGGAAGAGATGATTATGGACTGGTTATATATTTGGCAGAAATATGCATTACACTATACTTGCACCAGCGCCTGGAAAATCAGAATGTTTCTACCATAGTGGAGAACGTTTGATGTTGGCATCTGCTGGATGCCCCAACAAGGTGAAAAATGAGCAGCGTGTTTTGCATATGCGCGACTCTCTCGCAGTAAAAGTCTGTAAATTCTTCTTGTGTGGAAGTTATATATGTGAGAAGAAGCGATAAAACACGTAATTTTCTTAGCGGCGCCTGTTTTCATCACGTAGATGGAATAACAATTAGTTTCGTCGTCATCATATGATGTGTGGCGCCTCCATTGTAGTTCATTGACGCTAAGCGGCGATGTAACAGGTGCCTCCGGTTGCAGTGATCCAATTAAATCGTGGCGAGCTAGAAATGCGAAGTGTCTCCAATTTGTACAATTTTTGCAGCGACATACAATGTAAAAAGCAATGTGCTTCAAACTGAGCACCAAAAAATGAAATTTCAGAACAGGGAAAGGCGCAGTCAGAATGGCAGAAGGCTCGTTGGAAACAGCTATAGGCATGGATCCAATAAACCCAATTCTCCTTCAACATGTACCACCCCTACCTGGACCTCGAGCTAACGTACCAGTTATTTCACCGGAACCATCGCCAATATGACCGACGAAACAGACAGCACAGTCGAAAGTGCGAAAGATAAGCTTCTCCAGGAAAAGGCAATATCGATCATCTCATTCGTAATAGTTGACGTTTCTTCATGTTTGAATGAAGCGCCATATGGTTTGGTAGGTAATATTACGCTTCCCTTGTGATTCATCAACGTTCAGGGTATACTGTCAGCTAAATCCAGTAACACCATTTCTCGCAGCATGTGTTGCTATAGGTGTTAAGAAAAGACAGAATGAAGCATTTATAAAAAGGATTGCACATGTACCGTTTGCTGGAAAAACTGATGACCATGTTTCGAAACAAGCACCTTCGAAAGAATAATAATACAATTTTGTAAGAGGAATCTAGCAACTAACTCAGATGTTGACCACAATGATACCGCCAACGAGGAGGAAAAAAGCAAATGTAGATGCAAACATCAAAAAGTGTTCCGATAAGAAACATTTCAGCGGAATAAGAGAAGCTAGAACTAGTGTGGTGCGCACTCCTTGCTTTTCAAGAAAGTCTCAGGAAGGAAAATCATCGAAAAAGTAGTTTCTTGCGTTTTTGTCTGGATCCTTGCCAGAACATCGTTTCCCATCAGATAATTACCCATCCCAGTCCTCAACCAAACCGCGTGAAAAATGCGGTTCCATTTATTGCTAGTCAAAGTAAAGTCTGACACTTAGACACTTAGACCACAGTAATAAGTGTTGGTATGACTCGTACCAAAATATCTGCTCATTATGGCTGAAACTCTGGCTGTTACAATACGCGATCCGTTGGAATGGAGCCAGAACCTGGTACCACTACTAATAACAAAAACTGCATCAGTGGAATATCCACGATCTGCTAATCCACTAGTAATATTTGAGGTGGACATCGATCAACTCTGAGAAATTGGTCCGGATGTGGCATCGACGATTTTTGTTTATTGGAAACCTTGTCCAACAAACAGCTATCCGGCAGAGTTCTTCCAAATCCATCTCTCACCTCCTACCACCGAGAATCCTACAATCACACCACACTAGCAGAAAGTCCAATACTTCACGTGATAAAGACGTCGTGGAGATGGACTCTGAAGTCGAAGATTTGTTATTGCTGAATTTTTTTGTCGAAGGTGTACCCAAACTGAGTTGAACGAATAAAGAGCATAGTGCACGTTCAACGCTAAGTACAAATCACAACAACTGACACACAAAAAACGTCCTAGCTGAAATTATACTGAAAGAGGTTCTGACAGGGGTTTTGGACGGGGAGTGAGGGATTGGGGAATGAAACGTTGAGCTGTGCAAATGACATGACAGTGTGATGTACCTAATAATGCCCACACAGTTCTTTAAAATCAAAAACCATATCCGTTTACGAAGATACGTATGCAACGAGTGGTTTTAAAGAATACGTGGAAAATTAAGAAGAAAAGAAAAGCAACCATGACAATCCCCTGAGATTTCACTCATTCACTTTTATTAGCTCAGAATGTTGGGAATGGTAGAACTCCTTCATCATATATCATAGAAATTCTTCCTTTTGCTTTGAATTTATTAGGTATATTCCCCTGAAGTAGCTAGAAACCTGCCGAGTAGATTACAAACAAATGATGCTTAGTAGAAATACGGTTCATCTGAACAAATCGAGCTTTCGTCGCGATGACGCCAACCACCTGCTTTAAATCTTGGGAAATGAATTTCAGGACAGTAGTCGGGCCAAACTGGGCGCAGATCCATGTCAAATTTGTCGTCGAGGCTACGCAAACTGCCAAATAAACGTCCTCCTCTTTTCTTTCTCAACGCCTTCGCTTTCTTTGTTTCCGCTTCTTTTTCGACATATTGCAGCAGGAAGTTCGAATTGTTGTTATTATCCCAAAAGGATGCACCATTAACCGTGTATTTGATGCAGAAATGGCATATCGTTCCCATCTAAAATTCACGCAGTGCTTATTAATTTCTTTGTTCCCATCTATTTTAACGTTTTCAGCTCATATGGCAATTAGTGCAAAAGATGCACATCTGCACATGAACGAGCAAACCATAAGATCACTGTTGGTTATATGAAGCTGACGATAAAAAAAGTAAATAGTTTAAGATGTATGGATTGTATTCTATCATTTCTTTCTGATTTATCCGCATATTTTATGAAACAGCAAATCTTTCATTCTAAATTTCACATTTCTCTCACTTGTTTGCAATATTACCGGAAGATTTTTCGGCAACTCGATCGAGAAGCTGAATGAATCAACTGCTCCATCGTTGCCATAAGGGCTCATATAAACGGCCGCTGCATCAGCGAAATTCATCCACTCATTAGTCGAATATCGAACACATACCTCAAAAATGGAAACATGAAATGCACGAAATCGATCAGCAGAAATTTGATAATCAATCAATCAGTTGATAATCAGTCAATAAAATTTGAGGAGCAATCAGTCAAACTTATGACAGCTCAATTAGTTCATAATCGATCGGACAAAGTTGATAATCAGTTAACCATTTGATGACTAATCAGTCGAATTAATCATTTATGACTAATCATTTAATTTGATGACTAATCATTTAATAGCAACTCTAAAATTTATTACACGTTTGATTCACATTTAAGCCGTATTTCACGAGCGAAATAAACTGTCGCAAAGCAGTCACACTGAGGAGGTCACATCGAAGCAATCGGCAGATGGCTACTGAAAAATCAAGTGGTATGATGTTCGTTGCCAACCGATGAATCATCACCATTTTCATTAATCGTTCCGTTTTATAACTTAAGGTGGACTCTCACAAGTGAATAGGGGTTCACTATGGAATACGAATGTTTATGGGAACTCAAGTTGAATAATTAAACAGATCCACTGCTGCTATCGTCTAAATGAGTGTCTTCATGAAGTGCTTGCCGAATGAATGCTAAATTATTGTGCGTGCACACAACAAATCATTCAAAAAATAGGAGTGCTGAATATAGGAGAGGTGGGCTAAATAATATTTCTTTGAACTAAAATGCCTATTCAACGACTAATAACATCATATTGTTAACTCATGTTTTCCAAAATTCCTGTACTCTTTTACGCAGCAATTGTTTTCCCCTATCCTCGTAAACACAAATAGTAGACGCAACCTGAAAAAACGATGCGAATGTGCAACAAATTATAATTACCTGTTTATCGAAGGCTAAATTGAGCACATCGATAATACCGTTAACATTCACATCAGAGATGCTGAACGAGCGCAAGCAGACACATTTAGTACGTGCCAAATGTGTTGCTTCGGCTTCAGATCGAACTCGAAAATTTGTTGGTACAAGAGTAAGCGCTGTTGGCTGTTGTGGTGCAGAGTGCTCTTGCCCTTCGCAAGCATTGAAAACCGAGAAACTCGGATATGAAAAGCTGTGCCTGCAATAATCTTCTTTTTTTCAGTATTATTGCCTATCAGACAATAAGTCTGCATTTACTCTCTAATTTGAGAAATCAAAGAAAATACGTTACTCCTCTTTCGACATTCGAAACAATCGGTAAAAACGTAACGCGCGCGCAGAAAACAACGACACGCTTAACTAAAGAAGAGATGCAGTTAATATGTTGAAAGAAACGAATACAATGAATATAGACCAGAATTATTCGCAGAAACCGCCTTTCAGAGTCTTAAGTAAGTCCACTCTCAAACAGCAATCCTAGCATTTTTTGCCCTTTAGAACTCTTCAGATGCACTCCTCACCTCATCCAGCAGGCAAATAAGAAAGAAAACAGTCTTGATGAAACATATTGTTTGCATCTGGATGCACTAGCCTAATTCTAATTCTTCCCATATCCGATCAATTCGTAATGCTTTTATATAATTCTATCCTCATAGATCAGACTAAACAAAAAAAATCTTAACATAGGACGAATGAAATTAAAGGAGGAAGACTACATTATGCCAAGAAAGAATTTTCTTCCATACAATGAATTAAGCAACTCGCTTACCCGTTTAATTATATCATGGCATGTAAATATACACATGCAACAGAAGCATAGGTTTATGTGATCGCAATTGAGGGTAGCAGTTTGGCTCACGGCTGGTGCATTGGGATTGAAAAAGAGAAACCGCATAAAAAACTGCGACATATGATGATCAGACATCTATCGCTTTCAAATGTGTTCCTTCTTTTCCGTAAAACTTTGTTACTTTGATGTTTCTGTGAAGCTATAAAATTTGTTCAGAATTACTAAATATGGTCTCAGTTGTTGAAGCCTGGAACTACTTTCATGCGAAACGAAAAACAGCAATAACAGAGGTGGATATCATGCAACCTCAATGCATGCTTTCAGAACTGTACGTATTCCAAGGCTACAAAAAATTCTTGACCTGCCATTATGCTGGGAAATACGAGAAATATACCTCATGTATCAGACGAATATCGTTTTAAAACGTAACTATATCACAAAAATGAAAAAAAAAAAACTCTTTGTCACTTATTGGTTGTCCTCTACATTCGTTCTCAGCCAACGTGGTCTTTTTTTGGCCTTACAACACGAAAATAACATCAATGCATTCCATAAACAAAATGTCATCATTCAGCTCTTCCAGTCCCGTGAAAGTCTGAACAATATAAACAAAAGGATCGAAGATCCCGAAAAAAGATTCATATCGACCCAAAGAATCGAACTTGTGATAAAAGATTTATTGTTGAAGCGAGGAGTTGAATAAGAAACTAGCGAAGTGAGTTGTATCTTGTTGCAAGCGAAGAAAGGGGAAAAATGATTAATTAATTCCTGAATTTTCAACCGAAATGGAGAGAAAAGTCGAAGGAAGGCGTACGGCTTTTGACACCAATCGTTCTCATCAAAAAAAGTCTTCTGTTCGAGATCGAGTCCCATCGAATCGGCAAAACGCACCGACTTCTGACTTCTTGTCGGTGTTTGTGCTCGTAGTGCAGACGGCAAAGTTACTGATCGTTCCCTTTAATGAAGTACAGGTGTACGCAGTAATTAGAATGAATCGAGAAGCTCTTATACACCACATGTAAAATTATTTCTTCGAAATATGCTAAGCAAGAAATGAAAACAAAGCAACAAAGCCCGAATCTATGAGATAGCATCATTAACCACAGAAGCAGGGTATACTGTTGCAAACATTTAATAGCCTGGACTTGAACGGTTTCTTTCTCCTCCTTTCTGAAAAACATATTATATTCCTAAAGTGGGCTTCAAGATATTTTTCTTAGGTTATCTGCACACAATGAATGAGATCCTTCAACCAATATTATTGCTTAAAAGGTTTAGAATGAAAGTCAGAGTTTTGTGCAGGTGGCATATATCCACTAATATCGATGCTAATATTTTGTGAACAGCACTGACAGTTTAGTCCTCAAAAGTGGTGTGTGATTCGGCGAGTAATTGTCGGAGAAAAAACCCGAGTCATGGCTTGTCGATTCGTTCACTCTTTTCTCATCTTCGCTCGATGAAGAGCTCGGAGAGCAATCAGCAGGCTGCAAATTACCTCTCTTTTTTTGTTTTTGTGCAAGAACACAAGCCTTGAGGAAGTGAGGAAAAATGCATAGTGAAAAAAATAACGGTTAATTCGAAAACAAGCCCACTCGGAAGAGTTAAGCTGCAATAGTATTGAAAGTGTAAATATTAACACTCACGCCAACGCTCCAATCGATCATTTTGGCGTAGTGTTGAGGAGTCGCGCCCACTTCTAGCTTCAGGTCGAATCGGCTGTGCGGTTTCATTGGGTCAGGGCTTTCGATGCAAGGGCTCGAACTCGAGTTCCACAGCTTTTTGACGTAACCGGTAGAGCTGAACACCATATCGTCCCAATGCTGTTCTTGCTGATTCTTCATTAACTCCAACCCTCTCGGAAATACCTTGAAACTCAGCGACCATTCGCATAAAATTTTCAGAAAAACAAATATGTTACGAAGCGCTCGCACTATTTCTAATGCCTTCTAAGTGACAAGGAGCAACTTTAAAGAAAGAAGACTTTGAATTATTCTGATATGGCGCCGAAAGCTAATCTCCTAGAAATTAGCTGCTATTACTATTTTGGCGCAAACAAAACAAAAGTTAACAACAACATCGCACTTAATTGAAATCAAAACAATAACGAGAACGAAGTCACTCGCTTAAAAATCGTACTGCTGCTGCAAGCTGGGGTTCCTATCTTTGGCTCGACATGGTTCGTTAGTTGCATCCACTCAACTAGTATCACATGTGACTCTTTAAGGATGTGAGAGTTTATGAAATCTAGCGATATTAAGTCTCGGATGTAACACAGACCCTTAAGTGGGCGTGTAGATATGAAAAACGATGACGGTGAACTGTCAAGTTGATGATGCCCTCTGCGCAAGCGCTAAGGTATTATGCAGATGGTTGATGAGAATGTTGTTGAACAGTGAATGAGAGATGAAATGAAATACTTTTGGTTGGCGTAGAGAAGGACTAAAATCGAATGAGAATAGACCGAAAAAACGAGATGAACGCATTAGCTATACCGCAGATAGCAGATATGAACATGACTGTTTACTGCGAGATATGAAAACAGCGATGATTCGTAAAATTATTTAAAGAACTACTTAATGAGGTGGACGACTAAATTAACAACGGAAACGACAATAATTACGTCATGTGAGAATCGGTGCGATCAAAAAAGTTCGTGCAGATCTAGCACTTTGAATGAGGATAGTAGTCAGCGTATACTGACAAAGCGCTTCCTTTCCTTTCCTCTCTCCTCCCTTCACCCCCTCAACGCCCTCCTCCACGCCTCCCTATTTCTCTTTTTCAATGTGGAGGACGGCTGCAAGCAGGTTTAGGAGATTTCAGGTTTTGAGACATAATCACATGGGAACCAAACGCAGCAAAGGACCGCAAATTTTGTGGACATGCACAGCAAAGAAATGAAATTTCCAGAAAGTTTGAAAAATAATCCTTCAAAAATTAAACTGTCAGTGATCTTCCAGCCAATGTAGAGAGCGGCTACAACTCATCATTTGGATGTCACTGTAATAATGCATGGGAAGCAAGCCGGAATAACCACCACAACACGCGTTTTTTTGCAATCGCGATTAACACATCAAAGATCAAACATGCAGAATTATTTGTTTTTGCTTGAAGTAAACACATAAAAGTTTCATCGTTTTAGCGTGCCTTTGTGACACATCCGCCTTTCGACACCTTCTGCAAAGATCACCCTTTGTCTAGGTGTACTATGCTGCCTAAAATTTAAAGTTCTGAAACTACTAGAGAGGTTGTCGGCTTTGAACCGCTGGATATTACATATAGAGGCACCTGTATATGGACAAACGTAAACACACTTGTACGACCACACAATAATCGCCTCAGCAGTTATAAATTTGCTCTGGCATATAAAAGCAGTCTAACAGTTAAAAGGCTGCATACTCGTCCAGTCAGGAATGCAGGGAGAAGACGAAACCCGATGTGTTGGTTGAATCATCACACTGTCACTTCACCGTGGATTTTCTTTTACTTGTAGGTAAAACTACAGTACCAAAATTGTAACGCCATTGCACCGTTACTGCGATAGTTGCATAGTTGTGACAAACTTCTCAAGCCACAGTTCGACATATTTTTTACTCGTGAAGTATTGTATTCCTTACCTTTGCAGTCTGTTTACCTTGTCATAACAGAAACTTGCTCCCTTCCTCTCAAGCAGCAGAGTCGAGCCGCTCGGAGTCTACATCTTATGTGTTCTACGATGACGTGTAAATATAATAGCAAAAACGCGAAAAGGTGCATTTTAATAAATCACTTAGCTATTGAGTTAAGAAACGTATCAACGACAAGTGAAGGAAGTGAATGATGCTCATTTGCGATGAAGCAAGAAAAAAGTGCCCACAATGGAGGCAAGATCATAAATCAAAGTGAAGAAGCAACACGTGGTGACTGCCTAATCTAGTACTGGATAATAATGCGATATTTCGGTCAATGCGTTTTTATTTTAATGCTTTTACAGAGTGAAATATTTTTACACGCAAATAGTGTGCTGATGTTCGACCCTCGTGCTTGGGATCAATTCACAGCGGGGATCACTTCATAATTACCTACTACAATAATGCGCATTCTGATGCTTATCAGAGTTATGAAGATATGCACTATTATGAGACCGTCTATAATGTTTTTATCTTTCTAATGTGATTACCACAGAACTTGCCGAGCAATCAGATGAGAAAAATGCAAAATTTTCTACGAGCAACAACAATCGGACTGCAATGAGTCGACCGGCGTTGGCGCATGCAAAGAAAGTGGAGCATTCTCCGTGAATTCTTTACGCGTTTTTTGAAAGTGTGGTGATCGTTTTTCGATTTCAGTGCAGCTGCTGCAAATGTTTGCGAGTTTTTCATCAGTTTTACTGCTCATCGGGTGCGTCATGCCTACTCTGGAGCGTCCAAATTTGCTTTCGTTGTCTTTGCTCCTTTTTCTTTTAGTGCAATTGCTACCTCTCTTGGAACCTACGAATACCGAAAAAATCGCCTTTATATTGAAAACCTAATGATGTGTAAGTTAGAGCTGAGTAAAACTTGAAAGGTTTACCCCACTCACATGAATTCACTAAAACATTTGTTTGTGAGGGGTTGTTTTCCTCAGCAAGTGATTTCACCATCACAATCTGGTTCCTGTTATAAGCGCAAAACTTGGTACAGCTGCGAAAATCGGAGAGCGGAAATTTAATATCAGTAGGATAAGTAATTTTATCGATTTCAATGAACTTTCTTGATACATTGAGCTTCACGATGAATATACCAAACAGACGAAATTCGGTGATGACTGCAGTAAACAGTTAAATAATGTTCATCAAATAGTGAGAATTACTTTAACAATGACATGTTCAGTTACTTCAACGAAGGATGGAATGGTAAACGGAACCGTTACTTCAAAGGAAAAGATAATACCATCTATTCCTCAATATAACAAACATTCATTCTAAAGCATATTGCAGATGAGGTAACAAACGAATTCACGCAGCAATTATATTGACGCAACAAAAAGCAGACTATCTGCGATATCCATCGTCTTGCAGCGTTTTATCCGTTTCAGTAAAGCGACTGAACGTAACGCTGATAAGGCAATCTAATGAATCGTGTGTTCCGTTGTACAGTGATTCAGAAATTAATGCAGCCCATTTTTTGTCAACAGTCACTTCGATGAAGCGATAGTTTCGCGGTTAGCTGCCCGCAGCTGGCAGCATGAGGCTGTCTGTGCCTGGTGGATGAAAGTGCTAGCCCAACGTGCCCTCAACAACTCACCATGGCAATTATTTATCACTGCCACAGCGCTGATAACAGCACAAAAACAAGTTGCTCCAACCTCTCACCAAAAGTGCATATATTCCTTTGTTTTGATAGCTGCACTTAACAACACAGACAACAACTCTGGTTAACGCATTGCACGCGCCTCGACGGTCACAGTATCTACAATATCTAAGCGATCAAAACAATGCCATATAACCAATCTCATCGGTATTCCGCAACAACGCTCTCATATGCTAACATATCTAAAGGCACACATTATGAATTCGTTCGCATCTAACAGTTAGTCCTAAATTTCACTCAAATTCAGCTGGAACAGTGATTCGCTGCGAGTTAAACCATCAAACGGCGATGCATCACAAACAAATTCAAGAAGGAAAACAACTAACGAGCCATGTTGAAAACGTTCATTCTGAAAAAAAGGTGCTTTTATATCTTAAAAAGGCAACAAATCTATAGACGGTCGCAAAAGCTTTAGGTTCTGAAAATATGATTTCTCAGCAACCGAACTACCTCAACGGTTTGTCGTCGAAAATGCAGCGCAATTTTGAAGATCAGATACAAAACTTCGTCTAAAGTTCAAAGCATTTGCGCTACGAAACCACATCTCCCTTTCAACGAGCATTCAGCAACGATCTCGAAGCACTGAACAAGAAGCTGTTGCATTTGCCACATCCATCTTATGTCCACATGTCGTCTAAACAACTAGCCTGAGACAACAATGCAACCCGAGATTAAAGAACATCGACTTTAAAGTTTTTAGAACTCGTGCAATATAAACTCTATCGCAGAAAACCATTTGCTATTGGTTGCCTTGTGAGTTTTGCTGCAAAATTTTTCCATGTATACATCATTCGAGCAACGACAGTTCACGAGATGGAGTGCAGGGCCTCTCATCTGCAGAACTGTTAATTGCGGTCGCTGAATCAGACACGAGATTCGAAAATCTTCAGAAGAAGTTCTGTGCCAAAGTACAAAACCATCAAGTACCACATCAAAACTCATACTAAAATGAAAATATTTTATTAAGGTCGTAATATGCGTTGAACTTCAGAGTTGAGTCTAAAATCAAAAAAGGGCCGAAATGTGGTAGGAGTGAGAAGAGATCTTTCAGTCTTTTTTTTTAACGTCAGAAATCTGGAACTATCTAACACGGAAGAGATGACATCGGTCCAGTCACTCTCTGCCCTATAAGTGATGGTCTACTCGCATTGGCATCGATGGTGTCTGAGATAAACTTCGATGAGAAGCTACGTAAGTACATCGAGTGAACAGGCCATAATGAAGTCATTGGACTAGTCGCATTTTCTGCACCAGCATATAACACCTAACTGATCGTGAAACTTTTTGCAGCGTCTTAAAAAATATAATTTATTGCTTATACTGACCACATGAGTAGCTGAAATAATGCAGCTTTTCAATCATATCAGCGTAATGTTTGATTCAAATGGGACCTGTGTGAAGAAAGGAACACTGATCCATGCACAACTGTTTCTTATAACCGTTCCACTGAAGTCAACTTCGCAAAGATACAAGAAAAATGAGTTCGCAAAGCAACATTAGATTTGATCGTTGATCAACGTAGAAATTGTCTTAAGAAACAAAAGCTACTGCAAACGACGGCCGAACAGTAAGGCTGTGGCATATGATAGGGGTAACGATTGCGGCGCAAGTGTAACCTGGCGACCAATGACAGCGATACGGGGAAGAGTTGAATGATTGCTGAACCTGCCCTATCAGTAAGTACAACCGCCTCATCCGCTTTCGCCTCCTTCAGCTTACCAATGTCTTCGGTAAAAGATCGCGGCAGTAAACATTCACGTGCCTTGGTCGTGTTTCGTTCATAATAGTTCAGATTTAGCAAGATGCTTAATGCCTAACGTCCTTCGAACTTTCATCTTTTAGAAAGCGCTTTCGATCAGGGACGGTGATCGATGTCTAGAGGTTGCAGAGAAAATGATCAAATATTTATACTAAGGTGAAGTTTTTTCATGTTACCAGGCAGCTAAATTATATGTACGCTGCGAATGGTAGCCCAGGAAAACCTCAGTGTCTCTTCAGTGACTGGTCTATATCCGTAAACTTATGGCATATTTTGAGGCAGGTAACTGTGATCATAAGTTACTTTACTGTAGAGACGTTGCAGTAATGACAGTAAACAATATTTATATTCGAGTTAGAGCGTATCTTATTTACTTGTTAAGGGGTCATCAACAAAGAATCCAATCCAGTGGAATGAATAGTGTATTTTACTACGAAGAAGCTGAGAGAGTGAAATCACATGGTATCACATTTGTAGAAGAAATAAAGACCTAATTAACTCGAGTTCGCAACAAGACACCTGAAAACGCATCAGTTATCACAGAACATATACCGTAGTCGAACTATCGACCTCTGCGACTTAAACATAATCGATTCCGTGACAAATTACTTTACCGAAAATTTTAAACCAAAAAAAGTCTGAGCCAAAAACGGCCATCGCTTTGAAAAACATGGCAAACACTCTTTGAGACCTATTTATGTGTTTCTTAGAGGCTATATAACAAATACACTCACAGTACCTGCTTGCCAAAACGCTTCATGATTACGCCCCTTTACAAAAGTTTTAAAATATCGCATGGTGTCACATATGTAACTAGAGGATGAGTGTCCTTAGTCTTTCTTCAGAAAAATGAGGTTGAAATATAGACATGAGAAACGACCTTATTTGACGTAGACGCTGACCTCTTATAAACGAAGCACGGTACATTGTTTTAATAAAGGGTAGACAAAACATATTGGAAATGCGTTATTTGAAGTGACGCAATTTAGCGTCAAATGACGGCGAAATGTGCACTTAACTGGGGGTTGTCGTGGTTTTGCTCTTTTATGGGTACAGACGGTTAGGCCAGAAATTGGAGGATTCGGCTGGGAAATCGATGTCATAATTGACATCTTTGATAATTTCATCAAGGAAATGCGCTTACTGTGCTTGATTATTTCGCTCATTTATCCCTTATTTTCACTTGCTTTCCAGATCATACATTGTTTGTGCTTACTTACAAATATTTGGACACTTTCTATTACGATATGCTGTTCTATTCTCTACTCTATCAGGGAATAATATGGAAGAGTACGACTTTTCACGCTGAAAATATGCAGTAAAGCTAAATCGCATAAATTTTTTTTCAGCTTCATAGAAGCGCATAGGTAGTTTTCGCGCTGCGCGATGAAACATAGGATGCTCCAGCAAAGCTTTAAAAATACAAAAATTACTTTTCGAATGTTCTGTGCATCCAGTCTCTTCTATAATTTCCAACTGTTCTATAACTGAGTTGCTTTTTTTCCGGTGAATTGACAGGGCGCCATCCACAAAGCTTTGCACGGGCCAAATTTCGATACTGAGTTCCTCTCCCTGCTAACTGCAAAACTTTTTAGCTGTTTGGTACGCAGGAAACAATGCATTTCAACAGAATTTCGCGTGTTCGAGCAAAGTCAGTGTGGGTCATTATGTGCCGTTTGAATTCGGTAACGTTTCGGTATATTCACCTAGATAAGGTTGCCAACACAACTTGGTAAGCATAGGAGGCCCTTCCTGATGATGAGGCTCGTTTTGTGCATGTATAACTTCCCTCCTTTGCTGCCTTTTGTAAATATCTCGTTGCCTGATATTCTATCGAGACCGCAATTTTGCGCCCATGTGCGTGGGACGTTAAATAGGTGTAATTAAAGAACAATAAACACTCTGAGGAGAGAGCCTAAAGAGTGTAATGTGTTCGTGGAATGACGTCATACATCAACGCTTCAGTGATTGTTGTGATTCAGCAGTGAATGTTGAATGAGCTAGGTCACTTGCGTTGAACCAAAAGTCGGCATATCTATAGTTGCTAGCACCTCGTCCATCCCAAGTAGTTGCTTGTTATGCAGCAGCAATATCTTAAATACTGTAGGGCTCGCTGAAGCGTTTAAAATCGAATTAAAGCAGAATGCCAAACGAGAAGCACCTCTCATCGTGTTTTGAGGTTAGCTACTTCAAACAGTGTTTAAAAGGCGCTCTAATAAATACCCATTCATACCGTTTCGCTCTTCACTTGCCATATCTTCTGAAGTATGTTAACGCTTGCTATATCATCTACCCTTTCAAAGCATGTTAACATTTTATTTCAAACAGCAATTATCTCTTTGGTGAATAAATCTGAGGCAGTGAAGTTTACGGATAATAGGATAATAAAAAGTGATATACTTTGGCAGGGTGAGGAGAAGCTACAATATTACTTTGTTTGTCAGTTTTTAAAAACACAGGTAATAGTATAAATTAAGCGGGATGCATCCAAAGTAGAATAATACACATTAATTTTATTCCATTTATAATAAATATACCATAAAACAGGACAGTTAATAGGAAATTTCATTATAAAATTAGCTTTTAGTGCTTATTTGACTAATTCTGATGCCCTGACAAACAGCATGAAAATGTGAATAGGCGGCAGTTTGTTTTCCTTCGCTTTGTAATATTGACTTTTTTGTCCTCCCCAGCGTGACCCGTCATAAACGTCATCTGCCAAGCTGTGTTAGCTTTTTTTCTGGGAAATTATGGAGGCTATTGAGTTTCCATAAAAACAGCCTTCCTACAAATAAATTTGTAAAAATAGCGAATTCGGTTGAAAGATATTTTACTACGTCGGAGATCCATCGGTCCCAAATTCCGACTCGGCACTCCCTCTCTTGAGCATTGCTACATGTGCTTAAAGACGCCTCTTCATGAAAACAGCAATGTAAACGCGAAAAGAGCAATGAAGTTGCATTTGTCAGGAAACTATGGATGACAACGAAGAACATCCGAATGTATAGCGCTAATGTGGTTTGCACATTTATCGTAACGTCGCTATGGCCATTTCTTTTATAACTTTATGAGGTGACATAATCTCATCGTAATCGACAAGAGACGACACCCTCAGTACGTGAAATTCAGTCGTTCAAAGTGAGTTGAATCTTGCAAGCAGACCAGTAAGGGAGAAAAACAAATTTATCCATTGAAAAACTAAGAAGCGCCACTTCATCTACTAGTTTCGCTCAAGGAAATCGATAACGTCATAAATTTGTTTCGATTGCATTTCCTGCAGTTGAAGTAAATTTCAGGAACGTTTCTGCGTATTAACTGATTATAAGGCTGCGATTTGATTGCGAAACTGTGAGGTCTAATTAAACATTGCAAATGTGCGATTAAAAAGTTTTATGGAATTAAGCACTACGAACTTCGATCAGCATGTTTTAGTCGATAATTTCTAAGCGTTGAAGTGACTGCTTTGGAACTGAACGTTGTTGAAAGCTGAGTCGCTGTCAATGTGCAATGTTGCCGGTTTGATGGTTACAGTTTTCTTATGCTGTTATACTCGTTAATATCTGGGTTAATCAATTGTTGATTTTGTTATTGGAATAAGATAAAAGCTTTTAAATTTCGTTTAGTATATTCTCATCGACTGCATTCGAGGCTAGCTGCCAGATAAATAATACGCTGAAAATTTTCTGATATGCCGTCATCGAAACCAATAATAGTAAAAGTTTCCAGTAATGGAAACTAAACGGTACTTCATATCGTGGTTGGATAACACAATTCCACTTCTTTGCATTCGTTTTTAAAAGAAAATTCAACTAGGTGTGACGCCTTCCTTTGATGAGAAACTATTCGCATAATTCTTCACAGATTGATAGAATGTGTGTTACGGTCTGCAGTAAACATCTATGCAGTGCTACGCTGAACCGCATAAAGGAGATTGTTGGTATCGTGTTGGAAGGAAGCACTGCAGTCAGCAACAAGCTGCTATCTTCTTCGAAACTATAAGGCCAGATTTTTATTCAAAAAAAGGAACCTTCTATGCAACAATGTTTTTCTTGTTGGAACGCAGCAGCAACAGTTCAGTAAAAATCTCCAGTTGATTCCCTTACCCTAACTTCTATAATGTTTAAAGCCAAGTCTTTTTAGCAGTAAGAAAATGAGTCTTAGGTGGTATGCGATCACACAAGTGAGCTTATTTATCCTTTTCACTAGCGACTGACGTTTATTTGATTTATTGTGAATAACAATATAACATCTATTTAGGTTTCTGATCGGAGAATAAAACGATTTGAAAATTGTTTGACAGTCATTCAACTTTTAGTGTCGCAGATATTATTGGGACATTAGCAAAAATCAGCAAATTAACTTCGTTGCAATTGGACTTCCTTGAAACTGAAATCAAATGCAGAAAGTTGTCCACCATTGGGCATCAAAAGTTATTCAAGCGATAAAATAATTCATTTCCAACGAAATTCACTTTTATGAGTGCAGAACTGGACGTCAGCCTTTGAAAAATGCAATTTGATTAAATGAATTGCTCTCTGGAAAAACTTTTCTGCACAGAATATTGCGTCGCTATGATGATTTTCGACATAGTTGATTTATGACTTTCATGGCTGAAAAGCTTTATGTTACTCGTCAAAATATCCTGCAATAGGGAAATCCTCTCCGCTGTGCTGTTGATCTCTTGCCAAAGTCCTGCTCCATAGCCACATACATCCACGAAGATTTGTTTCGTTTCAAAGCAAGATCGTCAAAATGAGCGTAGGAGCGAGAGTAAATACGTGCTCGCATCACTTAACTAAAATATAACATGGCAAAGAAATAGCTTTTTTTTTTCAAACGAGATTTCTATTCTATTAGCTAAGCAACATCTCTTGATATTCACCTTTGGTGGCACAATTCAACACTTGCAACGGCGGTGTATAGCTGCCATGTTAACTAAGGTGTTTTCAACGTATTTCAGAAACAGTCATCACTCCTGCGCATCGACTGCTTTTTTTCGCATTCTCCAGCAATTTAATTAGTCATTGTAAGCCTTCGTTTGCTATGCAAATGCTTGAAATCAGCCAACAATGTCACGCTACGCTTCCTAAAGTCTTCCGCTGTTTACAGTGGCAAAGCATCGGATATGCACTTGCATTTTATCAATTTTTCACCCCACCCTCACGCGCCTTCAAAGATCGCTGAATACTGAGGACTGCTTGTATTTGCCCTTGGAATATGCGCTATTTCGCTGTATCTAATTTCTCTTGAGGGATAGCTATGTTGCACATCGTTTTTCGCATAGAGGTGTATCTAAATTTTCTGTGCTCCTGCCAAAATTTGCGCTACAGTAATGCCATGCGTTATGTTGCAGAGATAGATATGTTTCAGCTGGCATATAAAACACTACTGCTAGTAACTGTTAACTCTATTCAAAAACGAAATTCAGACCCGCTATCCTCCGTTTCAAGATATTCGCTCCAACCCACTAAGCTGCTGTGAGCGTGTACAGAGACTATTATTTAGCTCCTCGTCCCATGTGAAACAAATACTGTTCTTGAAAACCAGCGAATCGTTGCATTGAAAACCTTCACCCAGGTTTTGGCATAAAACTCGTGCGCACCATGTCGTCTCAAAGCACAACAGCAATATTTTGAATGCGACTATTGGATGCCATCAGTTTTATTGCAAAATGAACACAGTAGAAACGATGAGATTGGAGTGGGCTAGCGAAAAATAACGATAGGTAAGTCGGTTAGAGCATCTATTCGAAAGGTGGGAGAAGTGACCTTTGTTTTTTCATGAAAACTGTGCTACGAGAAATGCACTTCTTCCCTTCAATGGTCGTTATTGAACTCATAATTTGTCACAGTTTTAGCCATTTAACTCTATTTAACCGACCCAGAAAAAAGGAGCCAAAACGTAAAGCTTAGGTTTGACCGTGCCGATACTAATGAGTATGACACAAATACGCTTTTATGTAGAAGTCGCGATGCGCGACAAGCGTAAACTCGATTTTGCCAGTGAGCCCACCGATGGATGTAATCTGCCGTCCCTACCTATCTACCGTTGGTCGATGTAAATTACTCATATTTGTAATATGAGTATTGAATTATTATGTTGATATAACTACTTCCACATCTTCGACACTTTTCTGGAGTGGTGGATTTTCCTTAGGAGCGTTCATTGTCGCTCATTGAAAAATGTCGGGAAAAGTTAAAAATTGACTTTATTTAAGTGAAATTTTCTTTTGCCGTTGTGCTGCATTCGAACAGAACAGAATACTTTCTTCTGAGGGAATAAAAGTGTTGTTACATTTTCAAATCATCTCTATCGCATCGTCTGTGTTAAGAATTTCTGCAAACATTGGATGGCAGAGACATGCAGCAACCGCAAATGCAATAGCACACAGTCAATTTTCACCAAAGATGAGGTGAGGTGAATCACACTAATATGTTCAGTTTTCGACAGTGATTTCAGAAATTCTGTTTCCGAAGAATCTGAAAAATAACACAAAGAAATTTTCCTGGCTAAAATCTCGAAGTTTTGAGAAGTTTCGTTAGTCTTCACCGACAGGGGTAGTTCTTGAATTCATTTGCTAGATTATTTACGATTTGTTAGGTTTTATAGAAAATTGCTTGTTTAGGCCATATCCCCATGTCGGACAGTTTAGAATTGCTGCCATAACAGAAAATTTGACTAGATATACGAATTATCCGCAATTGGGGAAGTCGGCTTTCTTTTTTTCAAAACCGGTGGAAATCTTGTGCTATCACCTCATCAGCGTTGAAGCACTTTGTTAAGTGTTGTTAAGTAAAATTATTTATCTGCTTTGGATTTTGGAACGGCAAGACTCTAGTATTTCCGAGTTTCTGCGAATACTTGTAAAATAACTCGAAAGATTTGCTTTTCAATACCACAGGAAAATTGGCAAAAATTTAATTGGACGATTTATTAAAAGAACTGCAATTTCGCATATCGAATAAGTCTAACATTTTTTTAATGTTTCTCTGAAAACAAATGTAAGTCGTATCACTCTAAGGGAAAAATGGGGAAAGGTATGACGAGGGCTGGCGCAACACGTATCTTTGCGTTCCGAGCATGTAACCAACTGGTTTCATGTCTTACCGGCAAATAATGAAATATGAAGATAAATTTGCCAATAAAATCTTCCATTAACGGGTCAATTATTGCGACCAATCCTGTGCAAAATGCGCGCAGATATTCTGCAATATTGATGCCTGTACAATATTAAGTGTTCCGCGAAGTTCATAGAGCAGTTTCTCGTATGACAGGTGTGATCATAATTTGATGTGCACTATAGGTTGTTAATCTTTGCAAGCTCTACATTAAGTAATCCCTACGCTCAACTACTACGCTATATACAGGCATGTGCGCATACATGTGCGCAGATATGAAGCTCTGCGCATAAAAAATATAACGCAATTTTATAATCAACATAATTAACTGGTACAGAAATCTGCTTTTCATTCGTGATGAAATAAATTTGTTCACCTTTGATCGCTGCTTTTTCAACGAGGTTTGATCCTAGTTTTTCTTCTTCTTTGGAATCTAGTGCTCTAAGGTAGCGCATTTTCTTACGACGCCGAATTGTTATCACAGTGATATATTTTTATTCCTATCACTCATTCTCTAATTCCAGTCTGCACGCTTCAGATCCGTTTGTGTTTGCTGAACATATCCTGCAGATTCTTGTCCCTTAATTCCTAATCGTTCCTTCTTCTGTTCTCTGACCGACTGAGTGTAAAACTCTGAAGGAAAATGCAATAACTTATATTAACAATATCGGATAAGGATCACATATGTGTTGCTTCCACGAAAAAAACGATTCTAGGAGAATTCACAAAAACTGAATGAAATCCCCTAATAAGAGAGGCTTTTATTTTTTCCAAATGTAGCGGACTGTTAACGACAGCTTACTGTGCCAATTAAGGACCCTGTTCGATTTGGCGAGGTATTATGCTGTGAAAGTACCAGGTGAAATACTGTGCACCATCTTCAATACTCGAGGTGGAGGGTTCGCATATGCATCATATGACGAAAATGCTGTATAATATTTTTCTGGTTTTGTCTAGCGAATAAAATCCAAATAAACTATACTTTTAGAGCGTCAGAAGGAAAACTTTACAAATGACCTCCGATTCCGCTCGTCGCCTTGACAAAAGTTGAAGCTAAGATTTGACCGCTACTCTGTCTAAAGCCTGGACCCAGCAAGTACCTGCCTTTATGGAGTCGAAGTTGAGTTCCGGAAACCGGATTTTGGAGCCCATGGGCGTCGAAGGTTTCTCGTTTTGCGTACGTGGTCCATTATCTAGCAGTTCCGAACACAATTTGCTGACGTAATTTTCATTCGCCACTAAACGGTGGTTGCCTCGAAGTACGAGCAATGCTAAAGCCCCCTAGCTTCAGCATAAAATTTAGTCGGTAACCACAAAAGACCATTTTCCTTCGAATTTGTATTGCAAGTGATCGTGAATGGCTCTTATTGGTGAAGGAAGTGGGGGCATGGGCTAATTTCGTCACTGTATTTGTGCAAAATGAATGTACGGAGATTGGAGGATATCTGAGATCAGAATTCATTAATGGTCTTAATTCGAGGTTTATATGAGCAAGTAACGTCTCTTTCACTTTGAATTTAAGATATGATTCTACACCCACATGACATAGGAAAGGATCCATTTTCTGTACGTAAAAGGTAACCACAAATAGATAACATATATGCGGCAACATGAACAATATACGAAAGTGGACCGATGCCTCTTCAAAATATTTCTGGGAACAACAATGGTAATCAAAACCTTGGCGCTAGCAATGCTAAGAGAAAACTTCGTTAGCGCATCATATACAGAATTCTGTTTTGTACAGAAACTTGATAAGACAAAAGAAAAAGCAAAAACAGTTAGCTGACGAAGAAGTGCCTGACGTTCTAGACTATAAGGTATTCTAACCGTAAGTAAGTAGCGGCAGTGTTAAGATTTGTATCCATAAAGATTTCGGCGCAGCAGAAAACAGCCTGCAGTTTGAGAGCATGAGCTTTCTCTAAGTGCCACAGAAAGAGTTGTACGAACCCGATAGGCATTTTTACTGAAATAAAGTGCTTCAAGATTCAGTGCTGTGTTTACTTATATGCGCACAAGGTCTCTTCTTGAACACAGCCTCTTCTAAAACAGAGTACACTTGAAGCGCAAACAGTCGAGCAGATTTCGGAGACCACCTATTGTTCCTAGATTTCCAATGAGAACATAGAATACGAAACACAAACGATACATCAGATTCTAATGCAATTCTACTGCATCGGACAAATTAAACAGCCAATAAAAAACTAGAACACCACCTAAAACGGTTCGAAAGAGGTTTGAAGATGCTCAATCCGAGGAACCTGCTTGATGTTCTCCGATGTGGGTGCGGTATCTCTGATAGCTTTCCAGAATGGCCGTCTCAGAATAGACGACTGTAGTATGATAGTTGAGAAGTTAGGTCGGCGAGAGAAAATTTGCAGACTGAAGTAGAGTGATCGCCTTCTTTGATAACGACACGATACCGCTGACGCTGGCAGCGCCATAATTCATCATGCGCCTTTGGTTTGCCAGAGCAAATGGGTAGCTGTGCGCATTCACATCTCACAATTCGCCCCATCTCGGCGATACAAAGCTCGTTTTTCTATCATCCATTCGCGGTTTTAAACAATTCCTCACTGCGGATCGCGACCATTCCGCCATATTTATAGAATTGCGGCTCACAAAAACGCCAGAAACAGCAAAAGAGAGATCAGTATTAAGAATGAATTCTGCATGTCACAGAAATACGACTAAAATCCTTAACAGAAGCTAGTGTTTCTTCTAAAACCTGTTTTTGGAGACCGAAATGAGTGAACGTGATGACCCACTCAAAGCCTCGCAGGAGTTTTTTCTTCTTTCAAGCTGTTCACTGCTTTTTGGCTGGTGTACATAACACGTCGCTTCTAAAAAAGAACTTGTTAGCTGCACTCTTTTCTCATACACTGAGTGTATTATGGTAAGTTGGTACCTGAATATGCATTATACGTGTGTATATGTATGCGCTGATGTATACGAGAGTTTGAATTGGAGGACCACCGACGTTAGAGCAATGAGATTTGGCGAGTATGACTGACACGATGCGATGAATCCTAGGTCTGTTCCTAAGTTCATCCATCAACTTTTGAGGAAGTGATGACTGCTTTTTTTGATACTTAACAATGCCTAGAAATTTTGTGCATCTTGTATCGGTCGGTTCGCGTCTTACATGTCATTAAGCCAGAAAGATTTGTGGCACATATGTGTAAATAGTTTGATCAGCAAAAAAATGAATTATTTACTGCGTATTTTTCATTTAGTTTCACCAATTCGCGAAACTGATAATGTTTGATTGATCTAATAAATACAACTATAAAGAGAAATAACATCGTCATAACTGAATGAAATCAGCAGTTTTTTTATAATTCATGTGATATCAATTTCCGTAGGGGTTATTCACAGTGTAATTCATTAAAATGTTACGGAGAACATCTTCAATTCCTTGCCAAGGAATCCCATGGATTCGATGCAAAATGAAAGTATGGTGGAACTTGGGCAGTTCGATCACCAGATGCAGCAAGAGCCTATTGCGCTCTATATGGCAGTTTCAAGACGTGATTCAGGACAGCGGCAATTGTCCGAGATTCGATAGACGTCAACTGCTGGGTCTAACATGACAAATGCTGTCAAGCGCCTGAAATGTGAGCATTTAAAAAGCGCTCAGCTGTCGGTGACTCCCGACAAGGTGAGGTGCACAGCACATAATGCTTGAAGAGTTGTGGGGGAAGCAGAGGCCAAGCAAGCTCAGTATTGCGCAGAAGGGAAACGCTGCATGAATGCGGCTAACTTGGCGAATGTGTCTCCAGACTAATTCCTCAGCTTGAGTTTCGCGATTATTCACGTGTGGTGAAACAGCGATTCATTCACCCAAATTCTCGAAAACGCCTTTGCCTCTTTTAGAATGGCCAGTGACGCAGATCGTCGGTTGAGATGGTGATACAAATAGTCTCACATCTCATTACATTGCAGCTTGAGCTGATAGATGATGTGAATGTGAACGGATGCGACGGAAAAGATGTTCTGGTGCAGCTCATAAGGAAGCGCAGAAAACGCAGTTCTGCGCGAAACACATTCATTCACATCCTCCCGCCTCTGTTCCTCAAAGCAACACTACATTCGCCTTAAGATGATGTTGCTGAGATCTTTTTTCCTGAAGATACGAGTAAAAGAACCCGCAGAGAATTCCTCTGTAGACGCCTCATATTATTAAAAAGTAATCCCTTCGTCTTGCTCACACACGTCATAAAGTCCGGAATGCAGACCGCACAGGTGTTGCAGTTTTGAGCCAAAGTGCTTGGTACAAGGTTATACTAAATCTGAAAGCCCCAAGCACAGCATAGATCAAATGTTTTCGACTTTTCAAAAGTAGCACAAGTTGAGTTCTACTGCACTCTTGAAGAGGAGGCCGAGGTACGTCACCACCCAAAAATTGTACCACGATGAGGTCACTACTTCCCGGGAGGAATTCTTCGCAATTCGTTTCATTTCACTGTTGCTTAAAAGCCCTAGTAAATCACATAACAGCACTAATTCCAACTGGACATATTTCATAAATTACGACCTCTTCATAAAATTATATCCAAACTGACTACGTATTACGCTTAGGATCAACTGTTGCGTCTACATTGCAATATGAAGGAATATGAGATAATAACCTTGTTTAGTTAACAAACATATATTTAGTTGATAATACATTTATAGCAGCAAAACAGGATAAAAAAACTAATGTTTATTTATGGCTTGGGTCTGTGGTGTAATTAGTGACCGCAGGGCTCGAATGCAATCAAAATTTTGGACTTCCTTTAGCGCCGCTTCAAGACACTATTGCAACGTCCTTAATTTTCGATTCGCATTTCCAAAATGACCCTTTCTTCTTACTACTTTCAAGACCTTCAAACGTCATTATTTGAAACAGCAGAAATTTGAGGATGAGGCATCTGAAACCGGATGGAGAGAGGGTTAAGAGATGTCCCAATTTGATGCTAGAATGCTTCTTCCATTCTAAAACAAACTCCGAAATTCCCCTTCTCATGGTGTGTTTATTGAGCTTACTTTGATTATAAACAAATAAATATGGCGCTTTAATATTTATTCCACACCTCATAAATGTAGTTAGTTTATTATTGCGGACCTGAAGTCCTACCAGGGCACGACCGTAAACAGGGTCAACTTTTTGTGCACCACGCTGATGATGGAAACGAAACATTTTACTCAAAAATAAATCCTAAACGTAACAGTATCATTTTTTAGGCACACTGGAGAAGATGCCTGCAAACAGAAAACTTCTGATAACGTCCTAATGGCCTTATAGGATGGCGCATTCGGAGCTTGATATGAAAATCTATAAAGCGCGCCACGAACATACAGAACACTGCTCTTGCGCTCTCAATAAATCAACGTTTTCAACGTTTTGCAGGAACTTTCCTTCAGGTTTCTAAGGGATTTCTCTCGATGCTGAATAATCTTTAACGCTTGCAATAGAATGCTCAAGCTTACCAATTTGGAACAGATCGATTAGCATAAAGCAATTTCTTGTACTGAAATTTTTTGAGCAAGTTGCCTTGTCCACAGTGCACTAACTAATCATCCACTCTTGTCCATCACCTCGAGAACGCATTTTAACACTCCACTTTAGTGTCGATAAGTCTTCGAAAGGCTGGTGTGCACGACTAAAGGAGGTGATTGCACTTCCAATACTGCCTCTTTTCTACGGCATTCGCTTCTAGTGATTAGCAAGATAGCCAATAGATCTCAGTCCATTATATCAGCTATGCTAGATACGAATGTTGGCAGCATATTCCCCTTTGAGTACTATCACTGTAATATTTTCAAATGCTTTTTTAAACGCCGATTCATGCCTTGCCTTTGGCGCACTCTGAGCCTGCATCCGGCTGAGCAATGAATGGTTCACAACATTCTTTCCTCTGTAGGCGTTGGCAGGCAAATGAGGGCGGAGCTGTAGCCCTGCCGTCATGCTCCGAATGGTTAGCGTACATTCCCTTGCATAGTTCGGCTTAGTGACTTTTCCTAACCGGGCAAGCCAATAACCTAGCCCTGCACTGCTGAACTCTTCTTTCTTTTTTTTTTAACGCACTTTTTCCACGTTGCAGAGCCCTTTGCATACATAGTATTGCTGGTATGATCGCTAAATTTTCCATCCGCGAGTCGATTCAAACAGCGCATGGCGGATAGAGATTGGACCAAAATTATACCAGAAGGTGGCCGTTAAGTATAAGCTAAGCCTGTAACAAAGGTCGATGATTGAACATGCATGGAAAGCCCGCAGGGTATAAAGAAATCGCTAAGTGGCGCCATTTTGACTAGGAACATTTCTTTCCAATTTTGCTGCTCGAAAAACAGCGTGAACGTTATATATGAGGGCGCTTGAAAATAAACCATCTTCCTTTACCTGCAGATTTATACAATATATATCAACGCAGTGAAGGATAGGTACAAATAATGACTAACTGTGTCCTAAATAGTTACTGCACTTAAACGATGCTCCTTTTTTTGCGGAAGTAGCCGTCGTGATATGCACCATTCGCTGGCTCACAGTTCTTTTTTCGCAGCACTTGCTGCTGGTGCCAAATACTTAACGAGGCTTCACGGCTACTGCACATATGCAGCTCGATGGAAGCAATTCAATTAGGTTTAAACGCAAGCGAAGGTATGCGGGGGATCGGAAGGGCAAATGACCCTGGAAGAGTTGCTCGTTGATCGAGGTGGTCAGCCATCGTCGTTGGCGTGCATGTGCGCTTATATGTGAATGATGGGCAGCGTTACTCTCCTTGGCTGTGTTAAGGTGCTGATGCGGCTCGGTCGACGAGATGAAGCTTGAAAAGCGGGCACAATTTGATTGAAGGCGCACCAGGCCACATCTTCAATACGCACGCAAACAAAGCGCGACGGTTGGCCAATATGCTGCCTGTGGACGCTTGCCGATGTTAAGGTGCGTCTGATCTGGAGGCGGCGAATTTTTAGCTGATTTTGGTGAGTGAACCTTCGTCAGGGTTGCGCCGAGACCTAATAGCATTGCGATCCGCACGATGCCTTGCGCCTCTTTTTGTATCGTCGCGGACGTCGGCGGCAACCGCACGTTATGTTCGACGACGGCGGCGCGCAACCGAACGCAGAGCATTGTTCCGAAACGATGAAGCATTTCGCGCTGATAAATCGCCCAGACAGCACGAGTAGGTGTTATTGATCGCGAAGTGAAGTAGCAACGCTCGTCGAGAACGAACGCCAACAAGACGCGAAACGCGCGTCGTAGCAGCCTGCTAGGGAGAATTCAACTGAAGCGTGGAGTGCGTTGCGCTCTTGGCCAGTGATTGCGGCTGCAATGCTTGTGCGTTTGGAACCCCCATCCCCCTCCCTGAATGAAATCGGCAGGCGTCAAATGGCGGAGTGGCGCAGCCAGATTCGTTCCAGCTTCGCTTATACGTTAACTTGATTTCGAAGCAGCAAAATTTCCATTTAAGCATTTTAAAGACTGAACTTTTTTCGCTGTTGTGTTCATTTAACTGTTCGCTGAAGTTGACGAGCAAGTTCTACGATCTCGCCAAACGAACCAGTGTGCACTGCTTAGCCCACTTGTTCGCTGCTTAAACTACCTATTATTGCTTTGCAAGTGAGCTGAGGTACGGACTACGCTCCGAAAAAAAGCGGTGTTTCTGCACTTCACCAGCTCGCTATGACTTGTGTTTGTGGTAATACTTCCTATGTCGTGGTCTCACCCTTTTGTGATAAAATTCGAAGTTAACACCTCTCATGAGTAGCATTAAGAAAGTTCTTTGTGAATGCTGATTACAGACATGAGAGCAGTCTGGTTCCATCGTCGTTTATTTCACTATTGAATGGAATTTTTACCAGGAAATAGTTGATAGTCATATTTGTCTCCTACGGGCAAGTCGCTTCGATCTGAACGCTATTGCCGCTCTTTGTATGTTACATGTCCATTCGCTGAATTGACGTTTTGCTAAAGTTTTGTTGTTTATTGCGATTCATATTTATGTGCCTATATGCTTCTCATCTCAGAGCGTTGAAAAGAGTTAACAAGCGAGTCGAACCTGTGCTGTGCATTTTTATCGTTTTGAATAATCACGTTTGTGGTCGTTTTTTAAGGCATAGGAATCTTATTTTATTCAAAAGCAGGTGCAGAGATTTGGCGCAGACGCGGACCGATCTTTTAGGGATTCGTTTCTATGCAAATTAGCCTTCCTTTACGAAGCTTTATGGAAATTGCATATTTACGGAAATCCTGGAGGCGTTTCATGGCACCACCATCGTTTTGCTCGTGCGTGCGTGTCTGTCTGCCTGTCCAGCGGCTTCAACAAGAGAACACCTAAGCTAAAGTTGCGAAGTATAGCATATATTGCAACTTCAAAATGTTATTGATATTTGTAGGCGAGAGGAAAAATTTGCTAGCATTTTACACATATCAGGTTTCAATAAAGCGCAGATCTTGTGTAGGTTTATGCGAGCAGTTAGTTCGATTAAAATCAACTTCATTGTCTTAAATGTCTGTTATTTCTTGCCACCTTGTCAAATCAGTTGCCCAGGTGAGATGACAACAGAAATGCTTCATCGTCCGGATTGCTTCTGCATTTGCCTTTCTTCAGAAATGTTGCAATCCATAGGTAACATTTTTCATGTGCAGTAGTATTATCGCTTATCGGCACCACGCAGCAAAAAGTGGAAATGATCGCAGAAATATTTTTTGTTAACAAAGAGGTATTTTAATGTCAAATATAAGTCACATTAATTTCAACATAGGACCACAATTGCTGTGTTTTAATACCGATTCGGAGTGGATAGATGCAAACGCGGCAGCCGAAGAAGGATTTTCATAGCGAAGTGCCGTCAGATGCTAATTTGTGATCCAAGTTAGACAGGAAAGATTCCTATTGAAGGCACCCAGTTCACTGAGGCGCTGGCTTTAAGGTGCTATGTAAACGAAGAGAATAGCGGCGATCTTTGTGAGAACAAAACTGAAGTGTCCATTTAAAGCATAGTTGTGAACTTAATAGTGCCAGCAACCGCTCAGAGTAGATCGCGCACGGAAATGAACTCATGATTATCCCGATTTCTAAATAGTTCATTTTAATTACTTCCGAAAATTCATGAGCTAAATGAAAAATGAGTGATGTGCAACAACTGATAAGAAATTCAAGTAAATCAGCCACTTCTTTGCCGAACAACTTTTTTTGACGATATTGACATCTGTTATGCGGCTATGTCGACAACTTATGTGGCCATAATTCGCACGCGTCTTGTTGTGTTCACTTTTATTTCACAGCCTCCAACCAAAAACTTCCTTATATCTCACATTAGACAGAGATTCGTTGGACTTTTTGTGAGCAAGTTTTAACTCTTTTTTCTTCAGCCGTGCTTACTTATCCAAAGCGGTTGGTGTATGGCTACAGTTGATTGTAGTTTGAAGTATGATTGTTTCCACTCGTTGAGGTGCCTCAAGTCCCAAACATCACTCTGTCGATGAAGCATTTAAAGAGAATAATTCAACTTTAAAAGCATCCATTAATGCAGCATATAGCGAATTTGACTACGGTACTCTATCAAATGTTCAGCCTTATAGTTATGTCGTGAAAATATTACAGTTTTATTGTACTTGGCTTCCGCAATCAGATCCTGTAGTTCATAATCAAAAAAAAGCTCCACATTATTTTGCTTATGCGGCTATCTTGATGAAATGATTCACGTAATATTATTTGAAAAAGTAATAGCTAATGTCGAATTCGAATTTGTTGTTGCGTTGCTTCTGTTATGAAATTCTCCATAGGAGAGCTTCATTGAGCCTTTACATATGAACTTGTAATATTAATCTCTTGAATTAACGAGTTTCCTGATGAAGAAATCGATTTCGATTAAGCATAAGCCTAAGCATATTTAGGCAAATTTATTGTGTAGTTTGCCTGAATACAATGTATCAGACCTTTAGCATTCATAAAAACGGGGGTCGTTTGTTGACTTCAGTTTTTTGCGGCAGTCCTATTTGGCTTGCCTGCTTTAAAAAGAGCTGCATCGCTCGACTTCCGTAGCCATTTGCACTGTGCTAGTTCCTAGTTTTGTGTTGATTGTGCTTTCTTAAGAAATCACCTTGTTCGTTTGACATGGCACAGAGCGAGTTTAGAGAGTTAATTCCTAAAAATGATTTCTAGGCGGTTCATTTTTAGGTGGTTATGCCCAGTTGTTGAAAAGTCATATTTCGTGCTGTGCACATGCTCGATTGAGCGTCAAACAATTCGGATACATCTATGAACGAACTCATAAGACTTTACTATTTCACTTATCTGTTGTAACCTGTTTCCTTCTTATGCCACGATCGGCGTTCATTTCTTCGGAAATGATGAAGCTTTCGGAGTGACGCTTAGGTTTTAGCTGACACCTTGCGGTTGGTGTAACACTCACCAAGATGTAGACGACTGCAATGTGCAAGGGCACGTAGTTGTCGCATTTTAGCTTCAGCTAATGGAGTTTGCACTCAGAATGTGACAGTTGTGTCAAATATTTGAACGAAATCATCCAGTAGTCACCGCAGAATATGAACTCTACGATCGTTTGCTGCGTGCTTCTGTGGTGCAGCTGACGGCATCGTTACGCCTTAACCGATTGAAAACTGAATTCAAAAACGCTTGCCAACTCATAAACACGCCGATCGAATACCGCCTCCAATGTTGCAAGCAATTGCAGTTGCGTTGGCACTTGTGGTCACATAAAATTGTTCGAGTGGCTTAGGAATCCGTCGAAAAGGGCAATTTGTCAGTCGTGCATGGTTTTTATTTAGGAGCTGAGAACAGCTGCTGGGAGAGATTTGTTCACTTTCCTTCGCATATTCCGCACAGATGGAGGGCATGTTTTGTTGTACTTGCAGTCACTTTATCCTTTCTTATTTTCAGCGCGAAGTCTGTCTTTACGAGAGTATTTTATTTTATTTCCTCGCTTCAATTTCGCTGATAACTGCTTCATTGGTCAGGCATTTTTTTTAGTTGAACGGCTCTGTTAGTGTCGCCAACCTCGTGCTTTTCACCGTCCGCTCTAATAATAAATTTTAGGTTTACGTCGATTAATTACTCCTACAACAGTAATGCACATTTACATTGAATCGTTGGAAATTTGTTTGAAATGCGCTGCTAAATCCGAGCAAGCACTGAAATATTTTTGCTCTTTATCTCAATGGGATAGTAGGGAAGAGCTGAGCGCTCCTATATGTTCTGTCTTTTTAATGTTGAGCGAAAGTGGTGACTCCCCAACACTTGCATAATACGTTCATCTGCAAATCAACTGTTTACGCTGTAGACAGGGTAGATAAAATTGCATCGGGACGCATTCTTTATGTTCTTCTCAAGAGATGGCAAAAAGGTAGCAGTAGCGTTATAACTTGCTACCTCTTACCCGTTCGGAAACCACCGTAGTCAAAGCGTCACAAACAGACGTGATAATCGAGCTGATTGTTCCTTTGTTATAAGGTCCAGTACAAGAGTAAAAATCAAAGTGATCATGAACCATCCCTGTATTGATTGTTCTTGGCGATCTTGTCTAGCGAGCACTTAGCGTCTCTCTTGCCTTCTTCTTGTTTACTGGCTTGGTAGCGGTAGACCTCACGCGACGGAGAACATTAAAATTCAGAAAGAACGGGTACGATGACGGAGGGTCTATGGCTATGTTTTGTTACTGGCATTCCGGCGGCACGTAGTTTTGAAGTTACCTCCTATAAGAACGATACCGATTGGGCGTCGATAACTTAAACTCATCCAATAAACATAGTCGAGCACCGCTGTTTTCACAACTACGCAAGACTGATGTTCATGAATAAGATTTTCACTACCGGACCTGGATCAGTAGTCTCGATTGATCATGTATTTTGTCTCCTATGGCAGAGGAACGGAGTTTAGGACGTATAACTGAACCGTTGACTTCCGCCAAATCTGCGCTGTCTGGCATACACAAATGCATGAGGCGTCCAGTGAAGAAAGAGCTGCAGTAACGCACGCACTATAGTGGCACTTCTTTTTGCCAGACGTTAAAGTTGTAGGCTCTATTATCTTGAGGTTCTCCATTAGAGATCTTCAAGAAGGTTGGCTGTTTATGTTCGTCTCCACTGTTACCAAATAGGGAATCATTTTCACCTCTTTACCGCAGTACCGCTGCGATTTTCTTCGATCTCTATCTTTTTGCGGCTTGCAAAAAGATTGAAATGAGCGATCATGGTGGTTCTAATCTAGCTTTGGTCCTTTATCTTGGAAAAAGCTGTTTCGTGGAAACAGCGAAGTACTTTCGTTTGCTTCCGTTGCTTCTGAGTTTGGCTTATAGGACCGTCCCCTCTTTTTTTTCTCTAACATGCGACGCTTTCAGCAGAATTCTGTAAGAAAACTCTTCGCTAGAAAATTTAGAGCCTATTTGTGGATAATCGGTGCTAATGTGGTGTGTGTTTGGCCTGTAGTTCATTTCCGGGACCTCTTAGCAGTGTATTGACTTCAAATTAAATTTAAATGAAAATGCGTACATGAAGGTCTTCTTGTCACGCGCAGACGTGCCATAATTTGTCTTCTACGGGGAAGGTTTCTCTCCATTACAGAAAACAGGTCAGTCGATTCTTAAAATTACAGGCCCTCAGCTAATTCAAGGAAGGAATGCAACAGTTAGATGTGTACTGTATTCTGTCCTCGTAAATTCCATCCATCGGTGGTCACCGATATCCATAATAACTTTGCCTCTGTTTGTGAGCCATTAGAGACCCCGAAGACATCACTTAACGCTGCGTCATGCTATGTTTTTCTGGCACTCTTTCGTAAATTTATTTGTATCTGCAATTAAAAGTGGCTTCTCAATCGCGATTGCATAAGTGCACGTTGGCGGAATACACCACTTGGGTTATTTGCTGACAAACTTCAGCGGTTATACACATTTCCGATGTTCTAATGATGTAGTTAATTGAGAGAAGACTGTTTTATGAGAGAATTATTTTAGTTGAAATTTTGAGTGACGGATCTGAAAACGAAACAGAGAGCAACTTCGAAATGCTGCAGAGCCTAGTGGGAGAAAATAAGCGAACAATAGAAAAGGTGGTATTTTGAAGGCGTCTTCAAGCATTCGCTAGTGGAGGATTTCTAAAGGCAGTCAGACGAAGCAGTGGAATTGTGCGACAGGAGCGTCATTCTGTCGAGCGAGAACGAGAACTTTGCTAAATATGGTTTCTTCAATTCAGAAAACATATTTATCTTGTCATATCTATCCTTCGTTGGTAACTTTGGGAAATGTTTTCCATTGTGCGTTCTGCTGGGATTCATTTCAACAAGAGGCTGTTTTTAGAGGAATTCTAAATCGCATAAAGTGCAGTGAAACAAAACTGCAAACTTCTTACAGATTGAGAATTCGTTGGCGATTGAGATGTGTAGCCTCATTCAGTGAGATGCTTTTCCTAAGTTATCTATCTGTTCCAGTTGCAACGACCTATAATCTTTTTTGTTTTACGTGATTTATATTATTGGTTTTTTCACGAGGTTCGAATGTTTCCTCGTCGACTAAGCAGTTTGCTCATATCATTGTATAACTTTCACTGCAGTTTTCTATCTGAGTACTCTTTAGGATTAGACGAAGGAAGTTAATTGTCGAGGTTAGCACTGAGTTGACTGCACCCCCATTGCTGCTGAACATCGCTGTTAATCTGCTTCTTCTGCCCAAAAATTTTGTTCCATCATTTCGTTGCTAATCCGTGAACATTGCAATAACGCAATAATTTGCCTAGCTTGCAGCAACGGTGCCACTTAGCTGCTTATTGGTGACATTTCAAAGCATCATGCTATGTCAAATAGACATTGATCTTATTCATCCCAGTGTTTGAGTAAGAATATGTCCCACTGAAATATTTGAGATGTCATCGTTCCCCTGCATTCACCTACTACATTATCTCTGAATGCACCACCTAAAAACAAAGAATCCACCTACCGACGTGTCTGTCATACCTTTGCAGCTTGAACGCCCCTTAATGCAGCCATACGTGGCAAAGTAGTAACCGAATGGTGGTGGAATCCTAGATGTTTGGCGAGTTGAGATAGTTATTGCTTTGATATAGCAGCAGGTAATATGACTATGAAATATGGACGCAGTCAAGAGCTGTTACTTTGTTTTATTGCCGAGGTTGGACTCGAACATTTGACTGATGGACCGCCATCTGGCAATGAAACGTTGAAGCGGGCGCTCATCAGGCAACCAGGAAATCGAACAATCATTCCATAATGGAGCTCTTTCATTTCCGGAAAGTTGTGGATCTCGCTGTTGCTATGGTGATCATGAGGTCGCTAGTGCGTTTGCTTGCTTTGTCATTACCCCACTGTCCTCCTCTTCACTGCGATTGCATCTACTAACCAATCACTTCGCTTCATTTCCCACCAGTTCGTTCACTGCCCGATAGGTTCGTGTTCCGATATCACTGCTCTCCATTGTTCGACATTCCTCAGCAAATGCAATATTCATTTCTAGCTCCAATTATTGCTCTGCTTACCCATTCGTTATTGGGAGCGGTCTTTATTTCATAGCGGGAACAAATTGAGATGTGGATAAGATTTTAGAAGACGTAAGGTAAGTGACCTTCAACGGTCCCTTCTTACTCGGGAGGTTTCGCATCACTGAGAAGTTGTTAAACGTCAATAGACTTTGTGACGGTCACACCCTGCTTCGATGTATATGTATAATGCACTTGTAGAGTACAGGAGTTCATCCTTAAGCGGCGTGTGGTTCCGGCTTTTCCGAAAATCTTCAATGTTTTACGAGCTTTATATATTCCCTAGTGTTCGGACGGTCTACAGCCAAAACGCATTTCTGAATATTCCAAGGCTTTCTCATTGCCTTGCTCAGAATGCAGAAAGTTATACGACATATCATTACTTCTCTTCTTACCTCTTCAAAAAGCAGTTTTCTGCCGTCATGGCTCTTCGCATACGAAAAGAAATAATGCATTGCGTTGTCAGAAAAATTTGCAACTGCTTCGCCAGAAAGAGGAAGCGATAATAGACATTTACTGGCATAGTAAGTATTAAACCGTTTATGATTGTTGGTTTCAGATGCTCCTTCAAACACAAAAGTTTGAGACACTTCAAGTTGTATTGTAAAAGACGTCAGTATAAGATGAACGCGAGACCGGAAATCGTTATGATCAGCACTGCCAGCATCATAGCATTTTATAGCAGTTTTGAGGAGCATGATCTCATGCATCAGCAGACAACGTTTCAGATGCGTTTGCAGTCAGGCAATGCGCTGCTGTTTTCTGGGCTGCTGGACTCAGTTTTACTATACTTTTGACTGTGGGACGTGGACTGTATTCCACAATTGTGATTTTATTGAAAACCCAAGAAGGAGCTCCATCGCTTTGAACGGAAGAAGTATCCGGTATTCTGGCCCCGAACATCTCGGTTTCATTGCCGAAACTGCTGAAATATCCTGAAGGTCGAGACTTTTCTCTAAATTCATGGAATGGTCAGTGCTCAGAATTTGAAACTTTAGAGGTTAGAATCTCCGAAATGTGTGTATTTTATATAAATGCTGCGCACTGATCAGAATGCATATTGACACACCGGGTGCAGTAATTTTCTAGTCTTATTTATGTTGCTTTTGCAAGCATTTTGGCGCAGTACTTTTGAGCAGTGAGATTCAGTGCCGTTGAAGTACCCAACGATAAAAGAACAACTGTTGAGGAAGTGCACTGTATAATTTTTTTTGCTACAAATATATGTTTATCGCAGTGTGTTAATCTCGTAACCTCCGAATTTACTCTCCATTGGGTGATATGAGCGCTCTTATGCGCGTTTTCCGTTTGAAGCTGTCGGCAGTTATGTTGCCGAATAGAACATTTTTTTCCTAACGTTGCTGCGCCGTTCGACGTTATTCTATATTTTACCATAATATATTTTGGTTTTTGTGCTATAACTTTAATCGTTTGTAAAAAAGAAGGTTAGCACTTTCGATATTCTCAACGGCTTATTACCTGACGTAGTTGAAGCGTTAAAGCCTGAGGTTTTAATTAACTTGTCCGTTCTCATTCTCAACGGCTTATTACCTGACGTAGTTGAAGCGTTGAAACCTGAGGTTTTAATTAACTTGTCCGTTCTCATACTGCCCATCAATACTTCCTGAACTCTATAATGTAATCACAGTGCGGCTTTTCGGCAGCCATTTCGCATCATAATATTATGCGAAGAATGTATGTGTATCCGACGTTTAGCCACTTAAATTATATCGCTTCAAAACCTTTTGGACGGTGGAGGTAAGTAACAAAGTAACCCACACGTTTTAACACTCACCGCTTTGTGAAATGCATTTTTTTCATTAACCACTTGTTAGGTATTGGCAATTTTTACTAATAACAATTATCAGCTATTTATTCCTGCTTTGTTTCCTTGCATTGTTTTTACCAGTAATTATATTAAATGAGGTTGTGTACACTGTGCAGATGTTTGGAGGACGAATGCTTGTTTTAATACCCTGCTGGCCATACTATAGTCGAAAGGATGCAGATGTGATGGGCTGCATTACGCAAATTAACGATTGGGCAACTATTCTATATTAACACCAAATTAATCCTTTATAGCGTTCAGCACCGCTCATCGGGGAGAAGTTTTCCCTATTTGCGAGGTTTATGGGAAGAATTATTCATTCGTTTGTTTCATTTGTCATTTCGCCGCTCGAGAAAGGAAAAGACGAGAGCATTGAATGCTTATCACAGATATACAACGATTTAAAAAGAACATTTTAAGGATTTTGCATCCTTTATTTTCTGTGCAAAATGAGCACAAAGACATTTCGGAGCGTTCGGAACTTGGCAACTCCGTGTCCTTCTTCACATTTAAACTGCTCTTACTCTTCATATCGCCACTGCCGATATCACAATATGTGATGTCTTTTAGTTTAAATATGTTTTGCATTGTGCTTCTTCAGATTTTCTAAAATTCCGTTTTTCCAGCTGCCTTATTTTCCATCTGATCGCTTCATGTTTGCGCGTTCCTTTGTTCAGGAAAATAACACCGCAAAATATTCGACGGCAGATGTTTGCTTTTCACACGCGTAATTGACTCTGTATTGAGTATTTCTATTTCTTGGCGAGCAGAAAACAGGTGCTCCCTTGATTTTCGATTTGCCGTAGGCATTAATAGCGCGTGCATTTTCAAGGATCTTATTTCCTGGAACAACCTGTGAGTACGTTTCTCGCTACATATACAATCTTTTTGCATTTGCCTTACAAAGTATTTCGTTTGTGATATCGTGTAGCTCGGGTCTTGTATTTTTCATCATATTGAGACGGGGAGATTAAAGAAGATGCGTTTGTTAAAGATAGTGAGCTTGTATTTTTCGTTTTTTGACTTAGTCCTAGTGTTAATTTAGATAGGTATTTAAGCACTGCTGTGTGCTTTGGAATATTGAATTGACGGGCACTCAGAGATGGTATTGGCTATAAGCCCCTTTAAGAAGTGGGCTTATAATTGAGAAGGATCTTTTGCTGAATAGGGAACTCTCTTGCTGTCTGAGGCTATCTAATGTGAGGCTTCCCTTGAAAGAGGTCTATGCTCAAACAACTACTGCATTCGCAGGGGTGTAAAATATGGCGTTAGCTGTGTTCTGTTTCCATTGGCATGCTCTATGAATTATATTATAGTGTAATTGCAGATTGACGCCGAGCTTGAATGTGGCAATTGATATTCTCTTCGACGATTTATTAGGCCATTAGAGGCGGCACTGAACTATTTATCACGTTGCCAGTAAATGCCTATGTGAAGTGTTAGAGTGTGGTAAATCGATGTTCTGGGACCTGTCAAGAGCACATAGACGACCGTTTGTTCCGCTCTGTTGCTTTCCTCATCATCTGCACGTCACAAGTACAATTTGGTCACTTAAAACAATGATTTTATGTTGCATATGAGCAAACATGAGGGATTTTGTAAGGGGATAAGTATATATCCTACTGGTTTAGTCATGGGAAAGTATATGCTTGTGGTGTTTTCCGTTAAGCTTGATAACGACAGAGGTGGAATTAGTGACGATGCTCAGCAGCACCACTAGGAGGTGAAACGTTCATAGTGCCTGAATGAAAAAATGTGCTTGCTTTGGCGGATAAACGCACTCTTATCGTGGGTCGTTCTTATCACTTTCTGGGTAAACATCTTCCCGAAACATTTCAAATCTTTTTTAAATTATTTTAGATCGTTTTTTGCATATGTTGGTTATTTATGAAGCGCGGCTTTTGTGAGATTCAAGTTTGGATGACTACCTAGATCAGACGCATCGTTGTACATTCCAGTATGAAAAGACTTTTCGTTCTTTGTATTTTCGTTTTTTGTTCCATTTGCTCATCCTAGTGTAATTCTTGTAATTCACCAAGATCTTATTTGCCGTCTTCCGTAAAATCGTGTATATGCTAGTGAATAAATGGCGAAAAAAATGCCAGTTTTATCTCCAAGTGCAATTTTGTGCTTTTGCCTTATAAAAGCGATGAGTTTTAGTAAATTGGTCTAAGGGAAAATAAGCTCTCCTAACAGTCACCGCTCGCTGTTACGAGCAACTTCTTGGTCGAAAACACATTTGCATCTATGAATTTCTCTTTTAAGTAAAAGTATCATTGAAAAAACAGCGTTCGTAAACACGAAACACGGCTCAGCGACAAATGCTTTTCTTTAAATCATCAACATTCGCGTATTATTTCCAGTCTTTTCATCCTTCTCATAAGATATTTCATTAATTCAATTTTTCCCTCAGTTGTTTGTTGTTTCTCGCTGTTTATGTGATTATAATTATTTGTTGATGAGTGAGAGAGTCACGGTGCCACATGTTTGCGTTCTTTCCGAGCGTTTCCTCCACTAGGAATGCGTTTATTAAACCTGTTTTACGTTCCGTTTGATGTATTTCGGCAATGTTGAGACTGCTGCTTCGCCTCTATCGGATTCAGTAAGTCGGCCACGCCTCACATGTAGCCAATAGCCGGCAAATTTGCGAATAATGGCATAGGCGCTGCAGCCTTCCCGTTTGTCTAGCTGCACTCTGCTTCCATCTTGTGCAGCGTTATTGTAGCTCGTTGTATTAAAGTGTTTTGTGGCTCGGCGCATTATAGACCGAACTGAATTTAGCTTGCTAACGTAGGCAAGGACCATCGATCTCATGATTATTAAGGAGTTTTCCAAACGTTACTACTGTCTTTTTGTCACATTCATCGTTGCTAATGAGAACAAAATGTCACCCACTTGCTACATCAGCGCTTTTTGACTTTCTTCCTTACACCTCAAATGCTGCTTTCCTCCAAAATGGTAAAAGCGTTGGAACTCTGCTCTCCCATCAGCTTGCGCTAAGTTGTACTCAGTCGATTTTATAAACTAAACCCGCGAGCATAAATCCCTCGAAAGCGAAAGACACCTGGGCAGTTTCACGCTTTTTCTGACCGAATATCTCTGAACAAAGAATGACTTACCCTCATAATCTGAGTAGTTCTATGGCAGTACCAACATACTAAGGCGTTATAGCATGAACGAGTAGACAGTCGACGCGTTCAACAGCTCCTGTAATCTGAACATGGCGACACATGCCTGCTAGTGTTGAAGAAGTGGGAATGTCGTGCCGAGCGGGGTAGAGGAGCAAAGGTTAGGAGGTTGGAAGTTCAAGACTATTGCCATCGTGAACTTTAAGGCGCATCAGTGCAAAAGCCTGGCTCGCTGTTACTATTCGTTTTATTCAGTTCCTTGTTTGTCCACAGTTTAATACGTCACCAATGGCTGAACACTATACTTTGATGGATTTTTACCAACATATAAGCATCAGAGACAAATAAGCATTTGTACCAAGTCGCGAGTCAGCAGATTTAATCAGCTAAAACACGTTCGGTCCATATCTTACGTTCTGCTTTTTAAGTCGATAAATGAGCAATTTTTTATTAAAAATAAGTTGGTTTATACAATCGTTCTGTCGAACTTTGTGGACTTTCTCGGTTAGCTGTGTATGGACGACCTGAAAGTTTCGCTTGGTTCATGCAGACGAATTCCAAAAGCCACGTGTATCCGGTCTCATGAAATTTCTGCCGCAGTTTTCACCCAGCAAAATTGCGTCAAGATTATGGGTTGCCTTCATTACTGCTTTCAAGCGACCCATGGAATGAAATACAGAGCAATAAAGTGGTCTGTCGAATCAGAACGTCGCAAAAGAGGTTGTGGGGTTGCATCAAAGGTGTAGAATGGCGTCCTGTAGAACTGAGTGAGAATTGATGAAAACTTATTTGCGAGGTAATAGAAAAAGGATTGTGGGATGAAGCTTGAAAAAGGTAAAGAGAGGATCTGGTACTAAATCTGAGTGGGTAGAGTCCAGTTTATGATTTGTAGAAATACCCTTTTGCTTTGTCGTTGAGAATTTTGTCTATTTCGTTGCTGAGTTCATATTCGATGAAGTCTTTTGTGAGTGCCTAACTGATTACAGTGAAACTTGCTAATGCTCTCTGCTCAGGCTACATCTTAAAAGACTTTTTAGCAAGTAAATTCGATTGCCCGACTTGTACATAAATTGGGGTCTCATTGTCTAAGTGGAACTTCTATGGGAACTGCTGAATTTCATATCAGTGGACAAAGTGCCATTCAATGCTATGGTCGGAGGACGGAGAATGTGAGAGACTGTTTAGAAATCTACGGTTTTAATCGATGAAAATCTACCAATATTTGTCTGTGTGATGCATAAAAACTAATCACTTTCCGAAATTCATGATGCATACAGCATTCAGTAGTTCCAAATGTTTTTTCATGCTTATCCTTCTGCGCGCCTCTCAGCGTTACGGAATCTTCTGCCAAGGGGTTTACCTTCCGCTCGGCTTTTTACCACTTTCCGCAAGCAGAGCGAAAGTGAGGAGTATTTCTCGAATATATTAACGTAACATGCACTTGGTGAAGGTTCCTCATATCATCAGACACGGCTTAAGCAGATGGCACAATAGATCGGAGCTTTCTGCCCACCTGTGAATTTCAAACGTATTTCCAACCTTTTTTCCTGAAGTTTGCATATTTCATGTGTTTACTCCTTCGAAAACGGTCCGAATTCCCGCATCTTTAAAACGATTTCTCATTCTCTTTTAATATTTTCTGTTTAGCAGTTTCAAACTCAAGCACTGCTTTGTTCCTTTTCGTTTCATAAGTTTCTTAACAGTTTGCCACCAATGTTATTATTTATCTTTCCTTATCCCATCGGCCATACGGTGAAGTTACTATTATTGATAACAAATATGGCAAAGTTTCGCTGACAGTGTTGAAAGAGCGTTGTGAGAAACAGTTTTAAATGTTATTGAGAAGGTCATTCGCACAAGCGCCAAATTCTTTACAATGGATTCACTTTGATTTTTTCCTATTTTTGCGACAGTGGCACATTGAAACGGCACAGAATACAATGGACGATGAGAAATGAGAATGGGATAAATAACTAAGATTGCGCCTTTTGAAGTGGGCGGTTTATGAGATGCTTCGAGCAAGGCCATATCCTTTTCGCATTCCTAGATACTGGATTTTCAACCCTCCTTCAGGAGATTCATCATTTCATGAACATATGCCATACTTCATGTGAGTCTCCCTTCTTCACCATGATTTGTCATACCTAGTGTCTACTCTCACTAAAGCAGGAGCACAATTAAGCTGGAACTGAGCTTGGAACATCAGTTAGCTTGTTTTGCGTTGTGACTGTGATGAAATTTTGAAAACAACGTTTTGGCACTGCGTGGAGGTGAATTGTAAATTTAACTGTTGAAGATTTCATATTGCATGTCAGCGGTTTTGTTCTTTCCACTAAATAAAATCACATCTTTAATGAGACGTTAAACGTGCATACGCCAACAAATGGGATGGCATTTCGATGATGGTATTCGGGTTGTGGCACTATTTATGGAATGCAAAAGTGTCATGTGGACGTGCTGCAAAAAGTACTCTTTTTATGTGAAAAGCGGCAGCGACGGGGAATCGAGCATGATATTCATTTATTTATTTATCTATTGGCTTATATTTATATATGTATGCTCATATTTATATTTGTATATTCATATATTTGTGGTACACTGCAATGTAAAAACGCATTTTACACGAGCCTCTAGAACATTTTTCTGACCACTTTTTATTGCTATTTTAACTTCATCTGCCTAAGTGGATCGCAAAACCACATATTTTCTCAAAATCTTAATGGTGGGATGTTCAATTCGGTATTTTAAATCAAGTGATTTTCTGAATCTTTTCCATTTTTCATCGAAGTGCATAGACGAACGGATGTTGATATTGTTAAGGAAGGGATAGTGGCAGAGGTTTTGACTTGTCGATTAATGATTGCTTCCTTTAAGGTCGGCCTGTTAAGCTTTCCATACACACCGAAGGCTCGAGGAATATTGTTTGTTAAATGCTGGCCATCAGGACGGATGCATGTATCGGTGTATGCTTGTGGTCGGTCACTTGAAAGAATTATCGCCAGGCCAGAGGGAAAATAAGTTACGCTAGCACGACTCTCCTGGAAATGAGCGCAGCATACTTATCGGCGCTAATTAATAGGGCTTGCAGAAGGTGCTTGTTGGCAGCATCCGAATAAACGTTGATTCACTCGAGTGGCTGGCTGGTTGGCCCATGTGGCAGCCGATGTGCGAATGCTCACAAGTGGAAGAAGGCTGTTGCCTTATTCGGCCGCAATTACTGCCGTGCAGCCATCCTCACCAATCCTAGTTCCCTTCTCCACCCTCTTCCCAAAGTGTGCTCGTTTTTCGCCTGTCGGCGCCTGCCGTGCTTCTTTTAGCCAACTGCGCCGATGTTTCGTTTTTCCTTCGTTTCGTTCTGAGCCCAAAACGGACAGCAATTCAATCGTATTTTTACTCACAAAAGAATCCCTCTTTGGACATGAAGTTACTCTCGTAAATTGTAGAAACTTCTGATAGTGTCCTTAATTCCTCCTGTTAGAATCCGTTAGAAAAAAGTCGGGAGATGAACTTCTCTGCCCACCAACACAGTCCGCTGTGAAACAGCACCAGGTCCTCAACAGTGGCGTTAAAGCCATTCATTTATTGCTGGCGGCGAATAACGTGCCGCTTTAGGATGTCATTCCAAAGGACAAAGAGGTAAAGTTGTGTGAAGCAGAGATGCCTTCTCATATTTCGCAATATTTTCTCACCTCATCTAGGTGAGTTTAATGCAGCTTTTATAGCCGAATTAGCTTCATCATCTGTTATCTCGTGCAAATGGAAATAGCCGTCCTTGAAAGAAATTCCATGGACGATTTAGATGTGTAGTTTGAGCAGTGAGAAATTTATCAAGAGACTACTGATAAGCAGCATAAACGTTTGCCTTTAAAGGTCATCGCATGCTAGCGCCACTTTGCGTTTGCAGCGATGGAGGTGACCAGTTGCTTACCTCAGTGAATAGCGCAGGTGGTGGTAATAAGCAAAGATGACCGTCGATTTTTTTATTTTATTGATGCAAAATCTTTTCTTTTATGGCTTGCGCACTCAACATTCCCACTAAATATTTCGGTTGTTTAAGTTCTAATGTCGATCGAAGTTTTGCCAGAGGCTCTCGCAAAAAGTTTTCCCGATGAAGCTTGGCTGTTTGCAGTCTATATCCAAGAAATGTCAACTTTGAGATGATCGGACGCCATTTTTTCCCCCCCGACTCAGTGTTCGTTATATCAAAAAAGGATGAAAAATTGATATCTTGATGAACACATATATTTTCTGATATGGGTATCTCCCAGCAAATGAGTTTCATTTCAGGCGGTCGCTATGAACTTTTTTCTCTCCAGACGCAATATGGGAGTAGCCACCGCGTTTTACGTTCCCATGTAGCAATTTACCTATAGATTTCACTGACTCTTCGCTTTTCCATCACATCTTCCACTTCTCATCGGATCACGAGCTTATCATAATTTTGCTGTCTCAGATGGGTGCTAGCCTCAGACGTTGAAAGCAGTTACCGCTTGTGTTGTTTTGTTATCTAATTTTTGAACTTTGTGTAAAATGGCTGCTGAAATATGCCACCAGAGTTTTGTAATAACTTTAAGCCATGCCCGTTAGCCAACGGCGAGGTAGAAATATCGGTCTGAGCTACGTTGGAAAGGATATTTTTGAAACGCGAATATTTCTGTCCCAGAAATGGTCAAAAACGAATCATATTTCGAAGCGCGACAGTAAAGGCAGAAACCTCCAAACGTAGTAGTGGTTACTCGTGATGCACGAACAGCTTGCACCACTCTATTTTTAAGTTCTGTTCCAATGGCAACTGCACGTCCGAGTGATAATTAAGACCTAAAAGTGGAGTGGGATGCTCGCACAAATGAGCGAATGAAAGTGCAGTCGGGAACACTTGTCGACATGTGGAGATGGATTATATCAGCCGGTGTTTCGGCTCATGAAGTATTTCTCGTTTTGCTTGATCGCGTTTTGGGGCTCAATCCACTCGAGCCAAAAAAAGACGAAACAAAAAGGGAAATTGGAATCCAAATTTCGCATTCGAGACTAGATGAAGAGCGCATTCATCCGACATGATTGGCAGTTTTCGGGAGTGAGATTTTCATTTCTGTTGAGCCTAAATGAAAAACTCGTTTGCATTCACGGTATTATTGCGTACGTGATGCGCTTGATCGTCTTTGGCGTTCGATGTGTTTGTTTATATTCGATGACCGAAATAGCGCCATGTGAGGAGGCGTAAGATTGTAATGTTGCCCATAATGGTCCAGCTCAGTTCATGTTCACATGAACAGTAAATTCTTTCAAGTGCCCTTGAGTAATGACTATTCGAAGTACACAGATTTCAAGTTGTCGGCGATGTCTGGATTAAAATCCGGTAATTTTCCTACTTAAATCCTGTAATCATTCAGTGAATAAATGTTTGTATCCGCTTCATTAATACTGCTTCTAAAAATTGGATATTATTTCTTTTCCCTTCCTTTCGCAAATTAGCGTCTATGTTGTGCCGCTAAAAACACTGAGAGCAGTTACTGAAAATTAAACCAGTAGAAAATTCGTTTTCTATCGACTCTGTCCGAAAATTCTCGAGCAAATGCAATGTGAAATACTCCCGCAGAATGAACGCACATGTGGCAAAATGATATCGAGCCTTTCACTGAAAGCCCATTTATTTGTAGTGTCGTATGTGTCTCGCTTTGCTTAATGTGTGCTATGCGTTGCATTCCTCATTTCTTTTGGCTCTTATAGAGATCAAAACATGAGTCTTATTCATTCGGTGTGAGACACGAGAGTGTTGCTCACTACGTGGCTTTTTCGTAATGACAGGGGATGGTTGAGTATTCAGCGTATTTCCCACAAAAGTATTCGGGAATCGTATGAACACGAACGGGTGCACAATGAGTGCGTGGCAAGTGTGTTCCTTAAAGGTGCTAAACTATCCGGTTTGCGTCTTCGTGGCCGGTTCTCTATCAATTTCTGCGCACAACAGCAGACTATTTCTAGGGCTGCGGCTGCGCTCTCTTTCTCCAGGTGATTGCTAGAATCGAAGTTTTCTCGAGATGTAAGGTAAGGAGGAGTGATGGACACAACTGGTGTTTTGTAGCAACTATACCTCTCGTCATAGGAATCTGGTTATTTTGAGTGGGTTGGAAGGAGCAAGTTGAGGGAAATGCAGAAGCATTTCACTGTTGCAGTTGAATATTCGGGAAAATGCGCACTAAGTGAGTGGCACATAAAAATACTTATTGTGTGTACATTCTGTTATTAAGCTCCACCATTTCCACATTTTGGCGTTGTTTGCGTTTTTTATCTGCTGCTGCTGTTCAGACTGGAAAACTGCGAAATATTTGACCAGTATGATGGTTAATTGATTGTCGACGGCGTTTTGCCGATGCGGTATTCAGTCCTCCCAAGGGAAATGTCGATCGCAGTCTCCATCATTTAAGATTTGAGTTTTATGCGGTTTTTAGAGAGAAGATATCTAAATTGTTGTTACGCTTTTTCTTTCACTCCGCTCTAGTTTTTCGCTTTTCTTTCCGCTGTTGAAACGATACCTCATTTATTTTCTCTATATTACTTTCTTCTGAACACCCTTTCGGTATTTCACAAGCGTTCTGTGCTAGGAAATATTCAATTCTGTCATAACTGACATTTTTTCCGCCTGATATTATTGGGTTAAATCGCTTGAGTTGTTATGGCATGATAGATTTAGTTCTCGTGCAAGTATTATTTTTATGGTTGAGTTAACGGCCCGTTCCTGAATTATTGATAAACTTGGTGCCGCTTAGTCGATTAGTGATGCATTTGTTTATTGGTTTTTTGTTTTGTTTACGAGTTTTGACTCGAGCACTTTCTGACTTCCTGGATTCAGCTCCTCGGAAGGGGCACTCGTCCATCAGAGCACCGTTGAAGAACACGATTAAATTATCTGATCGAAAGACCTTTCGATCATAAGATCGAAAAGGATTTTCTTTCCATTTTTGAGTTTACAGTTAATTCATCGTAATCTTCAGTTCATCTATAAAACCCTTTCTCCTATATATGTATAAAGCACTTTCTGCTGCAGTGGAGCTAACTTCCAATATAAGCGAATATGAGTAAGCGTTTGTGTACAGAACACCGCAGAGTTCATGAAAAATTCCTATCTTTCCTTATTATGATGATTAAAAAAGTGGGACTGTGGGGACTCGAATATGTTGAAAAGAATTTTTTGCAATGTTGCAATTCTCCAGAAATTCTCTCTCACGACTATGTTAGTGTGCCTATTCAATTAGATCTCCTAAACGAATCGAACACTGTTTGACTACTGTTCAAAGTTCACACTTCCTACGAATTAGCAGCATTCGTTCGAAATATAGTTTTGCGGGAATCCGTTAGTTTCACGTGAGAAACAAAAGTGGAATCAAAAAGCATTGGCGACAAAATTTTTCACAACCTACCTCGGAGGAGTTTGTCATTATCCTATCTCCTATCTTAGCTGCTATTTTCAAATCTGAGTTTATCATTTTCTATTAATAATTTATTAATAATTGAATAAGCTGCAGATTTTGCAAGGGAACATGTTTTATTGCCGATCACATTCGGCCACCTCTAGTGTTTCAGTCTGGAAACAGCCCAATTCTCATTCCTAAGAAACGTTTTATTAAGCGTTTGAGCAGTTTCACTACCTTATGTTCGAAAAAGAAAAAGCATTCAACGGATTTTTGAGTTCCCATGTGGGATTTTTAGCGGATATTGAGGGTTTCTTTTGCTGCAATCAGACGTTTTGCTGAAGAATTCGCTCGTGCTGATAACTTTCTTACGCAAATGCTTATTCGACGAGAGCCATTCCATTAATTTCAAAAAATGTAAATACACTATTGAGGTGCACCATTGAGTACTCTACCGCAATATACGTGGGTGGCAGACTTCTTTTTCCATATGCCTGCCACTGAGCAACATGCTGATGCAGTCAGTTATTTAGTGATGACGTGGCTCAGATTTTATTCACTCGAAACTCCGCTACACTTGATTTTTTAACATTGCTGATCGACGAGAAAGGAAGTCTTCGGTCAGCACATTACATCCAGCCTTAGCTGTGCTGATCTTAGAAACGTAAGGCCTGACCTTTTTTAAATGCGTAGCAAATATGTTTATACCACACAAAGCTGATATACCATATAAACTGAAATCTGATTTACAGGCTAGTTCATATGCGTCGCATCGACGAAGGGTCGTATATTACCGTTGTGAGGTATGCATGACGGTATGAAAAAGGCTTTTCCTATCATTTAGGTGAGCAACTCTGCTATAAGTTTTTCAACGCAAATAGTACCATTTAATTGCCTTGCGTTTGTTACATTTTTGCCGCTAGGCATGATTGTTGTCTTAATTCCTCGTAAATATGCGCAAGGAATTCGGACTTTTATATTTCTGCGTAATTGGCACATGAGTTTTCCTAAAGCTTTCTCTATGAGTTATTGTTATTAGACGCTCAGCTAAGTACATTTGACACTTTGATTAATAAACACTTAATATGCTTTGCACTGAATGGCTTGAAGGAGTTCTCATCATTTCAAGCAGAGCAATTTCTTGCAAACTTCTAAGCGGAGGAATGAGACAGCGAGAAATCGCGTGTACGTGCTGTGAGATGACGTTCATTGCTGAAGTCAGTGCAAGCCCTGGAATTCAAAAAGTCTCATTTACATCGACAGCTTTTTGTGACGGCCGCGTACTCTTGGATGTATATTCAAATGGTCTCATCTCATTGCTGCAGCTCAAGGATTTACTCTATCTGGCAGTTTTATAATAGAGCGTTCGTTTTCACATTTTTGCCCATTTCAACGCTGCGTTGGAATACAAGGGCATATTTTTTGTCAGTATGCCTGATGTGCTTTTCCACCAATTTTGCATCAGAAACATTGTAAATGAACGATGACGGTGGTTCCCTTAAAGACGGAGAATGACACCAGAAAGGATGCCTAGTAGTTGAGACCTTTTATTTTAGTTATCTGTTGCGTAGAAATTTTAAGGTAATTGACAGATGTGCGATTTCGAGAATGCATGAATGGGTTTTTCTTCTATTGTACAGTTTGGGTTAGAAGATAACTTGGGAGAATAGTACATCTATTTGCATACTAGTCACTCAGCTTTCGCTTTTGTGTGCCATATGGGTAGTACTGTGGGAGTATGCTGCGATAAAGAGCCTCTCCAAATGTGAATGAATCCTCCTTGCACGATTGCTTCGTAAGCTGAAGCGTGTAGCCGTTCTCGTTTAATTGTGCTTCCTGCTTTTGCTTCCAAACAAAGTTCCATTGAATTTCATTTACCACGAGGACAGCGTAAAACCCAATTTGATTTATACATTTTCGCCTCATGTAACTTTCTCCCAGCAATAATAGGGATTGAATAAGCAGCAAAAAGAGTTATTGTAGGTATATTCAAAGTAAAGTAGGCAAGAGCCAGGACCGAAATAATTAAAAAGAAAGCTGCATGGAACGGAAGATAAGGATCTTGCATGGAGGAAATGAGTGGAGAGGAAATTGCAAATGAAGATCGGGAGAGAGGATGTGGAAAGAAACGACCGTGGGTTATTCATTTCAGAAATTTGTCCGAGACGGAAATCTTCATGCAGCTTTTACATATTCTTTGAATTACACGAAATTCCAACCGTCAGCATTTCGATTCAGCAACGCGTGGTGAATCTGTCCCTAAGTATCTCATTTCTTGAGTGTGCTGCAGTCCAAATTTTGCGCAGAAATATATTGCGTACTACTAATTTAGTCGCTTGAGTCTTGTCTCGATTCCTTCCACATTTTTCATTTGGTCGTTGTTCCCACACATGTATTCTACTCTCATAGATGTCTATGTCTTTTTGTGGCTTAATTTTCCATTTTATCTGTCACCTCGTTGAGCTGTTAGGTGTTTTTCCTCTCCACTCTATATTTCTTCTCAGATATTCGTTTTGTCATGTTTGGCTGTTTCCTGCTCTCCCAAAAATTTGGCCCTTTACAGGTCTTCATCTGGCCGTCGCTTCATTTTAGCAATAAAGGTTTTCAAAACATAAATCGACCACGGATTAGCAGTCCTACCATTATAATTGCGATCATGTCAGTACTGATGCGTCTGCATGATTCTGGTGTTCTTGAACAAAGTGCGAATTTGTGCGACCAGACTACCGATTCCAAGCCGTGCACATTAAATAAGTATTTGTGGCCCGAAGATCGTCAGATTTGAAGTGCCAATCTCATTTTTTTTGTGACCACTGCACAAGGGAAATACATGATGTCTACTCGTTCTACAAGGAGAGGAAACAAAGAAGTATGTATAGAATCAACGTAAGTGCCTCAGCAACTGTATTATATGATACTAAATGGTAATTCAAGCTGTGCAACTTCACGTATTATAGAGCACCGATCCGCTTATCCACAACATATTTCTTTTCATAACAGACGTTCTGTATAGTAAATGATGATACGATTTTCCCCGCCTTGTTTCCTGTTCGGCATAACGCAGACTGATGTTCTTCACAAGCTGTTAGAAGCCATCTTTTTCCACGTCCCTTTTACCCTTAACATACATTCGTTCCGTCATTGTCATCGGTTGATCCTCCACATCCCTCATGAGTTCCGACATGACGTCATGCTTTGCCGTTCCTCCATGTAGTTTCGATAATCGATTCATGTCCACCAACCATCGCTTGACGAAGGTCGGACTCCGTGGAAATCCCGTTCATATTTCGAGATGCTTTTATTCATTTACAGTCTGCTCGAAATGTCTCCGCCCAAAAAAACAAAATGAGTCGAGAGGTTCTCAGGCGAAGTGATAAAGGAAAACAAATAAAGATCCTGACGTGAAGGAGGTGTTGCAATAGCAGAACATGGCAAAAAGACAAAGAAAACCCGGTGACCTAACAAAAGACGAGTTGTCTTTGTATGGCTTCCGCACATAAACGTCGTCGCGCGATCCTCCACTGGCAACGGTCTCCTTGAGCTGAATGTCGTCTTGCCAAAGGCGCTAAAAAAAGTCCTGGAGACAATGGAAACTGAGCGAACTTTTCAGAGATGTGTTATGTTGAAATCTGAAATGAAATGTTGCTTTGACTCGTTCACGCAATGAGAACTCCTTCGATACCCTCACTGTAATCTTACTCTACCGATTTTTTTCCAACTCGTCCATCTCCATCTTCCCTGCGGGGGATTACGTAAACTTCCACCTATGTAACATTCATTATCACTTCTTATTTTATTGTTTTATTGATTAAAGTGCTGTTGTAGTAGCGTATGTACTTAGCTGACCGTAGTGTCCTGGGGAATAAGTTTAACAATCATATAACGTTCCCCACATCCCTTGTTGTGATAGCGTGATATCAGTCGACTACTAAAGCGTGTGGTTTGTAATAGCACCTTTCTTCAGCTTTCTATGTTCGTAAACAAGTTTGTAATAGATGCTGAAAGCGTGCTCGAGAAATAATCTTTCATATCTGCTACATGGGTTGGATAGAATTTATTGCCGAGACACCTATTTCAACTCATTTTTCGGAAATCTCAAAGTGAATATTTTTGAAATATATTTTTTAAATATGTTCTTAGATATGTATGCAGGCAGTTTATGATAATGGAATTAACTTATTTGCAATACAAACATAATGAGCATATCGCAAAGTACAGTGCAAAAATCCTCCAGAGTTTGCTGAAGTATCGACGAAAATGCCGACCATGCGATCGTTGAACTGTAAATGGACTGGAGAGGAATTAGTAATTGAAACTGCGGCCCTATAAAACGGCAACTACAAGTTAAAATTTTTTGATTTAGAGGGCATGACTAGCAGTGGAGTAGGTAAACCGAAATAATGACAGATGTTGCTAAGTGAAAAGAGGAATCTCCTTAACGTTGTCGCGATGCGGCTGTGCAAAAATTCTAATGCAACATTATTGATGAAATTTGTTATTTTTTCAGGATCAAGCTGCGTTCTCAACCGAATTCTCCCTTCTTAACAATGAAATAACGCTTGCAATCACTCCAGTGCCGGAATATATACATTGTGTGGCATAGGTGCGCAGTTACCGAATTGCGCCGTTGGCGCTGAAACGAATAATCCACTAAGAGGTACCGTTGGTATCTTTTTGTCTTTGAGAGTACTTGAAAAGCAGGTAGCACTCGTGCAGGATTTGTCTTCAGTGTATCGCAAGAGGTCAGTGGTTGTTTTTCTATTATATATTGTAAACAGTGACGAAGTTGCTGCTATCTCAGGTGGGAGTGGCTTAGGGCATCAAGAAAAAAAGTAAAGGAAGCTTACCATCGACGTAGAACAGCTGTTGAGTAACAGAGCCTTGCTCCTTAGGCATGAGAAGTTGATGAGTATGATGTAATATTTGTGAGCTGCTGCATCCAAGAGTACTAGCCCGAGGAACATGAAATTATGAAGAACTAAGATTGCATTCGCAACGCATTGCACGATGTCAATAATAACCGTTTTATCGTACTCATTAAGCAAAAAAAAGAGATATAAGTTGCTCTGCAGCTGTAGTTAGCCCAACATAACATGAAGAAGTCATACACAGTGAGCCACCTTAATATTCACCATTTTTATCGTACGACTTCACAGCGACCTCGATTGTATATCGGATTCTCTACTCCAATTTCATGTCCCTTCTTGAACAACGATCTTGACCTTTTTAGCGCACGTTTTAGAGCTTATATGATTCAAACTTTTGAAAAGTCGATGCAAGGTTTCATCCGAATCGTAGTATGCTGATTTCTAACTGTGCCGTTTTTGGAGATCATTCCCGCATACTGTTTTCAAAGAGTCAACGATTTGCTGCTGACTTGAGCCTGGCTTCTTTCAGAAAAAGATTCCCTGGAGCCTCAAAAATCGGCTTTTTGCGGTGTACGAAAAGTTTGAGATCTTCAGCACCGTCCTAACCAGAACCTCAAGATCCGAGCAAGAGTTTTAACAGGCGACCAGAACGCATCTCGAAGACATATTTAAAACCTTTTTAAATGGGGTCAACTTAGCCGTCCTTTTAAAATAGCGTTTTCCTTCGAACATGTTGCAGTTTAGTGCTTCTTGGGTCACTTTCCACCGCGGCGAGTTTTTTATGTGCACCAATGGTGTTTAGATTGTTGTGTAGCTGCACTGTGGGAACGTGAAGTACTACAGTATTCCATCGCTGCAAACATTATTTGTACAACTTGAATCCACTATCCAAGGGATGAATTGCTGATATATTCAAGCGCTTCATCTCATATAATCCTCCAAACATCTCCAGTGTATCAGGATTTCCTAGTGATGAGAATCCGACTTGTTGTATTGCAATTATAGTGCGCTTACAGTAGGTGGCCATTATAAGGCGGAGACGGGATATAGGTTCAGTGATTATGGGAGCTTGATTCAAAGTCGTCATTGCTCAGACTCGCGTGGGCTTGAAGGAAGGTTCACGATACTTATTACTGAGCGGTATTTATTCATAAGACCTCCAAGGAAGTGAGAAATCTAAACTTGTAACTTGGCATATCTTCAAAATGGTCGGCGTTTTGACGCTGAACACATCCATATCAGCTAAGTATTTGTAGCGGAAACAGGGTCAGCGGCTTGTTTAGCATTCGCAAGAGAGTCGTTGGTTGCGTGCTTAGTCGTTTTTTAGTGGCGCGATTTTGATCGTGATGGCAAATTCTGCTGCCCATCCCTGCCTCCTTTCCAATCACCTGTGCGTGACGGCAAAAGTGCTAACAGCTTCTTTGTCTATAAACTGAGTTCTCATTGAATTCTTTTCATATGTATCAGTAGGTCACTGTGATCAATAAATTTCATCTAACGGCAGTCCTCATTTAGTATCGATTAGCAGCATCTCCCGCTCCACCCCTTCCTATCCTTCCCTATCCTAGTGCATATGGCAACAGCACCTGCCTTCTTTTGGGAGACAGCGAGCAGCAAGCTGACAGTATTTCGTATTGAAGAGCATAGTTTTGTGCCGAAAGTGACTGAGCACGCAATTTACAGTCTTTTAAAAAAATCTAAGAAAGCAAGGTCTCACTGAGGAGGAATAGGTTGCCACCTTTCATAATGGAAGGAGCAGTCAGCGATTTATAGTGGGCTGCCACGAGAACTCAAGTGATCTAGGACGTGTCCGCAGTTCATCTCATTCCTCTATATTGATAATAATGTGTTTCATATCATCATGCTTACTTACCGAATGTTGGCTCATTGCAGTTTACGATGATTATGCACAATTTTCATTTCTCATTATATGAGACATTCTATATGCTCTTAAATTAAGCCGCCTTGTTGGACGCATCCATTTGAGATATAACTGTGAAAGAATAAAGGTTAACAACACCTGTGAAATGGTGATGTTAATCATCTCACAAAATACACCAAATGCACTTCAATGCAGTCTGTCCGCCTATGCAAGTAGTGCATTATGTGCCTACGATTTTCAAAGGCACCAGTGTAACGTTGAGGTCTCTTCTTCCTGGACCATAACGATGTTTCTTGCGATGCTTTTTTAAGCTGCAATTCGACTAAGGTCTATAGAAATTGCTTAAGTTGAGAGCGATGTTGCTGCGGCGATCAAATAAATCGTTTCGTTTGTTGTCGAGAACACAAATTGTGGGGCCTCGTTCACATCTTTTTACTATTACGGTCATACTATTACGGTCAATTTTATCTGTTTAGCAACTTCCGATGAGCATTTGAACGTTTTTTTTTCCGACTCACTGTTCTGCACTGATTGCTACCTAATAAGAAGCCGGTCATCGATGCAATTTTTTTTATAACAGTGGTAATTTTTAGTATTCAGTGGAGACAATTTTCGAATAAGTACACGAAACTACATGCATATTTGTCTAGCAGTTATGTTGCCAACTTGCATTGTAGTCTTTTTTTATGCTTAGGATTACGAATTATGGCTCTTTTCTAGGATTCGCTCTATTTGTACTGGCAATAACTAATATCTGGGAAGAGCACTCTGGCGCATCGCTTACAGAGCCTTTTCTTGAATGTTATAGATTTTTGCCGTTGTACTGCTCTTTCGCTCGTTATCTTCATTGGCCACTAGCTGTTGATATTAACCACCATCGTCTTTAGGACATGAGCGTTCGGATGCTGTATCGTTCAGATATTTGCTTTGCATAATTGCTGTGATCGTAGTGCTGAGTTGAGACATTTAAGAAATGTGGTCATTATGGTAGTACTAAGGTTTAGTGGTTTCTTCTGATCATCGGACGAAGTAGGCGCCGGTTTAAGAGAATCATCAGTTCAGACTGAATTCGCTTCCTTTGAAGAATCACTCATTTCTGTTTCGGATCGGTTCAACAGACATCAGATGCAAAGGTATGTTGATGCAAAGATGTTATCTTGTGGACTGCCACCGACGAGAGGAGGCGACCGATTGGTTAATCTAATGATTAAATGCGAGGGTAACTCTGTGCAATTGTGCATCAACAATCGATCGAGCCGAAGTCAAATGACTGTACAACGGTTCATCGGATACTCCGACTATGAAGAATTGCGAACGGCAGCGATGGTGTATTAGACGGGGCGTGATTTTAGCAGTACTAACTAACAGCAGACCATTCGTCAAATGTGTCTGTGAACTAAGTTCTGTGCAATGAATTAAGTCATCACGCCACAAATATTCCAATCAGTCACGTTTGTGAGTTTTACTCAGAAACCATCGATAGGGCTTTCTTAACATTTTAAAGTCGCCTAGAGTTTGTTTTACTAGAGTTATTTGCTTCATAATTTTACTTTCCGCTCATTTGCTTGAAATTTAGAGGGTGCAAAAACGCTTGTTAAGCATAATGCGCATTAATTATTGGGTCAGTGCCTGTAACATGCCACGAAACTTTCCGAGTGGCACCTCACTGATGGGTTTTCATTTATTTGATCATGTTGAGACCCATTTGTAAGCACGAAATTCGAAAGGTCGCTGGAAATATCCTTCATACTGAGAGCTGCATGTTTTATTCTGTCAAGAGCTGTGTTTATCATGCGGTGATCACGTTAAACGTTTTGTTTTATATTATTGCTTAGCGCGGTCGATGGATGCCACAACACTTGTTAAGTCACCTAGAACGCTCCTGCTATAATGTGATCGGTGTTAAAACTGGCCAACATTTATCACATTTTTATAAAGAAACGACGTTTTAGAGCTCAGCTAATTGCCTATCTTCAATTTCATGCGCAAGAGTGATCGTTGCGGTTTTATAATCAGTGAATCGATATTATCAGTGCCGACTGCCACAGTGTAGAGTTCGAACGGTTGTAAGTGCACTTCAAGTGCCACCTACATTCGCATCCTCCGAATGAATGCTTCATCGCATAATCGCTCACTCGTGTGCATTTTTTTCTTTCACTTATAGTCGTCGTTTGTACTAGTCACCCATTAATTGACCATCTGCCCTTGATACTTCGATAAAGGTTTAATTACGAAAGTACGAATTGCATGTGTTGCATCTCTCTTTCCTTTAATGCTTTCATCGTTTCACTACCGCTATATCGAGCTTTGCGCTACTTGAAACTTGTGTGCAAATTAATTATGTGTTTATCTCACAGAATTATTTTATCGTTGTTCACAGATTGTGTCGAGTCTTGAGCTCCTACTTGCATTTTTGCATCCTAGTGAGGAAAATATCAATATCCGGGCATGCTTCGAGTGCGTGCATGTGCTTTTTTTTCTCAAGTTCTTTTCATTTTCACAGCAAACCCTCGCCCCTTTTCCCTTCCCACTAAACTTGGAGCCCTAGCACTTTATGATCAAATCCTCCACCCCGAGAGAAATTGAGATGCATCTCTATCGGCACACTACATAATAACTTCTATCATAATCTTGGATTCCATCCTCACACCTGGAAAATCTTTCAGGATTTCATCGTTGTCTTATGGGAATCAGAACGTCAACCTCTGCGTTTTGCACTAATATTGCTGCTGGGATGACAATTCTGCTACATATTTACGCCGAAAGAAATTTGAATTTCGGTATAATTCTTAATAACTTTATTTGATGTGTAGAGAGGGGGTATTCTCACTAAACAAGTAGAGTTCTTCGTAGTGTTTATCTAGTACAGAGAGGAATGTTGACGAGATGATCGCTGCATAATTCGTCGAGAGCGCCTGTTCATTTTTCTTTAATGTCTCTCACAACGACATCATGGAAGATATTTGCACAAGATTATCCGAAAAGCACTTTTCCAAGAGAGGGCATTTCAGAAGCAGCAACGCATATTATCAGATAGAAGGTTATTCTTTCCATTTCTTGTTGTCTGCTGCTACTTCCAACTTTTTCTGCTTTCTTTGCATGTAGAGGATGCATGCATGCCATACCGTACTGAATCTTGCGCCATTCAACCCACATTTCCCACCTTGGTCATCGTGATTCTACACAAGTGCAGCATAAGACTATGGAAACATCTATTCCACATCCTTCAGTATTATTTGTTCAAAAGCGCCAGAGCGGCTTCATCGGAGTTTGAGGTAGAATGTTCATCGATTACACCAGGAATCAGGGTTTTTGTGCCCAAAATTAACCATCATCGAAACAGTACCGTACGGGAACACTGTGCATGTGTCGATAGTTGCGCTTTTCCTTAGTTCAAGGAATTTCATAGAATTAAGGGTGCATGAGTCTTTGATCGGCTATTTGCATGGACTATGAAGAGGGAGGCGGGGGAGAGGCGTTACACACGTTTTACGAGCCAGTAGGGCGACGACGTGGAACGAGCAAAATTGGTTGACGTGGTTGTGGTTGCGTGGGCGGTGGGTCGCTTTGGCAGTAGAGGTTCTTTCTTAATTAGCTGCTGCAACAAGTAACTCATGTTTAGGAGCCAAACGTGATCGATATTTGCTGCACACAGTTCACCCGCAAGTGCTGCCGAGTGCACACCGCACGTGATGTAAGCGTCTATGCGTAGCGCATCGCATACGTGGGTACGGCGTCTTGTCGCCTCGTACACACTCGTTTTCATGCTGAGCCTAGCCGCTTTCATCCATTAAAGCCCTTTCTTCACTCAATGCATTGTTTACCCTACCTGGTGTTCGTCGAACGTCATTGAACCATCACAAAAACTTGGAACGGGGAAGTTAACAGAGACAACAATTTCATGCTTTTGTTCTGCGGCTGTAACGCTGTACTTTTTTCGGTTGGGAGTATCGCCTCTTGATATTCTTGACGGGGCGCAAATTCAGAGATAATGTGTTGCGCCGAGCGAGGAAAGAACGTTGGGGCATTCTTAGCAGTTCAACTGTTGGTGTGAACTTTGTCAGCCAGCCGCCTCCTACAATAGCTTGCGTTCGTCACGTCTGCTTCACTAGAATATACGTTATTTCAGTCGATATCATGTTGAGATAATGTTCGCATTGATGACCAAGGTGTAGCCAAAACCATATTGTCGTATACCTCTACTTTCGTGTTAGTGTGAGCCGATGGATTTGGTATTTTGTGATGGAAGCCGTAGACGGCTCATTGAGAGCGGTTCCGTGATCATTCTCTATCGTTTCATACGTCCAACGATTTTGGTGCTGATCACGTATTCCTGTAGTCAAAAAATATATTGACGGACGTCACTACAAGTTATGAGGTTTACTCCACAGGCATTGCAGCAAATTCTGATTGATATCCCTATATTGTTGATCGGTGCCATCTTAGCTTCTCGTTGCATGGCGCTTACCTGCTCGATCTTTTTCCGACTGAATTGTGTGGCTATCTGCGGTTATAACAGTGTGCGAATCTCCTCAAAGACTTTCAAAGAAATAGCGGATTGTCGATAAAAGTGCTGACCAGCTGCGGCGATGATTGCCACACAAGCCGGTAACGTTCTCTTGAAGTGGACATAAAGGCAGTCGCAATAGGACGTTGCTGAATGCAACTAGCACGCGGCTGCACGAATAGCCCAGTCGGCGTATCGGTGTGCCGGTGCACCCTTGAGACTTTGCGCTAAGCCCTCGCTCGCCTCATAGTTTATGCGAAAGATGCGCGCCACATTTTTTCTCCCATTCGACTGGCGCTAATCGGACATCATTGGGAAATTGAGCGGCCCTCTCTACGAAACCCTCACATACCGCATTATTCCACATGTTGCCGCTTTAAGCGCGCAGTGTTCATTCGTCTCGATCGGTTTTCACTACACTTCACTAGCGGAATTAATGGTTCTGTTCACAGCTAGAACATCAGTGCTTTCGCTGTCTTCAGTGATTGCTTTCCTCATCGTTAGCACCACTTTTCTTAATCTCCGTTTCGAAAAAGTGTGAAGATTGCGTTGCAAACGTTTATGGATTGCTTCCACTCCTTTGAACTGAAAAGCGTCTTCTGTCGACATCGAGCAACCGTTGTGGGAGTTTCGCTGTTTTTATCGGCTTGATGTCGGCCTCCGATGATCATTGTTGATGAAGCATTGTGTACGCGATGTTTAGTGTATTTATGTGACATGTGGGATATTTAGTTTTTATTCATATAGTTGTCGTCGCGTAATTTGCGTCTATTAAAAAGATACGTTCATTCATTTATTCCTCCTCCCCACATTTTAGCCTCCTATCCCCTTAGATTTGGGCATTCTGCTCACAGAGGTATTATTCGCTCGTTGAATATGGCTTTCCTCTATAAATAGTAATCTCTCTATCTTATTCAATTTAATGGAACCGCGGATTTGCTACTTAGCATTCATTTTCAATTCCACGTAACACAACTTCTGAATATTTGCAAACCGGCGCTGTCGCTGCTGAATTCATCACACCCGAAAGCTGTGGACTTCATGCTTCCCAGCAAGTAGTGATGACTGAACACTTTAAAGCGAGCTTTTTTGCCGAAAATAGTTCGAGGTGAAGTATTCCTTCCATGCGTTCACCGAAGTGCCGTTGTTCGAGATCTCTAATGTGGCCATCTCTGGCTTTGGGAACAAACTCGGCCGCTCGTTTAAGTTGAATTTTAGGAAGAAGTTTACATTTCTCGTAAGGCGACCACGGAAGCGGACTTCACTTGCTCCGAGCGTCGGAGATCTTAGTGAAACTTAGTTCTTTGAAACTGCAAGAGTTCTTGCCACGGACCTCGTTTTAATTCGTCGCAAAACGGTTTTTAAGTGGAAAGGTTCCCACACTGATTCAGTGTATAGTTTGATGTTTATTGTCGTAGCTTATGATGGCGTAAAGTCGCACCGAATAGTGAACTGAACAAAGCGACCATACAGCGACATGCTTGAGATGCTCTCCGTTCAGCGTTTTTAGCACAGGATATCCGCTTACTGAGCGAACTGATGTAAGGTATGTTGCGTAATACAGACCCTCAGCGATGCACGCGCACAACGGGAACAAGCTCCGAAGGCAGCGTTGAAATTTTATAATAGGATAAATGTGCGAAACGCGGCTCCTTCGCATTCATTTAGCCGTGGCGAATTGAAGACGATTGAATGAACTGCAGTTGTTGGAGGGAGTAGCAATCGCTTTTGAAGCGAAACCCGTGTCCTTAAGATTATCGATGCGAGGTCTGATCTCGACAGCGTTCTTGTTGTTTATCACCCGCTGTCAGCTTCAATGTTTCCTGTAGGCCAACAAGTACGTACAATATAGGAGAACATGATGAACATTGTGAATTTCTTGGCGTTTTATTCTGTTCATCGCTTTATGCTGAAATTCGTTTCACGCATTTAGGTCAGGACATTCAGCTCGAGGGTAGTGTCAGTTTGAGTTGCATTGTTGCCTGATATTGCAGCAAGTGCCGCTGTTTATTACGGAGTTTATTCGCATGTCATTACCAACATGCAGTCGTTTCGACTGTTGCACCTCGAGTTTGCTGAAGCCTTGTATATACGTCGCAGTGTCATCTTAGTGTTTGCAATTGTGGTTGAAAGTAGCATTGACAGTTAAACTCTATCGCGAAATTGAACGAACTGCGCGCTGAGGAGACGTGTTGGCGTCTCCGTTGAATGTTTTGTTTTCTTTTATTTTATTTTATTTTTCCCTTCAGAATGCATGTTGTTATTGAATCGATGTGCCGACTATAGTGAAAGCACACGGAACGCGTCTTGTTCGCCGCGCCCTCAAACCACAAACTCACGATCGGCACGTTGCGAGTTGCGTGACGCTTCCTGAAGCGTAGATCGGCGCTGTGATCGAGACAGCCACTCGCTTGAATGGCAACTACATCAGCGAGCGCCGATGGCGCTACATCAAACGCAAGCAGTTCAACGTCGACGCGTGCCACCACTGAACGAGTCATTAAAAGTGGGTGCTAGATTCTTTAGAAGTTTTCCTATTCATACCTAAGTTTCTTTTTCCAAATACTTTCGAAGTTGACTTTCTGTGGAGACAAACCACTTCACTGCCATGAAGTAGGAAGGTCATTCTCGAGTTCGCGGCGGAGAAATATTAATTTTCCAGAAAAGCACTCTGAACTCTTTTACAGCTTCTATCGCAGCTACCGAAAAAATTCCTTCTCGTCGGTGGGGATTTATGTTTCCATTGCACCATTCGATAAAGCAAAACAGTCTTTCAGTGGCAATCATGCCGCGTCTTTTCGCACTTTTTGCAAGCAAGCAAGTATTGCCGATACGTTGCAAAGTTTCCATTGCAGCGCCTCCACACCACAGTGCACTTAACTGAGCGGTGCCCTCACTACTTTTCTGGTATAGGAACAAAGCAATTCATTCACTTTCTTGCACTTATATACGCATATACAGATATGTATGTTTTATTCATACATGTTTATGCGTATAAATGTATGTACACAGATATATACGCTGATGCGTAAGTGGCGTATATGCCGGATTTGTGCAGAATATGGCCTGTGTTTAATAATTTTTTGAGCTGCAGACCACCCATCACGAGTTTCAAAAATTACATTCAGTGAGCAACAAAGCTGTGATCCCCAGAGGAGCAGAGGGATGGGGAGATATTATGTCGACGAAGAATGCTGACCGACACGCAAACCGCGCTTTTCTTTTCAGTTAATTGACATATCCTTCCTGCTGAGTCGAAACTTCGAAATAGTTTCATGGGATGTTAAAAACTTGAATGCATACACGCAGGAGCTACTCCAGTATGCCGCATAGAAAAGCTTTTTTAATGGGGTATTGCACATTTTAAAGCGGACCTCCTTTGTAGGTTAGACTGATGAGGGAATCGTTGGAACAAAGTGCAGATCGGATGTTTCCTTAGGATGACTAGCTTTGAATGTTCGAACGAAAGCAAGCGGTTTCAAAACAAATGTCACACTCAAAGTGCGTTGTGGAAGCTTGTTGCGAACAGGAATGACAGGAGAAGCGAAAGATGTGGTGGAATCGAAAGGTTGATTAAAGTTGCAAATTAGGTTCTTGCCAGTCATGTTTTTTTTCTATGAGCTGAAAATTGATTTCGACCTTTGGCGGCATGTGTCACGGTGCGGCCCTCCCCAGCTGATTTGCTTTCAGGGCTGGTGAATATTCTTCCCACTTCTTGACGATGCTTTCCTTGTCGTGAACGGAGATGAAACGCAAACTTCAACATGCAGAAGTCTTTGAATTCTAAGGGGCATTTCTGTTGAATGGAAGAGCCCATCAGTCATATATATACATATATAAATATAAATATATACATTTGCAGGTGTTCAATTTCCGATTAGCGAGAAGTTGTGTTTGGAGGACATATATGATAGGCGGACAGGCAAACCGAGGGCTGAGGTGCTCAAAGAGCATTTCTTTAAGGAGGGTCGTATACAAGAAGAGGTATTGTTCTTGCTGAATTCATAAATTCTTTTGTTTCATGCATGTCCATGCATTACTTTAAACGTCATTCTTAGAATATTTGATCACAATAATGTGTCACTTTGAATGTTCTAAAACGAGTGGAATCGCTTTCAACCAATGTTTCCGAGTCGTCGAGGAGACGTGATGACTTCCTCTCCACACCTTTTTTTCCTAACATGAGGGGAGGGCGGGGGGGGGGGGGGGTGGAGAGGGGAAGGTTTTTTTCATGTTTTTTGTTTTTGGCTACTGGGATCATCGTGAGAGGAAGATGAGGCTGCTGTTGTGATGCGTTTCTCCGTTCTTAGCTGGAGTTTTCGCTTACTGGCATGCAGTTATTTTCGCCGACATTAACTAGTGTTATAAGTTGATTTTCTCGATATGTTTTCTTCTTAAAACATTCAGGGAACTGTGTGGCTAGAGCCATTACACATTGTGACGCTTATGTTTGAATAGAGAATAAACCGTCTAAGTTTGGATCGAACTTGGGGAAGTTGTGATCGTGTCTAGCAACCCATATTTTGCAGGTAGCAGTAAGAATTATTACGGAATGTACTGCTCTCTTTCGGCAGGAGAAAACTATGTTAGACGTCGAAGCGCCAGTTACCGTCTGTGGCGATATACATGGCCAGTTCTACGACCTTATGAAGTTATTTGAGGTTTGTTACGCTTCGCTTGCGTATATCGCATTTGCTCTAAATGACTGTCATTCGTTCCCGTTTATTCTAAGATCGCTTCTAAGAATAAAAGCCAAACATTTGTGTTAATTACCGCACTCTGTATATTTTGCTATGAGCATTTTATTACTGTAGTGCATTTATCTTCGCTAACGTGGCTATTCTTCTGAATGATCACAAGATGCCACTGAACCTATCAGTGTCGAGCTAAGTTGATCTCTTAGACGTTCTGTCGATTTTTTTTCCATCAGCTTAACTCACTACAGTCGATCGTTGCAAGGAAAGCACATTGTTAATTTGAAAGCAACGTTTCAGTAGTACTGGTAAAAGCTTTTCTGCCAAACTTCAGCACATGTGTTTTGAATAATTAAGCAATAAGGCCAACTTATTTTGTTGCTTTAAAAAAACAGCAGCTTTTTTAAGTAACGATGGAAGAGCGTTATTAGCTTATAGGTTGGCGGACCGCCCGCGTCGACGAAGTACCTATTCTTGGGCGATTACGTTGATCGAGGGTACTTTTCCATTGAATGCGTTCTGTATTTGTGGGCGCTTAAAATCTGTTATCCGACGACGTTGTTCTTATTACGTGGCAACCATGAGTGCCGCCACCTTACCGAATATTTTACCTTCAAACAGGAGTGTAAGTTGTTTTTTATATCTTTCCTTTCGCGAATTTTCGTTCACTGAATGAAGAAGTGATCGCTCTATAGCGAAGGGAATTAATCAAGTAGAGCTTACAAAAATCTCCTACGGGTGAGCAGCACTGTTTTCTTTCCTCGTTTCTTCCTTCGAAACTTTTATTTGGTACGTTTCATGAACAGCGAAAAAGGAGTAAAGCATAAACAGAGCAACAGTTGCAGTGGATAGGCAAGGAAATGATGAAACGATTTTTAGTTTTGTTTTGCTGAATTTTCTGTCCGTATTTTTTCATCACAATCCAGTTTGATCATTCGATGTGACCTTTGTTCATCTTCTAATTTCTGAAATGTCCTGTGCCCTGGTTGTGTTGAGTTGTTCACGACGTTGTGTCAGTATTAGTGGTGCCTTGCTGAAGTTATTTGCAGCTCGCACGTCCTCGAGAATGCGGCCTAGAGTTTTGTCACTCTTCAACAGCCATGAAACACTAATTCATTTCCTCAGCATTAGTGCAGTACTCTAGTATGAATGCAGAATCAAGTATTTTTCTACAATTTCAGGTAAAATCAAGTACTCGGAGAAGGTCTACGATGTGTGTATGGAGTCGTTTGATGCATTACCACTAGCAGCATTGATGAACCAGCAGTTTTTGTGTGTTCATGGTGGTCTGTCGCCAGAAATCCACACGTTGGACGATATCAAGAAGGTTTGCGTCACTCATATTTGGAAAGCAGAAACTTTTAGCGATACGTAAGACTCATTTATTCGAATACTTCATTTTGTGAGAAGTTCGGTTCATAGTGTGGAAGATTGTTTCGTCGAAGGAGGATATGAGTGAATTTTTAGCCGACATTCTGGTAGTGTTGATGCGTGAATGGATTCTGCTGGGCGTTTCAGCGTTATTGAAGCCGATTGCCATCAGTGACACCTCCTTTCCTTAGACACTTCATTTAAGCACCACCAAACTGTTTTTTTTTTCCTTCTCAAAACGTATCCAGTGCAGGCAAGTATTCGTTGCAGTCCTGATGCACCATATTTTTTTCCACTTAGGCAGTGCGAATAAGTACGCCTCATTTGCGATTTGAGGTTGTTGTTTTGTTGGTAAAACTTCCGATCACAGATAAACAAACAATGCAGTTGGTGGAGGAATTTGCTGTCACTCTCCGTAAACTGAAGAATGAAGGTTAATCTTCGTTCCATGTTTAGTTTTGAATCTGAAATGAGGGTTTTGGTAGAATCACGCTGCTTCTCTTTTGTTTTAGTTGGATCGATTCAAAGAGCCGCCGGCGTTCGGTCCGATGTGCGACCTTCTTTGGTCGGATCCCCTGGAGGATTTCGGTAACGAACGGAATTCGGAACAGTTTTCTCATAATTCCGTTCGCGGATGCTCATATTTTTACAGGTTCTTTGTTATTTGCAGTTATAAAGATGCGAGTAGTATCACCTAGAATTTGGAAATTGAAAGTGCTTCTAAGAAGACTGATTTTCCTGTTGTTTTATTACTATTCGCATTCTGCCCGTTGAGTTCCTTATCTGTTCTGATAACAAAATTTAAGAGCTATATCGAGTGGTATTTTGCAATAGCGATGTGAACTTAGGGGAGGCATTGATCCAGCTGCAAGCGTTTATTTCAGTCTTTCTTTATAATACGGAAGCTAACTGTTATATAAGGGAAGGCTGTCATCGAGATTTACTTGGCGTATAATGATCCATTTTTAGTAGAAAGGTTGTCCAACAAGTGATATGAAAGTTGTTCACGTTTACATCGATCCGGCATTGGAGCATTTCGTTCACTGCTGCACTCTTGTCATAGAAAAGGAGTTAGTGACCTATTTCATCAACTTTTTAGTTTAATTTCATCCGAAGAAACGAATAAACCGACAAACAAACAAGTAGCTTCCCGGAAAGGGTGTATAATGTGATAGGATATAGGACGCTTCCGGCTAGCTGATAAATGTTATCTTTCAGCTATGCAGCGTGTTGTGACTTCCTTCAGCACAACAACCTCCTATCCATTATTCGTGCTCATGAAGCCCAAGACGCCGGGTTTGCTCTTCCTTCATTATACGCTCATTTTTCTTCATATTTACGTAATCGTTTGCGTCGTTCGGCACGTTTGTCTAATAGAACTGTTTCAACAGATATTTCTGAACGCATATAGGTGTTAGCATGAAGGGTTTTTCCAGATTAGCACGTGGAGTTTATTTATTCTTAAAATAGCTATAGGCATCCAACGATCTTTTGATGGATCTCATCTAGGTTTTTTTGTTCAGATTTTCTGTTCGTTTTGAAAGTTTTGCAGAAAATTAAAGTCGAGGTGGAGCCACACTCTCCGGAAAGCTTTCAGGAAATATAGAATAGTGGAAAGTTTTCGGAGGCTTTTAAAGTTACTGCTTCATTGTGAGGCCATCTAAACCATTGAATTCATCTAAACAGGCCATCTAAACCATTGAATTGTCATGTTTATTAAGGAATCTGATGCTGTCAATATCGTCTCGAATTATCTTGCTTCAGGTACCGTATGTATCGAAAGTCCCAAGCAACTGGATTTCCTTCACTGATCACGATATTTAGCGCTCCCAATTATCTAGATGTATATAACAACAAGGGTATGTTAGTATTTCCACTCTTTTTTTTTCACACATTGCTTCAGCTTACAAATGCGATTGTGGCTGAAATCAGGAACTTTTTTTTGCAAATCTCTTCCGTCGAATCTCTTTATATCACTGCTGTAGATGTATGTCTGTGTATTTGCGCTAAGATTGTTGCGTCCGTGGTAGTTAGAGCAGGAGGTTCAGCGATTTGGGGACACCTACGGTTACAACGACGCATCATAGCTGATGAATCAAATGTTCTTTATTTTCCACCGGAAGAGAAGGCGTCGTGGAAGCGACTCGCGTATTCTAGGGGCTGAAACGCCAACTAATATAATTCGGATTGACGCTCAATCCAGCTAAGGTTTATAAGGAGCCATAGTTAGCACTCATCTATTTGCATCTTACTTTCTTTCCCTCACCCTGCCCTTCCCTCCCTTCCACACACACACACCACACATTTTAATCCTTTCTTAAAAGGCAGATACTGTCGAATTGATCAGTGCTGTTCTGCACTCTTGGTAGAATACATTCCGTGAAATGAGTCGTTTGTTATTCAGAAAGAAACAAAGTGTTCTTGCAACCTTCCTCCTTAGACTGTACCTTTGCAACATCATGAACTCATAGTAAAGAAACTTATATTTACGATGAGAGAATACTGTTTAGAGATATAGGTCAATAGAGGTCAAAGTTTGCACAAGACTGTCGAATAGCCCTAAGTTTTTGCAAAAAATCAAAAGGGTTTTCGGTAAGGTAAACGTAGAAAAGCTCCTGAAAAGTCGGGCGTAGGAATTTGGGAAGTAACAATATACGGAAATGTGAAATGTGGGTGGTGTTCACTGCGACCACAGTCCAGTTGTAATCGCAGAGGTTGGGGAGAGTGGGATGGAGAAGGAGGAGAAAGGGAGGGAGGGGGTAGAAGGGGGGGGGGGACGGGGAGGCGAAAGAGATCACTTTGTAATTTGTATTTCATGTGTATAATGTAACAGTTTGCCGCAGTTGTTAGAAGTATCTTCGATCGTGGATTGGCGATGTTGTCGTCTGGGAATGTTTGGTTGTCAGTCAGTGCTCTTGATGCAGGATTTTTTTTTTTTTTTTTCAGATAATATAGATGCTTATGACAGTAAGGGAGAATGTTAGTAGACTAATTCTTTAGCTAAGTTAAAGTCTGAAAACGTCTATCTTCGCTTGCCTGGAGAAAGGCCATATTCAAGGGCGAATCGAAAAAGGAGAGGGATGGAGGTGCCAAGCGCTTTTTCTCTTTTGCTATTAAGTGTTCTCATATGGGATATTGTTACTACAAGTGATTATGCGACATTCCACTATTTTTGTCGACCGTTTTGGAAGGACTGTTTATTAGCGTTCCGCTTGCACTGTTGAAGGTGGCGCGAACAGTCGATGCTTGGTGGTGGTTATTGGCCGCTTAGTGGAAAGTAAACTTGCACGTTGTTGGCATATAAATGCAGTAAAAATGTGGTTGTTGTTGCTGTAATTGTTATTGCTGTCGCCGATCACTGCGGCCCGTTCAGTGTCTCTCGGAGAGCAATTTCATTTCATCGAGGGCAACGTCTTCTAATAAATAAGGTGCCTTAGATTTCTTTATACGTTTCTTTCAGTGAGAAAGCATTGGACACTATTGTCTCTCTATGTAAAACGTGATTAGCTTAATTTTCACTTTAGCGGCAATATTAAAGTACGAGAACAACGTGATGAATATTCGGCAATTCAACTGCTCGCCTCATCCGTATTGGTTGCCCAACTTTATGGATGTTTTCACGTGGTCGTTACCGTTCGTTGGCGAAAAAGGTTTCCATCATTTCCTTTTTGTTATTCCCGTTCACAGCGTTTGCGTTGAGAAAAAATATGCATATATCTCATACTGAAGAAAGACCGCGTTTAATATTGAAAGAAAATATAATACTCGTTTTCGAGTAGGAAACTGCGTTTTCAATGTTCGTTGCCTGAATTTGCTCAGGTGTTTACCTGCGCAAACGCAGATATTTCAGTAAACATTTCCTTAGCCTGATCATTGATTGGATGGATTTCTTTAGCTGAGTGAATTGGTGGAATCAGTTTTTAGATTTGTTTGGATATTCTTTCAGGATGTAGCAGTCTATGCAGCCACAGCATATGTGTTTCTTTGAAATCTCACTGTTGTTTTTCTGTGAATTGGAGCCTTTTTATTTGGGTGATGGTGGGACTGATCTTTCATCGTTATCGACATACAGTCGCGTTGCTCAGATGTTATTGAGAGCTTTCTTTGTGTTGAATGTAAAATACGGTAATTTCTGAATACTCGTTCGAGGCTATTGTGATTGCGAATATTGCAGTGACAGAGATGCTGGTCCACATTCTTAATATATGCTCAGATGACGAATTAATGGCCGATTCGGACGACACGTTTGAAGGTATCCTTTTATTCGTTTTCTTGCATGTTACAAATATCAACTTCATTCCTGTTCAATATTTTCCTTAACTCATCCATTCATTTTGATGCAGCAAAAACGGTTGTTACGTCCTTCTTGTTTGGTTTATGTCGTTGGAAGAATTGCGTTCTTTGATGACATTTAGATATGCGATCAGCTTTGCCGTTGGTTGCAGGTGTATTTTTATCGAATTGTTTAGCCTCATTAAGTCGTTGCTTATATCTGATATTGAGAGTAGCAATTGCTTAGCCTGAGTATTCTCACTGATACAGTAGTCACTGTGTAGAATCACGATAATCCGTCCGTTTTTTAAGGTACATCTAGTAGGATATGCAGCGGTGCTTACATACATTTGTTCAAGATAGTGCACTTACCGAGGGCCGAATTATTTTAGTTGTTAACGTTGAAATATAATTTTTCTAGACCGGTAAGCAGTGCCGAGTTCGAAAGTGCAATCCGTTTTTTATGATCATCACATGTTCATGAAGACTTTTCCAATTCATTCATTACGAAAAGCCATAGCTATTCCTCAGGTGGTTCCATTTTACTGAAAGTTGAGTGCGAGGATGAGCTTTTCATCAAAACACGTAATCATCTTCCATGGAGTTTCCCTGAATCACTGGGATTTTTCTTACAGCGATAAAATTTTGTATTCACAGTGTAGTAATAGAATTGTGCGTGATTCCTTCTGCCACTGTTGTATTGCAGCATTCACTGATTCGCATTTCACCGCGGCGAAAGGTTTTCAGTCTGCTTTCTTCTGTCATCTTTGATTTTACTGAAATTTAAGGATAAATTTTGAAGAATTCATTATTCCGTAGATTCAACAAATGTTGCTCATGCGTTTATGCGGCAGCCGTCATTCGAAGAATTACCGCTTCCGTTGATCATTTCTCTCCAATTTTTTTTTTTTTTTGAACATTGCTAGGCGAGTCTCGTTTCTTTATCAGTTTTTTCGTCCTGGCCATTCTTAGAGCTGCTGCTATAACACCTGCGAAAGTGGTTGTGGAGCCGAAATATGAGCAAATGAAACGGTGTTCCATAATGCCATCGAATCAATTTCTAATGATAAAAGTGGTGGCAGCACACAGCACTACGTTTGGTTACTTGTTTCTCATACTCACAGATGGCACCACCACGTAGGAATGTGGATTGTTCAGTTTTGCTGAAAAATGGCTGTCTAAGGAGTTTTTCTTCTATCAATTCAAGACGGCAATTGCTTATGCGAAAAAGCCTTTCAGTTTTTACTCGTTCACTCAAAAAACCAATTTCCGGCTCCTTCTACTAACATGCTTTCCTGGTATTGTTGTTTATTGGTCTATTAGTTGAAGTTTGAAAGTTTCCAGTTTTTAGCAGCTCAGAGATCCGACAAAAAACTTACGGCTTTTGATAGTGAGCGAGTTTGAACACTTCCGCAATATTTTCGTGAAGTTGTTGGAAAAATTTGACATAAAGACTTGCGTTCAGTAAATTTATCCGCATTATCCTCTTTCATTTGTCGCCAAGCCCGTAGACTGACTTGGCGACAAAAGTACGCTCAGTTCATGTTCGAAGGACATTTATAATGAGGCATATCCATGTGCTAATGAGCCCCTGTTTAAAGTATCGTTCAGTTGCTGTGCCGTTTCTGCCAGTTGAATGTAGTTTAGCATTTTGGTTGGGGTACTATTACATAGCATTGCTTCCGTTTCCAAATGGATTTCCCAGTCTTTTTTTTTCGGTGGCAAGTGATTTATTGGGTGGCTTTTCGAAGCTGCAACGGAATCTTTCTATTGGTATTAGCTTCTAAATTGAGTGGCATGATTGGGAAAATTGAAGATCCCTTATTTGCACATTCAGTATTAGTTGATTCTGGATCAGCCGTTGATGAATTTCCACCGACTATCATGACCTATCGATAAAATTTCTGTTTGTTTCCTAATTTGTCTGTTGTCCTTCTAGACGGATTCATTCCATTCGTTCTTTCCAGATGCTCATCACCTTTCTTGTTGGCTTGAAGTTCACTTTTACTGTCTTTCTACTTTTTTACACTCTTCTCCATTTTTATGTGTATTTCATATTACAAATACGCTTAATTTACATATAGGTGGTCGACTTGCATCTCGTTTTGGGATGACATTCGATGTTTTCCTCAGTTCGAATTCATTAGCCGCCAGTACAGGCAATAACCATAATCTGACTGCAGCTGACAATATATTAATGCCACACAAACGAATTAGATATTGTTTGTCATTGCTCAACTTCAATGTGGGATAAGTTGTTGTCCTTCACAGATGATTTTATTTCTTTACAGTCGACGGTAGTGGGATTTGAGGTTATCTCCTACTCATCTAATTTCTTCTTTCCCCCTCATCATTCTTTTCTCTGCTGCTTTTTGATTCTACCTACATTTCTCTTCATTTGCTGCATTTTGCAGTATGCAGCAGTTTTTCTTTACTACCTTACTGAAAATAAGAGTGACAGCTATTAGTTATTGAAGGTTGGTGGTTTTTTGTCTCATAACCATTGTTGGTATAGTCGGTGGATGAGCAGGCTATGCTCGGTTTACGCGCATGTACTCGCCCATATGAAAACGCCATGGTTGATGGCATTTTACAATGGAGGCAGTTCACTTCCCAGGAAAACGTTTGTTTTGATTGTTTGTTTTATGCGGCCTGCCTGGGAAAATTTGTTCTGATGACTGCACAGACGACATGGATCGTCGAATGAAAAAGCTCACTCTTTTAGGGTTCACTGTTTTACTAGAGGAGCAGCTTTTATTTAATTACGATGAATTATTTATTTGCTTGCAGTAGGCGAGGTATTAGTTTCGCGCAGGCTTTACTCATTTGTGTTTATATCTGTATTTAATTTTTGATAGCTCGCTCTAAGTATGAAGCTATGCGAAAAATTTTTTCTTTTCCTATCTGTTCATTTTGTTTCCCACTTTCTGTTAGCTTCCGCACCAGGGGCACAGGATTGATGCAGTTTTTCGTCGGTGTAATCGTCTTGTGACTGCTAAGCTTAATGTTGACGTTTAGTCGATAGGGACACTGTGAAATGTTCAAAGCTGTGTTCAGTCTTTGCATTCCCATCTTCACTTTCTGTTCACAATATTTTCCTTGTATCTCCTCTCACGTTCTCAGCGTCGTCTTCTCTGTTTGTAAGGATAATTTGCCAATTGGCTTTTGTAGCTTCTTGCATTGTCGACACAATAAAAAAATATTCCTGAGGGAGGCAATTTCTGTTCACTTATTCGAATGAGCACGCGCATCTCGTTCGCGTCAAGCAATGCGTTGTTGAATCCACTCATTGATGTTTCACCAATGCCTGGTTGATGGCACTGAGAGTCACTGTCAGCCCGTCGAAAATTCGAAAACGGATTACTTATACGAAGCACTTATGAAAACACTGCGTCCTTACTTCATCTCATCGAAAATTCCTTCAGGGTGAGGTATTCCTGAAAATATTGCAGTCTTTATAGCAAATTCACCCTACAAACCGTTATCCGCATATTCGGACTTCCAAAATACGCATATTTATAAATGTTTTCTTTTAGACTTAAGTTTCGATTCTTGAGTAATACGCACGCGAGCCTCCAAAAGTTGACTACTTTGTAACTGAGATCGAACTTCACTGCAGCATCGAATCAGACTGAGTGTAAGTAGGATGTAAGTGCAAATGCACTTCCCTCTGATCGGAAACTTCCGACGCTGTGAAGTATGCAGTATGCACCACTAATATGTTGTCTTTTCATGTGATCTCTCAGGTGGCGAAGGTGAGTCCGTGTTCGCTGCTTTCTGTATTTTATTTTGTTCATTTTTTTCTCTCCTTTTTTTAAATCTTCGGCTGATGTGTTTTCCTATTGTTGTGAATGAATTTTCTACTTTTGCACATTTACAGCACTTGCTATGCGTCTCAGATGTATTTCCAATGAAAGTATGGTTTTTCTTATTAAAACGCTTAAAAAGTTAGGGAGCACTTTAGAGGATATTCTTGTTTCTTGCAGACCTCGTTGATCTCCCGGTGGAGCCTTTTCGTTCTGCTTTCAGAAACTGTTTTTTCACCCATTTGAGTAAGTCACGTACCCACTGAGTCGACGATACCTCTATGCGGAACTTTCTGACTAATTAAAAGTTAGAAGATGTTTACTTTTGAGATTTGTTTGGATAAATAATATGCAGAAACGAGAGCTTTCTACTGACGTTGTCATTTATGATAGTTGATCTGTTGATGGCCGAGATTATTGAGGAATTTTTCTTATTTGTCGAAGATCTGAAAACAGTTGTGAGAGAGCGGGCACATCATTTGCGTGATCCGGCTGAGACGATTTGTCGTATTCATTTTTACGTTATCGCTTTTGCTTCCTTTTCAGCTGATGGTGTTTCGCTGTCGTTCATTTTTTTTGAGCTTTCCTATATTTGCTACCGCTTTTTTTCTCATTTGCATCATGCGAGTTTGGCTGCATCTCACTTATTTCGAGCGTACCCATACACCGTCAAAGGTGCATCTTTTGTAACCAGGCTGTTCAATAAAATTAAGCGCACGGTCACATATAAAATTGCTATAAATGAAGTACCCATTCTCTGTGGAAAACTTTCACATGTAAGGTGGACAGTGTTAAACGCCTAAATGATTTGTCTATCAAATAAGCCGCTAGTTCATTTTAAATGTTTGAGAATTTTCTTATTAGGTCGGCGAAGTCATATTTTGCAGTGTTTTGGCGAACTGCTCGTAATATAGTTTTTGGCTGCACTCTTGTCGTTACTTTAACCCGGATTCATGCAAAGGAGTATTCGATCTGAGGAGAAGGGGAAATGATGCTTCATGCTTACTGCCCTAAAAATTGGTTACTTCCAAAAGTGGATGCAGGGTCTTTTTTTATGTCTACGACTGCATTTGCATTTACGTATATAGCTTTGTTGTTAAGCTTCATGCATGAAAGCAGCATTTTCGCAATGCGCACGTTGTTCTCTGGTAGCAACCTGATTAGTCACATTTCTAGGCTTTTTTTAATGAACGGTGTTGTCTTCCTTGATTTCGTTATCGTTTTTGTGTTATCTTGTGAAGCCTTCAGTTGAGCTTTTTCTAAAGGTTGGAGACCTGTCCCCTCTTTACCTAATTACTGAGGGAATTAGCTCCCTTTACGTTGGTTGTCTTAATCCATCGAACCAGTGATCGTAAATTATGTTCGACAAATCTATTACGTTCATTTTTCTCTTCCATTCATCTGTTCGTTATTTTCATTGTCTTCTTTTGTTCGGCCATTACCCAAGTCTGATACGTTATGCATTCTTCTTTTTATAGCATATTTTTACTGGAAGATGTAAATTTAAGAAGCCCATAAAGTATTTGTGAGGTGCAGTTCGTAGGCATCGTGAGGATGTGTGGCATGCAAATGAATCGTTTGTCAGTTTCAAGTCGTGTCATTCTGTTTTTCTTTCGAAGCTATTTTTTCAATGCTTATGTTTTAATTTCTTTCTTCTTATCTGATATTTCTTTTTTTTGCTTTATATGTTCGTCGTGAAAGTAGATGTAGATAATTAATATGCGTTGTCCGTCCGATAAATGAACAAAATGCTTGGAAACGTCTCCGATCACATTGTTCCAGCAAACAGGATCTTTCTCGGATAATGTTATAGATAAATATTAGTTTCTGCTCAGTGAAATATTCATTTATGGTTTAGTAAATCACCGTGGAGGAATATATTACGACCTACATGCAGTCGTTGAAATTCCCATTGTTTTTATTTTGATTATTGATGGAAGTCGAGGAAATGCTGTAACCTTGAGAGAACTCAGATATTCAGAAGAGTGCTGAAAATTGCTGGCGAGGGGAACTACCTTGCCAGAGTCACACTTATGTCCAACATCATTTTCATTGATGGCCAGCATAAATTCGTTGAGAATTATTGCTCTTGCAGTGAGGAAGTTTATTTCAAAAACTTGTCCACTTTTGCTTTATTACTGTTTTTGAGAGATAAGCGAAGCAGATGTTGTTGTTTGACTGCATTATAAAAAAGGAAGTCCCCCATGTTTTCACCTTCACGCATGAAATAGTTTCAAGCAGATATGCGGACAATTGTTTGCACAGTTTGCTAAGCCAGTCTATGTCTTTATGAAGTTACGACGCTTCTGGGTTTCACATATTTCCCGAGAAGGTAACGTTAAATAATCCCTAACTTTCCTAAACACCTCAAAGAATTTTCGAACAACAGAATATACCCCGGTTCTCTTCACTATATTCTAGCTGAAGGAAGCATTGTAAAAAAGTGAAGGAAATCGCGAAGAATCACAGAAATCGCTCACGTTTATTCGTATTGTTGTTAGCGTGAGACATTCTACTGCTTTCCGCAAAATTCGGGGTATTTATTGCAAATATAACGTTCAACTTTGTAAGCCGTCCGACGGTTCTCTGATGAATTTATTTATTTTTATATTTCGTCGTCGAATTCCCATTTAGCAGAATTTATTTAGCGCTGAAATCTTCGGTAGAACCGAACTATGTTCTGTGTGTTGTTGTCGTTGTTTTTCGCATCGATGTTTGAAATTAAAGTGATCTAAATTGCTCAGTTGATTCGTTGACATTTTTGTCATCGTTGTCGCTGTTTGCTGCTCGCAGCCTCTCTCGTTCCATTCCCAAACATCGACGCGTTTAGTGGATTAATGTGTCCCATTTTTCTAGTGGTGTCCACCTTTTGCTGCTTTCTGTCCATCTAGTTCCATAAGGCGTATTTGCGCTTCTTTGTCAGGTCGCGCTTGTAACTTTTTTGTCACGTCCCCGATGTTGCGCTTCCAAATTGCACTTCTGAAGAGAAGTTCGTTGCATTTTGTGCATTTATTTTTTTTTTTTTGTCAATGAGCTGAAGTTATTGATACGTTGCGGTGTTGTGGTGAATTTGCCTAGTTATCGGCGAAAGCTTTGAGGGAGACATGTCCTGAGGACATTTTTCTTGACCTTCGGCTTTACGCACACTCATTGCAGGTGGTGTTCCGTCGGCACGTAAAGAAGTAATTCGGCATAAAATACGCGCTATCGGCAAAATGGCTCGTACATTCGCCGTGCTCAGGTAAACGATTTCTTTAGTATAAACAGACAACATCAGCAACTAAATGAATAAGGCGGAGTTATATAAAATCAGAGTATGCGGTGGGGAGGAGGCAGAGTAAAAGATGAGTCTAACGAATGATTGATCCAGCCCATTTTTAATCTCGCAGTGCAGTCTCCATTTGCGATCCGTCTAACCGGCATTTATTTAACGGGTTGAATTGGACTAACCAGCTTTCTGTCCCCGCATGGTCGTTCTTTTTTATTTTCGTTGCAGTTGTAAATTAGAGCGCGCGATCATTATACTACGCTCCTTTCGATATGTGTGCAAGGTGCCGTGTTCCCTACCCAAGTTTACTGCGTTCATTAGGTACCGTGGGTCGCACTCAAGGGGGAACAAGGGGGAACAACATTAGGTACCTCATATATATTTACATACAGGGAACAATTTTTCGTCCTTCCTAATCCACCTTCGGGTACGTAGCCAGCCATCAGGAACAGGATTCTTTTTTAGCATTTCAGAAAGCCCTGATAAAAAAGCTGAAATTTTTTGTTTTTTTTTTTTTACGAAGTTCGATTTTTCGAGTGTGCTTAGGTAGAGATGAAAAGACAAAAGTTTCTCTAGGCAGAAGTTTTATTGTGTAATCCTTCAGCTGCTTGAAGACATCTTAAAAGATTCTTCAAGGATCTTGTGGAGCATATTTACAAGTCGTCATGTGACTGCATTCATGCCTTTTCTAAGGTACGTGGCCAACGATCTGCAGGCATCTGAAGGGTAGATTCCTTGCGTTGTAAAAGCCAAAGTCAGAAATGAAGGCGGTCGTTGTGTGCAGAATCATTGGTAGCCACTGAAACGGTTCACCGAAGCAGCATAAAGGCCGTTTGTTTTGCCTCACCTGTGAAGAATAAGTGAGAAAAGGACTTAGAATGTAGTGAGGAATACTGTTAAAGACATGAGAAAGAGGGAGTACAGGTTTTGTTTCGTCGTTTAGGTTGAGCATATTTGATAGCAACTTTACCACTCGACTGTCCACCTTTTTCCTGAATTGCATGAAACCGCTGTTGGTTTTGTAGAGAGAAGGGAAGTAGAACGTGGTTCACTAGAGTATTTCTGTAAGGACACAAAATTAATTGCATGCTCATCGTATATGTGCATAGTTTATTTTTAACAGTTGCTAGTTAAAATTTCCGCATCATGCAGACTTCATGTACTTCGTTTTATCGTTCTCTTAAAAGTGTTTCGCGAAGTGTGTTGGTTGCGACGATCGAATAATAAGTTAAAAGTTTAATGAAATATGATGAACGTACGCACCGACCTCGTTTCTCAATGGAAAGGCATAATCCAGTTGCTAGTCTTCTGTTGTTTTATGTAACATAGCTCACCTCAGAAGACTTTTGACAGGAACCTGAGCTGTGCTTGATTCGGGTATCTTTTTTGAAGTCCGTTTTCCAGTTTGGTCCCTCGGTGAAATTTTTTAGGCATCTCCTGCTCCACTCCATCGGTTTTGATCACTTTCATGAAAACGTTATCATATGCCGTTGGAAAGCTCGAGCTATCAAGACGTCATCAGTTTGGGGTGGCAGCTTTTATATGTGTACCTTATAGATAGGCAGGTCATCTCGAACGAAGAAAAATACGGTGTGTTGTGTACTTTGATTACGTCAGTCAGCTTTTTCCATGTATGTAATCAGGAAAACGAGCAATCACCTGAACAACTGTGAAGTTCCTTCACATCCTGTTTGAGATGAAGTGCCCGTTGATTCGGATGTTGGTTGTCTGATTGACGTGTTGTGCGCTTTCTGATTTCGGCCGCATGGGTAGAGCATATCGAAGAGAATGGCGATTTTTGGCGTTTCCCTTTGTGCGCGCGATGAGTGATATGTGGTAACATTTATAGTCTTATTTAGCCACTTTCAGTTGACTTGGCTAACTTTTATTCGTTTGCATGTGCCTGTTGTTTTGATTTTTCAGGGAGGAGAGTGAGTCCGTCTTGCAACTCAAAGGACTCACCCCAACCGGAAATTTACCACTGTTCACGCTGCAGGAAGGCCGTCGTGGTATTCAAGAGGGTACTTTTTCACAGTCATTCCATTCACCTTTCAGTTTTCGTTTTTTTACGCTCCGAAGTGTTTTGGTTAGATATGCCTAGAGCTGGAACTTGAGATTATTTATAGTAGACGGCATTAGGTTCTGAGAATTATTTCCAAAAAGAGTGTTTTTTGGATCAGGCAGAATTGTGCTGTGCTGTGAAAGATATTTCCTGGTCCAGTAATGGATTTTTCTTTCATCTGGTTACATATACTGTACGCGAGCAAATTGTTGGCTGTTGTTAAGAAATTGACCTATCGAGCCTTCTGTTTTTGATCATCGACGAGCACAGTATTTAACCATCCAGCAGACAGTTGATCGGTCGGTGCAGGAGAATTTGACACGCCACCAGCTAAGAACCAGTCCATTTATTATCTAAGCAAGCACTGTTTTGAACTATTCCAGCGCATTTGCTTGTGTTTTGCGTGGCGTTGTTTGTGAGCTTGTTGTAGCGTTGTTGCTGCTGCTTGAATGTTCATTTGGTGATAGTTTCGGTCGGTCGTTTCTCATTTGCTATATACGTCATTAACTGATTCACTAACGGAGTGTACTCTTAGTGCGTTCAAGTAATGCTGCTTTGCGAGGCTTCGTTTTTAACTGTTTAGCGACATCCACAGGTGTTAGTTTAAGGGTCAAAGTTAATGATTAGATTTCTTTGATGATCAAAATTTGTCAGGCCATTGATCAAGTGGTCGCTGAACAGCGGCTTGCAAACAGGATCTCTGGAAACGTTATGGAAAACGTTGGACCTAAAGAAGCCATTAAGTCGTCATTATTAGTTATCGCTAATTGTACCAAAGAATAGAAGAAAAAAATGGTATTTCAATGAGACAAGGGGGTTCATGGAGGGTACTGCCTTCTCGCCTGCTAGACTAGGTAGCAGTGCCCTGAAAATACGATTTGTTATGCCAGTAGTTGTATTCTCTGAAGCACGTTATTAGATATGCATATTTCATGGCCGTTCATAGAGATCTGTTTGCTTACGTTCATTGTGCACTTCTTTGTAAACGCAATTTTGGCAACCAAACATGTTTCCGCACTTCTCGTCCCCTCCTTTTTTCAGTGGAGGTTAATGAATTTCAGTCGCCAGCTCCGTATTCGTGAAGTGAAATATTTTGACGCAGTTTTGTAGAATTGTGGAATTGAGTCTAATAGTTGAAGTAGGGTCATGTCCAGTTCGATAGTCGACAAGTATTGCCTAATAAAAGCATTTTTTGAGCAGAGGTAGGCGTGTAGCTCGAGCAGGAGCAGTGTTGGTTGTTCTTTTTCTTGTAAGATGTCTCTTACTCGAAGAGTTTCGCTCAAAAAGTGTTGTTCGTTTGGCGGTTGACACAGTTGAAGTTGGTCTTCGAAAGCGCTCGTAGTGATTATTCTCTCATAGCATAAGTTGCGCGCTGAAATGTCTCCTCGTTCTTACATTACAATGTAGGCGTGAAAGCGAGACAGTGCTGCAGTTGAAAGGTCTCAACCCTGGTGGAAAACTTCCGCTTGGAGTGCTAGCGGGTGGAAAGCCGGCTCTCGAAGAATGTAAGTTCACCACCTGTGCTTCGATTTCTTTTTCATTTTGATAAATTCTCTAAGTTTTAGTTCATCTTCTTCTCACCTTCCTTTTAAATTTTTCTGTGCAGTCCACTTCGTGGTTCTTGTTACCTGCTTTCGTTGTGAAGTTTCTTTGATTTCCTTCGGGGAGTATTTCCAAGCAGGTAGGACAGTGGCAAAGCCTAGAGGAATGGCAGTTGTTCACCTTGTTTTTATTTTCATAATTTAGGTTCAGGGAGATCTATTTGCAGCTTGATGTTGGAAAGGTTTATTTGTCACTGAGATTTGAGACGGGAAATTAGTTATTTTGTTAGCATTTGGTGCTGCGTTAAATTCTCAGCAGAATCGATATTCTAGGGCATGGTGGGTACTTCAAGCTGCATATGTCTGTCGTGAAGAGGAAGGTGTTTGTTCCCAATTTATTGCATCATTCTTTCATAGGCGAATTACATGTTTATTCCCGGAAGAACTGGAACTACATCGTCGCTTAAACCCCGGTTACCTTAAAACTTGTTTTTGCACCAATTTTTACAGTTGGTCAAGTTTAACCGTGAGTTCTAAAATATTATTTCGAAGACTGTGAAGGACGTTGCTTCGAGGTGAATGTCGGATGTTTCACAACGACGCCACAGTCCTATCCTTCTAAGAACCTAGTCTGAGATCGCAGCACAAAACGTTTCATTTATAGGTGTTATTGGCTGTTTACTAAGGTGGGGCTTGAACTTCTTTTCAGGTTGTTCAGGTTTTTCGCCGTTTGCGTTCTTATAGCCAGTGAATTGTCCCTCATGTGTCTTTGACATTCGCAATTGCCATGCATTTTTCACCATATATTAACAACTTCGGAGCGTAGAAAATGCGATCATTTTAATTCTTTCTTTTAAATGTTTTTTTTTGCGTCTTTATTTAGGGGATACTTAACTCGTTCGTATAGCGAATATTTAGTGCCGGTTTCGAAGAAGGATAACTTTTCTTGGAGAGATCGGTCGCCGTCTCGAATATTCAATGATAATTTTTTTCTGTGGAATAATTGCATTCTGAAACTGAGGTGTTCAGCGTAACAGCAGCTGCCTCGAACATGAACACTGCTTCGAACAACTTTTCGGTTCGGTTTTTTGCCGGTATTGAGCCATAGTGTTATATCGAATAAAACCCCACTTCAGAATAGGGCCGTTCTACGAAAACGCTGCTGCGGCTTTCCTGATATCGTTCCTTTGGTTACGCTGCACTTTTGAGTAGGTTTTTTTCTAAAAAGTTAAGCAGCTCGTTCTCACCGCTAGCGAAAGTGAAGCGCAGGGGTTTTACTCGAGGAAATAAGGTGGTCGATGGTGTTATGTGTTTTTTATGTAAAAATTATGAAAGAGAAAATAGGTGATGAAGAGGCCACTTTCAGCATTGTCCGGCCTGGAGCCGGGTCATCGAATTCAGTCTTTTGATGAGGCAAAGCGACTAGATAAAATCAACGAGCGGATGCCGCCTACGATGAGCACACCACCCGCGCAGTCACCGTCAACAAGTCCGTCGTCGCGGAGGGCCACAAACAGTACGAAAAGCTAAAGCGCTTCTGCTGCAGCACTCACTACACCACGTTGTACACGTGTAATGCTTGTGTTCACGTGAGGATGTCAGCGATATCCGTAAACGATGTGCGTCTTAACGTGGAAGGTTCGTTTCGTGTGCCAGGCTGAGGCGAACGCTCGGCGAAGCTCAACGTGGCAACAAGTACGCGCACTCGTTTTGAACCGTTCTCACAATACTTGTTCACTGTTTTGCCAACGTTTCGCTTTTTGTTGACTCCTTTTGAATGTGGATTGTTAGTGCTACCACGAATTGTGTCTCCACTATTTTCGCGAGCATTCGTTTCTCTGCTCTTCGCTTTCTTTCGCTTCGTTATGCAGCCAGCTCTCTGAAAAGCGTTGTGCAGTCACTCATTGCGTGGAGCCGCCATTTTGCTGCCTTCCTCCTAATCATGCCACTAATGTTGCTGCTGATTTGGTCGCTGCTCTCTTTGGTTTCCATCGTCATTTCGTTTCTGGAAAACGATTGGGCGCCTATATGTAATGTTGAGTAACCGTTAAATGTATTTAGTTTTCAACTCTTAAGGTCGCTAGCGTTCAGATATTGGAAGAGGGAGAGGATCCAATTTGTCACACAAAATGCGCACTCTGGCAGTAATTGTGCGTGGCGCTGTGCAGTGTACCTTTTAAGAATGAACGTGTGATCGTTGATTCACCCTGGAGGATGCTCTAATATTTCTTTTTGCTTATTTTAGAATTAAAATTTTAAAACGTGTTTCATCACCTCGTCGTGAGGTGCTTCTAATGCCATACATCGGTGTGCGTGGTGCTTGTATTCTGCAGGATAATATAAGATTCGCTCACATACTATGGGCGCCGCTTTAGCCTCGTTACTTGTCTGCCTTCGGGTCGACATTGGCGCTGTGCGGTACGCACGCTTACAGACGAAGTGGTGATTGGTGGAAAAGCCAGCAGGCTGATCGGTTAGCAGCTCCTGTTGCCAGCAGACAGGCAGCACGTTTCTTGTGATATTCTCCAGCATTTGTCCCCTAAACAATTCAAGTTGCCGACTTGCCTCTGTATGTGTTATTTTCAGTTGTTTGTTTGCTAAGTGCGTCAGCCGAGCTCGTATGGTCGTTCAGCTCGTAGCAGCAATATAGGTCGTTAATTATTTCCTTGTTTCCCTTTTTTGTAATGCTGCCCAAATTTGTTGTGTTGGAGGGAATGATGGCGTCATTTTTGAAGGCGTCGGAGCGACTGAAGCTTTCCATGCAATGTTATGGATATGGACAGATTCAGAGAACTGTTTGCAGTGTCGATCGGAGTTCATAAACTTCGCTCGTGGGATAGCCAGTAGCGTGCGTGATTTTGCTGGTGCCATTATTTTCATTTGGTGTTCCAGTTCGTAAGCGTTCCTTTGCGGATATCCATTTAAGGAACTTATGGGAATTGAATCTTTTCATGTCGTGCCCGGTGAATTACCCCGCTTTCCATTGGAGGTTGCCATCCATCTGTTGACGACATATTTATGTGGCAAGCATTTAATGTTGTTGACGGCAATAAATTCACCAGCGAACGGGAGGGGTCGCTTTTTGTGTAAATATTATTGGATACGACTTAAGGCCTCCTTGTTTACGTAGATGCGGTAACGAAGTAGATGCGCATAATGGGTCATTAAAGAGGTGTAGGAGAAACATGCGCTTGGCAAAAAATTACTGCACAACAAAGGCAAAAGGAGGCAGCCGCCAAAGAATCCGGAACTTGTGGTAGCAACAGCAGTTATAAAGAGTTGTAAGCTACGCACGTGATAGTGTGCCACTAAAAATTTTTATAGTATCTAACAAGGTGAGTCGCGTAGGTTGCGAGACTCGTCGCTCGCCTTCTGAAGTGTTTTTTTTTTTCACGTTTTGTTGATTTGCGTTGCTTGTCGGTAGTTCTATGTGGCGTAGTGCTGCTCATTTTGAGCGTCGCTTGCGCTGGGCGTTCCTTGGCTTCGCGATTTTTTTGTATTATGCTATGCTTTGATTGTCGATGCATTGCACACTTGTGTTGTACCGAACAATATATCCAATTTCCGGACTACATTATACTTTTTTGTCTCCGAAATGCTTTCATTTCTCTGTTTCTTTAAATAAGATTTTTGCTGTGCGCTATTTCCGGAATTCTGTGTCATTTGAGGCTATAAATGAGAGATTAAGTGAGAGAGCGCTCTACTTTATTGACTCAGTTTTCACGCTCCATTCTACTGTATCAGTTGTGCGGAATTTTCTCATTTTGTGGTATTGTTCTTAAAGGCGCCGTCTTAAATATAATTTCTATTCAGTGTTTGTTTTATTTTCTCTTTTTTACTCATTGTTTCTAGCAAACGATTCATATGCATATGGCAATCTTCAGTGAAGAAAGTTGGACGTTTCAAGTTTTCCTTCTTTGTTGTTAATGCGTTACGAATTTCCGCTTCTTTGCTTTTCGAATTATCTCAAAAATTGTTGCATTTTATGAGCATCCTCAAGTTGAATGAACACTTGTTGAGGTTGAAGTGAAAAAAGATTCTTCATGTTTGATTTATCATCTCGTAGAGATAAATCCAACGCACTAATGTATACCACATCCACTCATAGAAATACCAACGCAATAAACGCTAACGTTAAGTACCAGTTGAGCATTGCAGCATATGAAAGCTGTTTAATTAAGCCAATCATTATAGCATAATATTAACGCATCGCTAAATGTGTCGCTCATATGAAAGAAATTCGTCGCAGTGAGTTTCACGGGTGATCACTTGCTAAAGGATGCGATAATGTCAGCGTTAGATGGGACGCATTGTGATGCTCACCACAAATCAGCTTTTTCTTTCGCTTAGTTTTACACAAGGGCGACAGCTAAAATCGATATATTGTTGTGCTCATCGTGTACTTTAGAAGTTTGGACGTTTTAAATATTTGATTGCAGTAAAAATTTTACAAAGCGGCGGTGCGGGTCCGAGCAGATTTCTTAGCAGTTGGCAGATGGAGCAGCGTCAAATTGAGACGACATTGGACTACCTGGGTTTGTGAAAGTTACCTGTTGCTGATGAGAACCCGTTGCTCGTAAAAATTGTCATGTGAGCGTTGTCATTGGCATGTAGCTCAGGATCGTAAGGTACATGATGGCGGAGGTTTAATTTAATGTTCTCTTTCATTAGGCGACAGTCATGGCTGGAAATTATTGAAAATATCTTTATGATTAAAGGCTCGAAAAACGGAAGACTTCCGCATCTATTTTATTCAACATCTTAATGCTTCAGCTTTCGCGCTACTAATATGCCGTTTTTGACTCACTTTAGGAGAACCAGCCTTACGAAGCTAATGCCACTGAATTTGTGACTCGTGGGAGTTGCGTTTTCTTTGATCACTTGTATTTCCAGTTGGTTGTATGAGCTCCGATACGTGCACAAATATGAGGCGCTGTTAAGCCAAGATGGCAACCAAAGATAATGATCAGGCGATTGAAGTTCCGACATTTTCAAATATTTACTATGTAACACTTGATCACCTGTTATATGCATATATTTAGTTAAAATATGTGGCATGTAAAGCTAATTTGCATTGTTCTTCATTACAACAAAGCTTCATAATAGTAAACGAAACTGTATAGCGATCTTGCTCAGTTATGAGTACACTTTTCAACCGTTTGATGGACTTGATTGTTTCACTTGAGGACGTCACGAGTTGCATCGATAACCTCAACAAGATCGATGAACTGCTACGCCCACAAAATGAGTTTTAAAAACGTTCCACATGGGAATCAGTGAATGTGGCTCAAGGGAGACTCTTTTCAGTGAGCAGTTTTTTTATTCGATCGCTCAAGTTTTGCTGGATGATTTCCATACCAGGCGTCAGAGAATCATCCACGGAGTTTTCGCTGGCTGAGTGATACTTACGATCATTGACGCCATTCCACGTTATGCCGGATGGTATTTGGAAAGAATTCGAAAGCCTGCTCAGTTTTATTGAAGAAATACTGCTGTCCTGTCGTTTCACTTCTGCGTATCCATGTGTGCTATCATCTGGAGCAACTGAACGTTGCGATTCAGCTTGCTCCGATGAGTTGCTGGAAAGCAGCAGTGTTGCATTCGATCCTAGGATGTCGTCATCTAGCTCGTCATTTGACTGCTTTCGTGCGTCCTTGGTTCCGTTGTTCGATAATTTTTCGTGATTGTTGTCGAGCCCATCAACCTCATTGAACAATAAGTGCACTTTTGATTTGTCGTTCTTCTTCGCAGGTGCACTCACATTGTCAAATTTGATTTCATGAGAGCCGACGTTGTTTAATTCGCCGCCTTCTAACATCTCAGCTGTATATGTTAAATTTTGCTCCAAATGTGCATCTTGTTGGTGATAACCGTTGGTCAAGTTCTCGTCTGGAAACTGCATTTGTAGCTGCAGCAGTTTGTCTACCGAACTAAGAATAGTAACCGCTATGTCCTCGACTTCACTGGCAGCTGAATTCTTGGTAGGTGGAAGTCTGTGGTGATGTCGTTGTTGCAACTCTGCAACTGCTAGCTGCTTTAAACGACCTTCCTCGTTCTTCTTTTTTTTTGCAAAGGCATCTTTCAGTTTATGGAATTCCTTGTCATTCTTCATTGCAACTGCCTCTTTGAGTCGTTCAGTTAACGTAACGCCAGTAGAATTGTTGTCAAGCAATTCGCGCAGCTCCTTGTGCCCTACGCGCTTCAGAAATTCGCTTAAAGCAACTAAAAATTCGCTTATTTTCTCATCTCTTGAGCGCGGAGTCGGTTCTTTTAGCTCATCTTCACAGAACTGATGCCTCATCTTATCGGATGCGTCGTCTCTGCTCCCATCGATGAAATCTTCTTCAAAACGTCTTGCTACATTAAAGTCCTCAGCGAAACCATCGTCCACGGTGTCACCATTGTTTCGCTGCTCATCCTTCTCTTCGAAGCCCGCTTTCTTCATGTCGGAAATTGCGACAGCCATTTTTCCGCTCTCTGCGATTTCATCTTCAGTAGTTTTAATGATTTGTTCAGATGCTTTTGCGAACGGCCTTTCAGGTGAGTCGAAAGCTTCATCTGTTTTTTCTCCTGAAACCGAACGGGTACTATTTTTGTTCTTATGTAAATCATTTTTTAGCGTTTTATTTTCGTGTTCGAGTTGTTTCTGCTTCTGCGCTTCGTTATTTTCGTCGCTGATGAGGGTTCCGTTGTATTCCATTATGATAACGTGTTTGTATACCGTCTTTTCGCCTTCCTCATTTGTTTTCGTTTCTTCTTCATGAAGGCTATCAATCATCCACTTTGGATTCTCAGCCTGTTCGTCTTGATGAGTTTGCGTCAACTCCATTTCCGTTCCACTGCTACTTTCACTGCCATTAACAGCTTTTGATAGACCCGTTGCGGACAAATTAGTTGAGTTGGCACACAACAGACAATCATCTTCCTCCATATTATCGCTCAGTGATGTTAAGAATGCGGTTTTCTTTTGTGCTGAAGAAAGGTTCCTTTCAGTTTCGTTGGCGTCGATGGTTCTATCGGCAGCCGTTGCAGTTGCTTCCTCGTCAGTTTTATTCAAGCCCTGAAATTACTGCAGTTAGCTGTTGCGAAAAGCACAAGCACTATGTTCCATTGAACCTAAGTTATAAGATCAATTTTTTGACCATTTGAAAACTTTCTTTCGCATGTTACTTGACTTGCCCTCCTAAGTTGATTTTTTTCAACCTTTTTCAACCATTAACGTATTTACGTGAAACGCAACATACCTTTAAACCAGTTCGAGCGAACAGCCTACTTTAAACCTTCTAAATGCAATCATTCAAATGTCAACCTGGCCATTAGTTTCTTTTTTCGGCACTTTGTACAGCTTCTTCGGATTTTTCGCAGCGTTTACCATTTAACGCAGTGCCTCTTTTGCCATAACTTACAACGTTAATTAGCATGATTTTCAAAAAGGGGATACTTTTATTCTGAACGGGTTTTATTCCTAGTATTCTTTGTCCTGGATATTGGAAGGACTTTCACACCCACCTTAAGTCATAGTTATGGAGTTCGTTTGCCAAGAGGATTCGAACGATGTGCAGTGATTCCAACGATAGCCGAATTTATTTTTGATTCGGTCAAATATTTCTAGCAGCAAAATTGTATCAAATGTCTCCACTTTCATCTTTCAGGAGGAAAAACCTACGAAATATTTTTTTTTCTGTATGCAACTGCATCCATACTTCCTATAGCTGGTGTATACGATTACCTACCGGCGTCGCAGATATGGTTGTTGTTTCATGTGGAACGGCGTTTGCGAAGCGAAGTAATCGAACGATTTGTTCAAATTCTCGCCAAATAGGGAAGCTGCTCTGCAAGTGCTGCAACGAAGACTTTTTATCGTCTTTATTACCACTCTCGTGCGGATAAGTGCAGGCTAAGCTTAATGTAAATGCTAACAAAAGGAGCTCATGATATGTACGGACGCAGTCCTGTTCCCAAATTAAAACAGTGGTTTCGTTTTTTTTATTCATTACTCATAGTGACTTGCTTTTTATTACTGCATTTGAGGTAAATACTATCCCTTCGGTAATATGATGGCAAAGAAAACTTCCAAAAATTTGGCTTGTACATTCATTCAAGCTGAAATAAATACCCATTGTTTTTCGAGGAGTTTCAAGATCAATGTCTGTGTTGGTTCTTCTCCTAATTATCTTAGTATCGTTTTGCCAACTGCTAGATAGCAACGTACACTGATTGGTTTCAAGTCCCTTCGAGTAGTCCTTTGATCGTTTTTATGTTTAGACGAGATGAAAGCCGCCGATGAAGAAGAAGACAATCAGTGGCTTTAAAAAAGTGCAGTCTACCGATGGGTGTTTAGTAGAGGACATTTGTTATTGTTGTTGGTGTCTTACTATTTCTTCAGGACGGAATTGAAGGGCGGGGTGTGTGAAGTGAGAAATGAGTAGTGTCTTACCCTTCGCTTGACAGTAAAATGAATGCAGTGTACTGATTTTCCCGCATTGTGTTGCGGATACAATCCTTACCGCAATGTGCTTCGTTGCTTAAAGATATATACTTAAAGGTTTCTCAAGAACTCTTTTGAATGATTGAGTAAACCATAAGTATAAATCACAATAATTTCGAATTAGTGCTCATGCATGTTGCCTTTCCAAGATACTGCGGCAAGAAAGAGAATGTGCCAGCTATCAGGTTCAACTCTTTTCCCCATCCTTTCATCCCTCTTGTCCGGATGATCTGGTGAAAAAGGATTGTTTATTCATATCATAAAGTTGTTTAAGTAGCGCAAGATGAATCTGTCGTTGTGTAATAATGCGGAATATCTAAACTTACACATATTTTTCGCATGCGACGACTTTCTAAACATATATTGATTGATTTTTGGCATTAAAAAATTCTCCAGTTATTTACTGCTGTAAACGATATGTTTTAGAAAATGGATTTCTATGAAGCACAGAGGTGGCAGAAAAACTTCGGATGGGGATTTCTTTATTTAATTTGTCGTCACCTAGCCATCCCTAAATTCCCACCAGTACACTGCTCTATCCAACATTTTTTAAACTTCCATCGTAGCTCGAGTAACTGCAACCTTTGCATGGCTTGACTTCTATTTGCTTTCCTTCATGCCGGCATATGCTTCCAGTACTTGTCTCGCCTTTTCAGATAGGCTGCTGAACTCTTACTTGGGCATCGAGAACGAGTCTCATTTGGGAAAGCAGTCTACGCGAAACAACGTAAATTGGTAGCTTCTTTGTTCAGACCACTATTAGCGCAGTCTTCATTTATCCAACGATGATCGCCGGCTACTACGAGCATCTTGGTTAAACTGGCAATTTAGTAAAAAATAAGCAAGCCTAGTCTGCTCGAATCTCTCTGGAGCAGCACTATGCGGCTGCGCCTTTTCTGCACCCAGACTGTGTCGTCCCACACAACTTCTCCGTACAGTACTATCTTGGAAACTCCCCACTGTGCCTACTCAAAGCGATTATGGCTAGTGGAAATAATTCCGACTTACTTCGCACACACAATTTTTCTGCTCGTCTAGAAAAATAACGATTCGTGCCGTTTACTTAGCAGTAAGAAGTTGTCTCTCTGCATCACCGGAGAAAACTATGTTTCCAACTGCTTGAAAAATCCCAATGCATCTATTGTTACTAGAAAATTTTTCCCAGGAAGAGAAAATATTTTCGATGAAAATCTAAGATTTCTCAGTTTTTTTTTGGTGTTCAAAACATCTCGATTGCGAGTTGTAATTTCGATATTTTTGGAGATCCTTACTGAAGATTTCCTCGTATTGCGTTGATGATTTTCTTTCGAAGTGACGTCTTGTAACTTCACCAACACTCATTGCTCGCAAATTCCGAGCACCGAAAGTTCGGCCATCAAACATATTTAGGTGAATTTTTTGGGTTTTCAAAAGCAGTACTTTCCTATTCAAGACCTGACGGGCTTTATTTTAAAATTTCAATTGGCTGCATTTCAGACTAAGGGGGCATGATTTTTGAAATTCGATAGAATGTTACAATGCGTCAGGTTCTCGTTCTTCGTTTGTGAGTGATGGAATTCTGGAAATTCCATACCTAATGAACCAAAAGTCGGAATGAGCCCAAGATCGCATTGTAAAACCACTCTCCCTCCAATCCAGAAAAATTTTTTTAGAAAAGCTTCTTCTACATCCAGAAAATATTAACGAGTTCCTCCTTCTCATTTTTCTCTTAAGAGAAAACTCTCAGCAGTATTTCAAGAGATTTTTTAACGAGCGAAGCTTTGGCGTCAAGAGGTGAATCAATTAGTGCGGTCGCTTTTTTTGCTGCTGATCGCAGCGTTTTTGATTTCCAGCGCAAGCCCACAAGTTTTAAAGCAGCTTGAAGTGAAATGAAGCGAGAAGTTTTTCAAGGTATGAGGAACGAGGTGAAGTATTTGAAACAGGGCAAATGATGTCATCCAGAAGTTCTGGAGTTTACTTAAGTAATGGAGAGGTTTGGAATCTGAAGGCTGTGATGAGTTCAGCGAGCTAAAATTTGGAAAGTAGCGTGGACGAAACAGGCCGAAATCGTTTGCAGCATATTCTTGCAGCGCTTCAGTATTTTGCACATGAGGACATAAAACCTCTTTTCAAATCTGATTACTGCTTCGCCACATATCCCTCCCACTTAAAAAATTTCTTTAGACAACGTCGGTCCATTGAAACAGTACAGTTATGATGAGTGATGACGAGGTGCGAAAACTTTTCAACACAGCGAAAGTTCTTAGAAATTTCAAAACGTAACGATCAGCAGCATCCATCCCATTAAATGTTATGAGTGGAGAGAGCTGGAAATTTTTCGCGGTGTTGTGGATACCCCGAAAGTTTTAATTAGCAGGTTCCCACCCCCAAAACGTGGGATAATGAACTGCGCGAGAAATTCTCATAACCACTGCGCAAACAATGTGAATTACTTTTTTGAACGTTGTCGTTGGAAAAGGTTGGCGAGCGACCAAAAAGTCGATTAAAGTATTGCAGCAAGGTCGTAATAAATTTTGGTTATAATTAATGATGCACTCGCTCATGGTACCTTGTTGGGCTATTATTCGTCGTTGATATTAACAGGATTTCGGTAAGCGTCTCCACGCAGTTGACGTCCACCAAACAGGTAGCGTTAACCCCCTTTTGCAGCTGAAGACCGTCCGACGCTTCATGACAAGTTTCCAGCATAAAAAGGTTCTAGCGCAGAGCTAGGCGAATCAAACATTCGCTGCTAGCCATGTTTGGTAGGCGAAACCTGAGGTGCGTCGAAGATGTCGGAACAGCCACCCTGGATGTCGAAAACCATCATGAGACTAGTGTAGATCGTTTTTCATAGTAGGTTGTGCGAAGCGGCTAATGTTAGCCGCGTTTAATGGCTAAAGAACATCGAGAGGGATACTTTGAAAGCGTAAAATCATTTTCTTCTTTTTCAGGCCGATATGGACATTCGGCTATTGCTTGCTACTGCGCCCTGTTTGTCATACTCCACTCTAACTGAAGAAAATGAGCCACCCTTTATGTGACTTTACAAGGGACACTTATCAGCACAGTACGAATCCAGAAATTGCTCATAAATATTCCACAAAAGAATCTCTTTGTGTGACAGATCATTCATTGCACTAGGAATTTCTTAAAAGCTAATGCACCAATCAACTTTAAAGTTGATTCAGATGACCGTTTTTAGTACTCTGTATCCCAGCAAACCTCTTAGCTATGGCTTCATACGTTTTCGAGTTGCAACTACCGAATCGATAAGTAATGCGCGTGTGCAGAGAAATAAAGTGGCAGTAATGCATTTTGATGAGCGCAAATTCGTGAACGCGCATGAAAAGCAGTCTCAGTTACAGTCAGACCATCCTAAACCTGTTGCGGCATGGGAACATTTCCCGTCTATGCTCCATACTTCGAATTTACGAACCTTTGCTGAACTGTATTGGGGATACGATCCGTCGCCGATTACTACGCCTTTCCAGTGGGATTTGAAAAGACACACTTCGTGCATTATGTTACGTCTTTTGAAAACAGTCATGCGATTGAAGATAAGGAAATTGACAATGTGTCTGCCTGTGCAAACTTAGACACCTACTTTGAAATGACGCTTTTGAGTGCGTTCACAGATGAAACGGTTCGTCCGGTCGAAGCTGGCTGCAGCCTCACAACGTACGCTATCTATGCGCAGCTCATTGAGCCGCAACATGGCACAACGTCCTTCTGTTTCGCTTTCGTTCACATCCACTGCCCCGTTCTTACGCAATTGCCTGAATTCACTTCAGTGAAACGTTAGCAAGAAGAGAAAAACATTCGTTTGCTTCAAACTGCACCGATCAATATGCCTATATTCTAGTCCCAACACCCTCTTCTAAGCCGACTAAAAATCATGGTCAATTTAGGCTATCGAATATGGCCTAAAGATGCCAATCGATGAATACCCGTTTTTGTATGAGGAGTGACTTTTATTTCGATACAGATTTAAAAAAAAGTGAAGAGAGGAACAGAGGGGAAATGGAAAGAAATCAAAATTGTAGCGAAGAATCTCGATTACGTTGAAAACTGAAACAATTGGAGCTAGACTGTTATTATGAATTTCTCCCTGTTGCGTCTGTTGTTATAAATTACTGTTTCTTAATATGTCACGCCTTTTGCTTTATTTGCATCCATTTGAAAGACTTCGGAACCAGGTGTTTATCTTTTTCATTGCTCAAAAGGGAGTCTTCATGATGCAATCTGGGCACGTGTGTGTAAAATATTGTAAGAAACTTAAATGATGCATCAAAAGCAAAAACGGAAACGAACGACTGTGAAATTGTCTAAATTTTGGTTCGCACCACTAGAACTCATCCGAAACCTGAAGCGAAACTTCAGAAGAAAGCAGGACTCCCGAACTGCTGTCCTGCTACCATCCTCATACACCCACACATGCGCAGACTTCAAAAAAGCACCTCTATACAAACATGCCTGCAGCCCACCCACATACATAAACAAGCATGTGCTTAGCAGTTCTCGCCCGAATATACCTCGCAAAGAAATTAGATGGAACCAGTATTATGTGATAATGAAAACAAGAGATCCTACCAACTTTCAGCTTCACCGGTTGTTTTTGGCTTTAAAAAATGTTTTCAACTGAGCTTTCATAAAAAAGTCGTATCCTCGAAATTATCATTATTCAACCGTCAGTTATTTGATTTCTGAGCTCAACAATCAATTAATTTATGCCCTAGTAAACAAAAGTTTTTCAGTACTGCGAAGCCAGTAGTACAATTGCTTTTTATAGTGGGAACTAATTGCGATGGCGACTATATGAAAGCGAAAACTTGTTTAGAATGCCATCTGCATGATGCGCACAAATGATCGAAAACTCACAGAAAAGAAGCATTAAATGCTGAGCCATCTACCCAGCGCCAATCTCTATCGCTGTCGTTATATATGAGGCCAATTTGGACGATTCTGTCGGATGGTAGTTCACGATGCAACGGATAATGGGAAACTATCCACTCCTGTAGCAATAAATATTACATATAAACTAGAAGTTATTGCTGCTGAGCCCTATAATATTGCTCTATTCCGCGTTATCATTAAAAATTTGCTGTACACCCTTTAGGTCATATTGTCTCTTTAATCCGAATATTTGAGAAGCGAATGGAATTGTTTCAATTAATGATGATAAGTGAGAGAAATCTCGTTTGTCTTTATCTGTATGATGCACTGGCTGCCAACCAATATTCGGGTGGGGGTCAGCGTGCTTCGGAAACACTATTCAGATGACCACCGTTTCTGTGAAGCCGACTTCGGTTAAAGCCGGACGTGTTCGCCAATGTCCGCCAACCACCTCCAATCCAATTGGAGTAGAATTTCAGGAACCGGGAAAAAACAAATTGAATTTCTGTAAATCACATAAATTTCCGTTTCCAACCAAGTTCTTTTAAATGATACTTCTCTCAAAAACGGTAAAGCCTTTTGTGATTAGTTCAGTTCGTATTTCAGATAGCCATTATAACGAGAACAAAATGTGCAAGAAGCAAACAAGCAGATGAGATCCATAAGTCTGCTCGCGTTGAGAAAAAGGCGCAATGGCAGAAGTAGGCTAAAGCGAGTGTCAATAATTTGCACGTTTGTAACTACTTTTTGAAAGATAGGAAGCCTGCGCGACTGATGGAAGGCGTTCAGTTTCAAATGAGCACGAAACATGGAGTCGACCAAAGACATTCCGCTAAAACTTCATTTTCACTGAAGCCCAACACATTAGAACGCTTTGCACGATTACTGCTTCAAGGTAAAGTTATTTTGGCTCTCGGCAAAAAAGTGACATAAGGACTTCAATCCGAGGGTATGACTTCGATTTTCAACAGATGTTCTTTCAGTTGCACACCATCACTAGCTGCAACGGTTAGAGAACGAGCAAGTACGCTTTATAAAAAAGGTGCTGCGAACTTGGCGTCGTGAAATTACAGCAAGTTCATCTTAAGCACAAGTAGCATTTGGAAAGCCGAGTTCGTCGTGTTTTTTGAGCCCTATGACCCGGAAAATGATAAAAAATTGGTGACACTAGCAAAAATGTTAACATTTACAAGCTGTTCGAAACTGTGAATGATGACAAGGTCTGAGTCAAGTGCAAGGCAGTGTTCTCTCGCTGAAAGCCATGACTGATCACCAATGTGGAACTGGTACAGATTACCGAACGGACCCTCAATCCACGCACCTTCTTGGTTGTAACTGGAGCGCCACAGTGTCAACTGAAAACATCGCATGCATCATTTGGGCACATCAAGTGTTATCCAGGTATAGAGAGCGAGAACTGCAATATGGAGTCTCAAGTCAGCATTCCACTGCCTCAAGCACCTTCCGAACACGTCTTGAGAGTCTGCCAAAAATCTCGTCGTATTCTCTCGAATACCCATTAGGTGTTGTTCCTTAGAAACCTCTCCACACTCTTGATCGCCTATTATACTTACAAAATCCACTTCCAAACTTTCGCTCTACGTGAAAACAGTGAAATCTCCTAAGAATCCCCTGTTCACCTCATCAGTACCTCCCAACACATTTTAAGTTCTTCCAATGCAGCTCCCTTACAAGACTAAGAATCTTAAAGGCTTAATCGCTAGAATGCAGGAAGCTCAAATTTGACTTGATTCTTTCCTACAAGGCTGAGGTTCTGTAGACAATATTTTTCTAGTTCGTTACTGAAGTTCCTTTGTGTTCTTATACGATAAGCACATGTAAGTGAATTTTTGTCAAAATTCACGAATAGCTTAAAAGGTAATTTATTCCGTTTCTAAAATCCCTTTAAGAAAACACTTCGAGATATTCTAGCATCTCGTATCAAAGCCATAAACGTCATTAACTATCTTTTGAGACATCCAAAAATGTAATGAAGAAAAAAAATTATGCGACCCTTAAGAACCTTCAAGGCGCCTTTTAATTACTTTCTATGCACTTCCGATGTATAGAAAGTGTCTAGTGCAGGATTTTTAAAAGGATCACTTGGATTCTTCTTAAATAGATCTTAAGAAGGATCGGACCTCTAATGTTAGACATTTTTCAAGCACTCGTTCAACCCCTCCTAAGAATCATCTGACCGACTCTAAAGGATCTTCGAAGGAAGTTCTAGCAAGTTGGGAGATGCTCAAAAGTTCTAAGTGAACTCTCCCAATTAATTCCTATGCGGTTAGCTCCTCTTACGAATTTTTGATTGCTTTTTGAGAGTCCCTTAGAGCGCACCAGGTTAGGCATCTTTTGAACGAATGCAACAGCTAGTACGCCTCCTCAACAACTCGCTAATACCTCTTGGATTCCTACTATTCTCCGCTCTGGCATTTTTAGCTTTTCCTGAACTTCCTCCTAATAAGCATCAATATGTAGGCACCTGAACGGAATTATCTTGGAGCCTTTTGAACATTTTTAAGCACCATCCATGCATGTGCCGTCTGCATATGTTGCACAACTTCTCGGCACTTCTTCAGTACCTTCAAGCTAGCCATTAGTTTTATTGAATATCTCATTAAGCCCTCCTAAGCATCTCTGAAGAACGTTTTAACCAAATCATCGATTTATATGGGTGATTCCTAACACATTGTGCGATTTCCTTAAATACCTCCCAAGCCTGCCGAAATCATCGTTCCAGGAAGTACCCTTCAACTAACCGCTGAGCAGAATTTCTTAGGCAGTGATAACCTCCTACATCTGTGAGAATAATCGCGACGACGACGAATAGGTGCACTATTTGAATACCATGCACATTCGCAAAGCACTGGTGAAGAAATTTAGTGCATGTAATTTACGCTGAGTTTTCATTTTCATTTTGACTAATCATATTTTGGATAAGTTGCCGGCTGTCGAAGAAGCCATAAAATTTCCAATCCACTTTTGATCAGCAAATGATTTAATGCAACGTAGAAATGCAGTTTTGCTCGAAGATTTGCATAATACGTCAGAAAAAGATGTCATTGTAGTTTTATCATTGCTTTTAAATATTTCTATGGGTTCTTGGATAGAATGGTTGAGGAGATGAAACTGCATAACGGCCTACCGCCGCCATTCCGCTATATCATTTTCAGAAAGTCGTCGTGTGGGACAGAATGTGGAAACATTTGATCCGAAATGACGCCTTGCAGTCTAGACAAATGGTTTTTCCAATAGCGCTAGTCGTAACGTTTATTCACCTTCATACCTAATTTGTGGTTGAAGCAAAGAAAGCATGCTTGCATGCTGCTGCAGGTTGAGGAGCAAGAGAAAAACTCACTTGCAACAAAAACTTTTTGACGTCCACCCTCTCTATGGTCGTTATCATTAATCACTATAACCACCGCACATCACTGCGAAACGCACTAATTTCCTCTCTGCTTTAGTTCCGAAAAGAAACGTCAGGAAGAAAGCGAACGACATGAAATTAAGTTATAACATAAGATGTCTGCGTTGCACACAGCCTGTATATTGGCAGGGTCGCCCAATTTATATTTTAGAGAAGAAAAAATTATTTTAAAATCTGCAGTGGATTCTGTTTGTGTGAATGAGAATTTGTGCCCGTGTAATAAGTTTTCTGATTCCAGGTAACCGAAGTGAAAGAACCGGAGGGAGAATGGAGATAGGATGACCCATATGGTGTTCTTGCAAGCTAGAGGATAGCTGAAGCAAGTTCCCACATTACTCAATTCCCTCACCGCCGTCAGGCACCATTATGGCTAGCATGAAAAGAGCCGTCCGAAAGTGACAGCCCCAAGTACAGTCTGCTGCCAAAGTATGATGCTTGCGTTTACTGGCAGTTTGCAAACGTTTTTATGTACGAACCGTACGCTGTGGGAAGTCGATTTGAGGATTCCGTTCTTGAGTGGCATCGTTGCTTGCCGAAGCGATCAAGCACAGCACTAAAATAAATTTTAAATAATTGCGTTGTAGTGGAGATGAATGATTGAGTGTCCAAACCTATTTCTAGCGGCAATTTCTTTCACTTCCACTCACGCATTTCAGTATTATGTGTAATTAATATCGGATGAAAATTACACCGCATGAGCTCAATCTATGGGTCAGTAATACATAATTACATGTGAAACTGCATCCCATTTGAATGATTGAAGAAAATGAAGTCGAATCCAGAAAAAACACAAGTTAAACATGAGACATTGATATATTAACGTAAGTTTTCACTTCTTTAGATTGCAGACAAATTTTAAAGAGTTAAATAATAAAATTCTAAACTGTGCAGGCGGGGCAATGCAAATCATCGCAAAGATTTTATCGCATCGATGGCTTAGTTGTGTTTTGTGTTTGACATTTGCAGTACTTTTTGTGGGTCACTAAGCGTACGCTGAATTGCATGAGTGATTTGGTGATTTGTCTGTCAGACAGTTTATCACCACAACAGAACGTCCTTGACCATAACTATCTCACAGGTCCACAGGGCGCTCCAAAACTTGTTACGTGATATGAAGCAATTCGTGCCCTCTTGTAAATTAAAGTTATTACTGCTACATCATAATTATGCTTTCTACCGTGTCCTGCCTGCTCTTATACTTCACATTACTTTACATAAATGGGTGGTAGAATTACGGGTCTTCGAATGACTTAAGGAGGGACGATTTTGGAAAAAATTGTGAATTTTTTGAATTTGAGGACCGCAATGAACTCATGAAAAGAATTCATTCTGTTAGTGAATTTTCCTCGCTGAACTTCAAAAAAATCAGAGGCTAAAACTTTTGAGTGTACCACGGCCATTAGGCCTTCCACGAGAGTAGAAAAGTGTGGCGCCTCTTGTCGCTCCGAGCAGTGAAAGGTGACTGAATAATGTACTGACGATACAACAAAATACTGACGTGAAGTGATCACGCCATTGATTATTTTCATTGCGACGAACAATGGACTTGATAGCAAAAAATTTCCGTATCTTCGAACGTGTTCACAGAAGAACTACTGACGTGAAGATTCGAACTGCCTGCCTGCAAAATTATCTTTCATATTCTAGGTGTGGAAAACCCCCGCAGTCTCAAATGCAAAACAGTTTCAAATTTTAGGCATTTCCTTGCTACGCACCTACAATTACACTGTTGAACTAAAAATATAAATCCGTTCCACAAAATTCAATCCTTAAAATAAAGACGCGATATCACCGCTGCAAACACTGCAGACATGTTTAGTTAAACAGATATGTCTGTTTCCAATTTTGGAGAACATAAAGGAGAAATAAGATTACCCCTATTGCGGAGCTAGGAACATTTGGTAGCATTTCCTTCAACTGATACTTAGAACGTAAACTTATAACATTTATTCGTGAATGGCATGGCGCGAAATCAGATCGAGATGGAGAAACGAAGGTGAATGGTCAATGAGTTCTCTATAATAAACCTTCAACTGTGAACAAACGTCAGCTTCCTGTAAAGAGTGTAAGATAAGAAATAGAAATCATGAAAGTGCCAGACGAGAGTGCACCAAGACGATGCCTTTCTAAAGGTCGTACGTAGAATATAAATGGCTGATTTTAGGTCAACTCAGCGACCCAGAAATTCTTTTATGATTCGTTTTCTTTATTCCATGTAATTAAACGAAAAAGTGTTTATTCTGTAGGCTCTACTTGAAATTATTGAGGTATTATTCATTGTTCAATAATTGTTCAATTTTGCATTGCCCAACCGCTAAGTGCGCATGTACAACTACTCGTTTCACACTTCACGCACTTTGCGAATTTGCATTTTCAAAAAATATTTGAAAAGGTGTTTCGGCGTACCTTCATGTGCATCGTTCCAGAGCTTCCACTTGGTTACTATTCACAAACCAATGGCATATGAGTGAATCGTAAACCCTGCGCGATCCAAATATTCACCTACGAAAGGACTGCAAAATGAATAAAAAATATCCACTCTGGGATGCCTAACCTTAAACTGTTGTATACACGTATTTATGCAGTGGTTATCAGAATCTGCAAAATACGCTTGTATATCCGACCATTTTAAATAGGCTCTTCTGCAAGAAATGACAAATACTTGGTCTTTCAAGAGAATTCACATCTTAAGGCGGGTAGGCGACAAATATCTGTAAAGTTAAAAGAAATCAATGCAGAAGCAAAGTGATGATATCGAGAAGTTTAAACAATGATTCCCCAGGCGTTTGGATAGGCTAGAGCAGTCAGAAAAGGTCGCAGCAGTGCAAAAAAGCCGATACGAGCGAATGCGATGACACTACGAGGGAAAATGAAGACAGCTGAAAGCACAATTCCTCAAAACTGCCTCAGGTGAACAACCAACTTGCAGCCCGTTCTCTGCACTGATTAAGAGACCACCCATAGCTGCCTCGCGGCGTTTGTTCTCCTAACTTCGGTTGTGTGCCAGTGATTTATGGTACTCCGAGTGAAAAAGGGAGTCTTTGCGGAATTGAGAAATTCCTTCTTTCTGAGTTCGACAGAAAAAGACCTTTTCTGAATTTCCTTCATTTTCAAGGGAAAAGACATGAAATCACCTTTCTATAAATTGCTCCTTTCAGAATCTAGCTCTCGATGATAACGTTGAGGATAATAGTTTTCTAAGGTGAACAGCGGAAGGAAAAAACGAAACTAAAAGGTCTATGAAATCTTTCGATTTATGATTCATCGATACTCGTTTTTAATGTCATGATCGCACACACTTCTTCCTTCTATTGACTCACTTTTTGCTTTGAATAATATTTGTTTTGCCAACAAAACAAAGGATTCGCGACAGCAGCAAGAAAATATAACACATGGACAGGTGCGCCAAAAAATTGCGACAGGTGCCTGCGTACTTTGCTCGCCTGAGTGACCACTTTCCCAGATCACTATATAAACCATGCCATTTTGTATTTCGAATTTTCCGACTGTCCATACGAATCTCTCTCAAGAAAACCAATATATTGAGAACCAATATTCTATTATTCAGCCGATGTGAAATTAATGCTTAATTGCTTTATTTTTTGCAGTTTTAGGGATTTTTGCAGCGAGAATGACTGCGAGGTCGGCATAAAACATGTGTAATCCTTCTGATGATTTCAAACAATTGTAACTTCTCTGAGCATGCACAGGTCTGCATGAAACATGATATCGGAGGTCATTCTATGATGTGTACTATATCTAATAAATTTCGTGGCTCTAGTTTCGGTGGTCCTTGAGCTTAAACTGCTGGCCACACATAGAGTAAATATACATCTACTTGAGGTCACTGTAATATGCATTACAAATTTCATAAGCGCTTAACAATGATGGCGGGAAATGAGCGAAAGGAACATTGATTCTTTCGTATAGCGAAAGTCAAAGCACTCATGACAGCTCACAAACGAGCTCAAACAAAGGTGTCAAATTTTGCGTACAGGTCAAAGAAGGAGAGGAGGGACGGAGGACGAATGTGAGCTGAAAACCTCTTCATTTACATGGCTGAGTCGAAAAAGAAAGTGTGAGGAGCTACTCTTGGTGCTAAACTTCATAGGGATGGTTGGCGTTTTGCAATCTAATATGAATTATTTTAAGGAATCTGCTTGGAAGTTACAAAACTTCATGGGAATAAGACTGTGGCCATAATCTCCAGAAGAATAGTCCAGTGCTTGGAAGAGATTTTCTCAATCGTTCAGCTTTCCATTAAATTAGTGAACTGGAATGCAAGGTGGTATGCGCTGAAAGTGGACTGATTCTCAAAATTTATGCGAGTTTTAGCAAAGGACCTAATTTCCTGTTGAAAGTGATAATCTGCAAAAATTGTCTCGTAAATGGATGTAAGGGCGAGTACATCTCAACAGTGTATTAACGATCCACTATCAATTATTCGACATTTTCCTAAGCTGACATAAACGCTTTGGTATTCCGTACATTAACTGCGCTCACTGACTTGCTATGGCACCTCTCGGTAGATGATCACGATTAGTGTGTCGATGGTTGAATTAAACTCAAGGTTACATATGGAATATCGAGCCATAGACACGATGAAGACAAATGGCATTTGTCACAAGTCAAAGAAAAGTCTGTACTTCATGACTGCATGAAGAGGTTTAAATTGAGTTCCGGCAGGTTGCGATTGTCTTCTAAAAGAGCTGCTGTCTAGCTGATCCATGTATCCGTCACGGCACCCAATGTTCCCTCCACATAAAATGTACCTTACTAGATGCCCTTTCGTTCTCTCAACAGTGCTACATCAGGAATATCCCTTTCCATCCATTTCAGTAAAAGAAATTGTTCCAATGGTGCTCTCCCCGCCAGTTATACTTTATATGATTTATAAAATTGGTCTGTTATATTCGAGATGGAAATTTCACAGACATCCTGTAGTTGCATTTTCCTTCTTGTCGATCGCACTGTACAATTAAGACAACAGTTACATTTTTGATCATTTAGTCGCCCCTGCTGAAGTTATAACGTTGGCCCAACAATTTCCACATCTCTTAGGCAGATTTGTGGTAACGATGTCTTTGTTTCGATTTGCTTTCATTTCAGCAGTTGCGAAGCGAGCTTTATTCACTGTCTGGGAGCAATTTATGCTGTTCTTACTCTCTCATTCTTTTGATCGAAGTTTCACAAATTTTCTTCAGCTATCACATTCCTTTGCTCATAAAATACCCTCGGTCTTTCTCCATTTCAGTTTCATTGTACACTGTTCATACACTGCTAATTCGTCTAACTGTGCACTCAGTTACCTTTCTTATCCCCAATTCACCCCAACGTTGATCCTACTACTTCTCCCCTCTCTTATGTCCTTCAATAACATTTTACTTCTTAAGCCATATTTATTATATGATAAATATGCGCAAAAACGTTGTGATGGTATTTTCTTCGTCAGCTTTTATTCCGCATAAAAAAGTCGTTGCCACCGTTACTCGAATTTCTTCTCCTTCGCATGGCACTGTCTACGGATGAGATCTTTACTTCACTGACGCATATAAAATAAACTGTATTTTGTATACCTTTATCGTTGTCGCATGCTTTCCATCACATCCAACCATTTACGGTATACGTTCACTTCCACAAAATTCTCAGATGCACAACTTAGATTCCTATGAGACGTGCCCACACGCTTGCAAAAATCACAGAAAAACAGACTGAGGGAACTGCAGAACCCTCACAGCATACCAACGTCTGACCAATACCATATTTGCTAGTTTATTCAGACACTGTTATCTAACCAGCCTCTAATTGCGAAAATGACCACATATGAGCAGAAAGCCATGCATGCCCAGGCTTTCACCAAGCCAGCAAGTACTTTCTTTGACTCTTCTTGCCTTTTAATTCTACTTCTCAGACCTTCTAAACGTACCCTTACTTGTTTCAAGCCAATTATTCAACCACATTTTGCAAAAAACAGAATCCAAAAACGCGAAATATTACGTTTTCCCACCTAAGCAGCCCAGCCGCCGAAGACCCGGTTTGGCAAAAAACTCTGTTCGATTACCGAAAGACTTACCTGTTCGTTTTGTCAGCTTTCACTTCCCTTGTCATTAGGCCTTAATGCCATCCTTAAAAAACCAAAAACCACCTCTCGATCTAATTTTAACCAAAACTCTTCACGCCGTTAATTATTACTCGGAGATCCCCACTGAAACTTCGCACCATCTCCAGCAATATGGGTGTAAGCTCTTTAGGTGGCGCCAACTCCCTCCACCTGGACATAGACGGCGCCTTGGACGAACCCCTGATCTGCTTTGTAGAGTTACTGCAGCAGCCCAATCAGATGAGCTATACAGAATGTGAGATCACAAGGTTGAGAAATTCGCACCTACGTCAGAATGAAACCACCTCCTAACCCTCTTTTGGTTTTTGCCCGCAACACTTGTTACACGATAGGATGGCAGTTATGAAACACTGCAGCAATTAGTAATGCAATGTTACTGCTGGTTGCAGAAATATGTCATTTCTCATGAAGGTCGAATTTATTGTGGCATTCATAACGAGGAATAAGGAAAACGTCGATGAACTTAAGGCGACCGAGCGAATCGAGAAGAAAGAGTACGCGTGCATAAGGAGAACTTGATGAAAACATCACAATATCGTACGCGTTATTCCTCTAAAAAAAGAAAAAGAATCCTCGGCACAGCCTGCGCTTGCAATAGGCTTTCATGAGATAAGATTCAACAGACAAAATAAACCGCTTGAAGGGCAAAAAGGCAGAAACGAAGCACACCAAAGAAACAGGAAAAAAGGAATCTGCTCCGAGAAGATAATAATGATAATAAAACTAAACTTGAAAAATTAAAGGCCTGGAAGGCACACTAGAGAGAGGCATAAATATTAAAACCATTAAACATCAAAGATATTTAAATAGCAATGACACTGCAACAAAAAAGCGACACAAAAAGTAGTAGGAACCCGTAGGGAGGAGTCGAATATTACTCACCTTGAAGGTCCACTTCGTTCTTTTACTTATCCTCCTCCTTGAAAGAGGATACTCGAAGACTCTCCAGCATATACGGATCGAAAAAAATGCGATGAGACAGCGAACGCGTCCGTAAAGACAACGTGCGAGCTTACTTTTAGCGAAAAAAAAGAAAACACGACTAACAAAAGTGGAAAATAAACGGCAAAACTTCGATAGCGTTACGAAGAATCACATCTGTGAGGCCTTCTCCACTTTCCCCTGTAGCACTACAAACCGCTACCCAACTCACTCCCACTTATAATTTCATCTCACTTATTGAAAAGGAGAAAGGTCATCGTCTCAAAAAATGTACCGCTCACTATCTTTCGCTCGATAGTTCCACTAAAAATCACTGACCTCTAATCCCCTCCCGCCCTTCCTTCCTCTGTTCCCTTCCACCAGCGTTATCTTGCACTTGTTAACTCCTGCTTCGGAGCGCCTTATAACGCAGATAAAAAAAACTTGTAGAACGTGGAGATGAAAACCAAACATCACATTAAGAAGTCACAATGAATTCAGCAATGGAAACATATATGACTCGCCGATGACATTCAAGGAATGTGTGAAAGTTATTGCCAGGAAGAAATATTAATCGAGACTAGCAGAAGAAGAATAGCAGAGGACTGCTGTCAAACGGATACTGAAGACGGTAAAGGTACAAAGCTAAGCATGAAGCAACGAAAATGCAATAGGAAATAGAGGATGTACAGGGTTTAGGAAGTGCCACTCGCCACCGATAGGACAAAGCGTCTTGAAAGAACATTACTCATCGATCGCATTGGTGGCAGCAGCCCTGTTCGGCTCTTCGGCCATTTTTTCGAACTCTGGCTGATCGCGACTGCGCGACGCCTTCATTATCAGCTGAAAGAGAACAACTTCACTGACCGTGCGATGGTTGCGATTTCATTCTGGAAGGAAAAGCCCAATATTAAGGAAAAAACTGTCATATGGAGGAAATGATGGTATTTTTGAATTTTCGAATGCAAACTTAATTGAATGACCACAGTCTATATGGAAATTAGAGAGTTCTCCATTGCAACTGCTCAACAAAGCTCGATAATCGATCTATAGGTTCAAACCAGGACTTTTTGATCATAGATGTTTAACTAGAATATTCTTCTTTATAATACATCAGAAACATCCATTTTTGTGAATGCTTAAACGACGCAGAGAATGCATTAAAATTGCCGACTGCAACCTTTCTGATGCGGAGAGCGGGGAGAAAAGAGTAGATAAAGACGAAATATGCAAAGCTATTCTTCTTTCAGAAATCTTGAAATCTCAGCGCTTGCACCAGGGCGCCGCCCTGTCACACAATGGGAAGTTTAGGTTGCAGCTCGCCGAAGGTTGCAAAAGGAATGATGAAGAATAGATGATATGTTCCTTATCAGTGTTTAATCGTTTTTGCCCTCCACCTGCAAAATTGTCTGAGGGCACTAATCAACTAAAAGAAGTATGCCACTATGGAGGCGGTATTAACACGGAGGGCACGGAAAAGCCTTGCAGAGATCAACTATTTCACCTACACATATCAAAAAACTAAGAAAGTGTTCATTTTCTGAGCGAAAAGTGATATACTTATATTGTCTTCCTTTGATCGTCCTGACTCGACAAAGCCCCCAATCTATGAAAAGATTATTGCAAACGACGGTAAATAAGCAACAGCTAATGATAGCACAGTCGTCGGCATGTTTTTCATATAGTGGCCAAGTAGCGGGTAAAAACGACTGAGGAAAAATTAACGCGGTCGTTAACCGCACTGCCATATTATTCGCTAATCCACTGATCGGTTTTCACAAACTTTGAAGTTTCTGAATACATGGAAATATCGCACTTGCGCAGCTTTCTCGGTTTTCTCCGAAAATCGATGCCACTGCAGCTCTTATTGAACAGTTCTTCTCTAGGTTAGCTCTCATATCAAACGTTAACAAACGCGTCTTACTTTGCTTAGTAAACGCTCTTTGCTGCTAAAGGAAATTCAGCAATGAAAAATATCGAGCATTTGTTTTACTGCTTTTCGTTGAGAGCATAAAAACATACGCAGGGCAGTTTTCATTACTTGCATAATATTTAATAACCAATGGATTTTAACGTTTTTCTTGCAAATTAAACTCTCAACACTATGAAAGTTTTGGAAGAAAAGATAAACAGCTATCAATTTTGAGAATTTTGGAAAGAATTTCAACCATTTTAAGAGATAAAACCTGTCCAGATATGGTTAGCTGCTTATGCTGATAGCCTTTTCCATTGCTGAAGACAGCAAAGAAATCATTTTCATCAATCATTCATCTCCTACCCACACAAATCCTTTATCTTCGTATCTTTGCAGAAGCTTAACGCTCAGCATAAGTGGCTAATAAGAAGCCTTTGATATGAACAATGGCTAGCTAGCAAAACACACTTCACGACGAAAAGCGCAGGTGACAGTTACGGACTGGATACTTGCCCCTGCCTCGATACTCTAATTCAGTCATTTCCATCGTCGATTCAGAGATCACAGAAGTTGAAAAGTCTCCTTATTAGCATTAGAAGGGAAAGAAATAAACTAGAAAGTATTGTACTGGTAGCAGCATACGGTGCTCCTTAAGCGAAATGATTGAGCGTATAAAGAATCAAACTCAACCCTTCTCTCGAGGCATAAAATAACCGAGGCCACTGAAGGGATGAAAAATTTAAAACGTTCGGAGAAACCGTAGTGATGAAATTTTGGCGATAACATGAATTTTGCAATTTTTCCAGTCATCTTTCACCACTTCGATCCCCAAAATTACTTGCAACGCTGAATTAACACCAAAGGCACTAATTTTTCGGCCAAGACTCACAAATGACCGTGGTGCCTTTCCTGCATAATTTCTTCCATCCTCTTTTCTTTAAAAGAGATGAAATGTCAGGATCGAATCAGAGGCTTCCAATTATACGGAGGGTAGAGGGATCATAGAATGGCTTGTTTAACAAAGTGCACCAATTTATGGAGCTGTTGTTCCTATGCAATTCCGTCGTAAAATTCATTCATTCGACATAGTGAACCCTCAGTTGAAAAATCTGAAGCGATGAGGTTTCCGCGGTTTTGACAATGCAAAAAGACAAAACAGAAAACTTCCGCACAATGTTCAGCGACTGTGCGGACGCGGTTGTGAGTTCTTTACAGATGTCAGCGCTATTGGTTCCACTGTCCGCTGTCAGTATGCTGCACATATAAGTCGGACGACTATCTGCAAACGATTGTAAATGTAACATTAACAAAAACTATGATCACATATGTAAATATCACCATTACCAAGTTCAAAGATGGAACACAAAACCTGCAATTGGTTTTCAGAAGAAGCCAAAATCGCCGAGAAACCCGAGCGAAAGGTGAAAAAAAAGACAGGAAAATTGAATACTTTAATTTACGGCCAATGCACGAGAAATCAATTTCTTCGCGAGGAATCTTCTAAGGATTTTTAAGCAATGAGGTAATAGGCAAACCGGAGTTATGCTGCTTTTTGAGAGATCTTTGCAGATGGAGAAAAGTTTTTCCTTCGCCATTACCAGAAAGAATCCCATTCCTCCAGATGAAGAGAGAGGAAATGTGACCCTCATAACAAATGAAACGAGCACTATTGTTAAATGAAATTATAACACAGGAAAAGATGAAGGAATATCTGGATGCATTTATACGCGTGCAGTTGCGAAGGTCGGAGGCTGTAAACCAGTAAAGGCAACTTTCAGACATGTGGGCAGATCAGAAATGTCCACTTTTGTCACTATTCCTTCATTCGTCATTATTTCATTTCATACATTTTTGAGAACGAACAGCGTGCCGAATGGAAAAAAGGCTTCACAAGCAACGCTAGTTGAGTGGTAAGAGCTCATTTAGCCGACGAAATCACTGTCTGATAGAAAAACGGAGGGGACGGAGGACAGAGGGACAAACAGGGGAACTGGATAAGATGTCAGCTGCACTCTCTTTAATCCTCGTTCTACGCAAAGATGGAATCAGTGTATTTTCCGCACTTCACATAACTCAAACGGGACCAGCACAAGTGTTTTTTCTTCCACACCCACTGCCTTCGAAATTCCATTCTCACCGAATGAAAATGATTCCGCTGAAAAATTAGTCGACGAAACGCAGATAAGCACCTATGCAAACAGCTTTTCATGAACTGCATAACGACAGCTATATGAGCATCTGCAATGAAAACAATCAAACACCGAAGGGCGAACAAGCGGAATATTACTAAAATAACATAAGCGATGCGCATGCCATATGATGCCAGAATCGCCCTTTAGAGGATGGCTGCATCTACAATAATGCCAATTTGGCTGTCATTGCTAAAAGGTGAGAGTGCGATGTAATCAGCAATAAATCTATAATCTACAAAAAGAAATTACTCTTATCAGCTCTAGTGCGCGTCACCATGCCGAAAGTTGTGTCGTCATCCTTTTTGTTGTACGCCGACCAGAAGGCAACGTCCGCGAAATCGAAATGAGCCCTTTAAAGAAGTCAAACAGTAGAACCAAGTGGAAAATCACAAAAGATTTCAACATGCTTGGCGATGAACAGCCTACACCAAAAGCTAAATTGAACAAACAAAGTTTCATGCTGGCACCGACGAAAAACCGCAGTCAAACATTTGTCTTTTCTTAGAGTAGTTTCCACCTTTTTTATACGCTTTTATAAGTGTGCGCCTGCGGAATCACTAAATCTTAAGATGTAGCGGGTATAATTCACAATTCTGAATGAATTCCTGCACCAAATGTTAAATCGATCTATAACTCCTGACGGAAGTCGCAGTTACGCAAACCTGTTCAGGAAACGGCACACTTTGAGAGAGCTTTGCAGCACTTGAGTTGGGGAAACAAATTTTCACAGAAACTTCATGTAAGCCGTTTGACCGCTTGAACCAACAGCACATTATCAAGAACTTATTATCAATTGCTAATGACTTTTAATTCGAGGTTCTGTATGCTTTTCTATTTGTTTCCGGACGATCCGCCAAAAGAAACACAACTGAATTTGATTTTGAAACAAAAAACATTTGATAGCTTGCTACTGGGAAGGTGGAAAAGGAAACAATGAATGATCGGATCAACACATTTAGGAAAACCGTTCATGCTCTGTTATTTATAGAAACTGCCTCTCGTCATTAACAGTTTTTAAGAGCGGATATTTAGCTGCTGAGATAATCCTACAAATAGAATGTTTCGCATTTAACGAGCCTCATATCGCTAAGAAAACAACCATTCCAATGAAGTTATTACTATATACAACAGTTGAAAACACGCGTTCTATCAAATAAGAACTCAACTACGAAACAACACATTTTCCTAACGACGATGTTATCAAATCTGTTCGATCATCTCGAGTGTAATAATACGCAGTGTCAACAGTAGAACGGAAAAAAAAGCAGACTAATATACGAATATCTGATGTCAAATCGACGACTTCAAACCTTAGCATTCCTAACTGTATAATGTTTTAATGAATTCGTGATGGAATTTCAACATCCTTCTCACTACTCACATCAGTCATCTTTCTTAAGCAGACGGCATACTTATTTTCTCACTTCGAGACAAAAATTCGCGATAATCCAATGGAAAATGGAAACAAACAGAAAATAACTAACACATTGGTGCTCAACTTCTGCCACCTTTAGCGATAATGAAATGATACTTCCTTTCTTTCCTTTTAGCATTTTCTCCAATAAGATTCTTCCTGTCTTATTCTACACCTCGGCGTTACGCATTCCTATAACAATTTGAGAGCACGCATCATCGAAATCATTTGACCCCTTCTTTCTGCAATCACTGAAAATGTGACCAAAGTAACAAAGCATCAGGAAAAAGCCTACTTGACATTGCTGGGATGCTCGCGCTCGACGAGGAATATACCGCTCGCATCGGCGGTCACCAGCATGCGGCAAACAATACTCTCTACTATGTGGTGCGCTTCACGGGCCTTCAAGACGTGTTCAATCGCCGGCTGCACGATCGCATCGCCACCTTGGTCCGTCACCACTTCAAGGCACCCCAGGAAGCACACCTTTAGGCCATAAAGCATTACATTTGAATCAATAGCCTGCCCAATAAATCCTTGTCAAATCTAATGCCAACAAAAAATATTTCATTTATGCGAAACGCAAAATCTAGCAGGCCTGAAAAAATTAAAGAAATTGAAGGAAAACTTGGAATTGCATTCCTCTACAACTGCGCATAACCTTAACTAAAGGATCGCTTGATCAACTGAAAAACTGAACAGGTATTTTAAATTCTAACAGATTTAAGCGCTCAGTTCATAGCGGGTTCTTCTTCATTCATATCAGCAGTACAATTAAAAAATAAAATAACCATTTTCATAGTAAGCGAGAGAGTCTGCTTCTCAAATTTAATCGTTTCTAGGAAGCCTACTGGCAACGGTCTTCAGCTCGGAATCTGCTCCGGTATGCAACAGTTAAATCAACTGATATAATTTATAGATGTTGTGGAACAAAATGCAGAACAACAACTCCAATCGCGCTATCCATACTCAATGCAAAAGAAATCAATAACTCGAGCAAAATCGTACGAAAGCAATGGTGAAAGAGCAATCGAAAAGTGCACTCCCACATAACTCAGCACCTCACGACAAGTGGGAGTTTTTAAAGGTTCAGTGGAAAAAAGTCACTTCTTATAGAGTAAAAAATTATGCAGTGACTTTTGCACTGTTGTTCTCCACGTCCATCCTCTGTTAGACATGACAAAGTATATAATCTTCCTTCCTAATCTGATGTAAACACAAATATATACGTATCTGGGTCAAATGATACATAGATGAAAAAATAAAAGTAGAGATGTATGAAAAAGGAACTTAAAATGCTTCTACAAAGGAGTGTTGTCAACCGTATACAAATTACAGAACGAAGAAACGAATAATCTGACTTCAGTGCTATAAAGCAGTGTACTGTGGGAGTGATATATGCGAAAAATGCAGATGGGACTGACATCACTCCCTTTCTTAAAAGCATTACAGAAGTTTTCTATCTTTAGGTCACTATCATCTGTTTATATATCTGAGCGAATGTGGGGAAATCTCTTTACATAAGTTCGCTTCTACGGAATCTCCAGCCGTGCAGATGTTATTCACAGCAATCACTAGACAATCCATCTTTACTTGAAAACGCAAAATAATATACTACCCAGCCACAAAGGAATGGCTCCAGGATACGTGAACACTGGAACAAACGAGCGGAAGTAGAAAGAACAAAACCAACATCAAACCCTTTGACGTTCGAGCCTGTGGCGTGGGATTGCAGCTTCACTTGTGAATTTGAGCCGATTGACAATAGGTCAAACTGAATTGGTTGCGTGGCCATATCCTCCTCTATACTGCGCACTGAAAGCATATCGATACAACGCCTACATCAGCGTCAAATGAATATAGACAAGTCATCTATACACAGTGACATTATTCGCAGAAATAGTTCAGCCTCTTCAACAAAAATAAACACAACACTGAAAAAGATGAGAAGAGAAGAGACCCAATTGTAACGCATTAAAATCAACAACGCACAATAAACTGCTAAAACTAATTTCTACAAAATGGCAAAATCAACTCTGTCAAACTGGGGACCACAAATGAACCAGACACGAAACTTCACAGGGATCGGATTCATAGTGGTAGTTAATACGTGCACAAGCCGAGGTGGCACTTCTAAGATGAAATTTCCACATAATGGGAAGTACGGATTTAAGGCCGCTGAAAAACAAAACTGCCTTAAGGGGAGTTATTAAAACATTAAAGCGATTCGTGTTGAAAAGCGCCTTCCCTTCCTTCTGGTCAAGAGATCTGCTTAATAATCTCATTCTCACAAGAACATTTTCACAAGAATTTCCACATTTTAGCTACTGAACACGTTAGTAATGTCTTATTCCTGTAGGAATTATCCTCCTCTCCTTCCTTCCCATTCCCTTCTACAATGAAAATTCAGGAAACTCCTTGCAAAAAAGTCGTTAAACTGACTACGCAGCAACAGCTACTTTATCTTTGTGACCCACATAGCACAAAGCCAATTTTACTTATTACGCGTCGCCCTTTCCTTATTAAAATTATTCCGCCCTCTTTATTCATTTCTCACCTTGTCTTTAAAGCGAGATGAATTTTGATAGACTATGACCGACCATTCATGCCAATAACTAAGGATCGAAGCGTGAATACCTGCAACGTCTTCGATAACTCAATTACCGTCTAAACCGTCGTTGTCACTGCTTAAGGCGATCTTTATCACAATTCTTTCACTTTGAATACTCTTTCAATGTCCCTGTCTTTTTCTGAGCAGGAAGTTCCACAGCTCATTCAATGCAACTACCTGATCACCTCATGACCAACAGCAGAAATATCCTTTCATCGGTAAAACAAAACGTAGCTGCGGGAATAACGTGGACAGGAATACGGCAAAAGTGCGCAGTGTCTAAGAGAACCAACCAGGAGTATTCCATGGAGTGAGTGGTCCAGTAGGTGTTTCCGGGGGCGTAAGAGAGCGACACGTCTTCTCGAGTGCCATATCTGAGGGTGCTTCCTCAGCTTGATCCCAGGATTTATGCTGCAAAATGTTTATAAAAACATGAATTAACGATCGTACGAAATCCTGGAATTATCAGCTAAAAATCTTGCCATAAAAACAACAAGTTAAAACAGCGAAGCAGATATAAACACGCAATACAAGATGAGGACGCAAAGAAAAGTCTGCAGATCTTTTCAACACTGCGTTCATTTTTCAACATTCATATTCGTCCAAACGCTGCATATTTTCCAAAAATCCAGAAAGTATGCAAACAATTCATTTAGGTATAATTTGAGATAGCACCGTTATGAACTTAGCAAAATTCAAGGCTGTTGCTTTGTTGAACGTTAAACTGCAAATGTCTGAGGAACGGACCGACAGATACAGTTCGTGGAATTAGGAACCGACAGATACCGACAGATACAGTTCGGCTCGTTCGTGGAATCAAACAGTGTTATGACGTTTGCAAAAAGTCGTTAGAGGGTAGCGCAAAGAAATCACTTTTGCACTTGGTGGATTATCTCGCAAAAACTGCCTTTGCCAAGGGTAAGGGCTCTTCCTTGGCTGGTTTTAGTTGTGATATTGTGACGGTCGACTGATACTGACACGTGTGTTGCTACAAATTATGCATGTTTGTTTCGCATATTTCCCATGCATTTTGATGACAGTGGGAAGTCATTCGGCCAAACGCTGATAAACGTATGTGTGTGTGTTTAAGGAGTTATGTGTTTGCTTAGAAATTCGGGGTTCCAGTTAAACATTTTAAGATGGTATCCAGCACCTACCCTGAACAGATCACAAGATACACTCCTAAAGCTGCCGATTAAACAGTACTACAACAAAATAACGGCGGCATTACAGCAAGGCTGCTATTGGCGCAATTGGGTTCCAAGCAAAACGCCCAATTAGGACGTATCCTTGTGCTGGTAACAACTTAGAAGTCAACAGCATTGAATACTTCAGGAACATTTTTTCTAGAAGTTATGAAAATCTGCGACATTTTTCACGAATTCCCTTTCAGCTCGAAAGTCTCACAAATAAGATATTTTTGCTTTTCACGGGACTAAAATTTGTACTTAATAATGCAGAGGACAATTTGAGAGACCACTGAAACCTGGGCCAGGAAGTTGGGAAAGTTATCTTTGAGATCTGGACCGAGAGTGGGTTAGGTCACGCAAACTCTACGCATTTCCTTTCAATCATCCTTCTAGTAAATATTACGAAAGGATCTCGCATTGAAATATGCATTATGAATGGCTAAGACATTTCAATGATGTACAAATTTCATCCTTTCAAATGAAATCGTTCAAACACCCGACAAGAACTTACACACATGATTCATTTAAAGAACACAAGTCTCTAATCGCTCCACTAAGCTCGCTAAGCGGAGCATAGATGGAGCATTCGAAATTAGAAGGCTGCACGCGGGTGTATCCCACAAGCCATATTACTTACGAAAATTACCCACCACATGAACAACACCTACAATGACAAGCCAAGATCCGTGAGAGCCCAGTTAGCAACCGTCCGAGATGAAGGCATAAAAACAACTGCACGCCGCCTTCCGAAATCATGTCCTCAACGAAATAAACATCGCCACGTTTGCAAAACAGTGACTGCACTTCAAGCGGGCAAATATTAGCCTAACAGATGTCAGGTGGAATTACTTCGACCCTCGATCACTGATATTTTCAGGAGTAATTTCGCACCACAGAGGTACTGTTAACTTTGTGGATTCGCCAATCACCGGAAACAAAAGTAGGGGATAGGGGGACGGGAACGGAAGAGAAAATGACGAGGGCTGAAACCAACAAAAATAAACGGCAATGAGAGAAAAACTCACACGAAGTTATTTTCCACGTAGATGTTGTCAAGCTACTGTTTTCAAAGACTTGAAGTGATGATAATACCCCACAACAATCGAAATATTCCGATGACTAGAGATTGCCGCTAATTTTTCTACTTTTGCATTGTTAAAGGATTGCCATTAACGATACATCGTAACCAAGACTGCAGTGACCAGAAATTCCGACACACAAAAGCAATACTTCAGAAAAAAAAAGAACTTTTAAATCGCCTTTCCTCCACCTTTCCGTATTTCTACAAAATCGCTATCCAGTATGCCCTGACAGGGAGGAAGTCCAATGTTATCTGATGGACCTTCTCGAATATTTGCGAGCTAATCAATGACCACATCTGCCGTGAGAGACGTTTAATTTCTATATCGGCCATTATATTCGAAAAAAAAAAACAGCAGAAAATATTAGTTGTTTTCGACATCACTTCCCTACCGCTGCAAACAAGCAAACTGCCAACTATCTCAGGCTAACGTTTAGCAAAATGCGCTGTGGTTTCTGTCAAGGTCGTTCTTTTCATCCGATTTTCATAGCGGAGATATCACTCTGTAGGAAAAGCAGCACTTCTTTTTACGGAAGATTGCTACAGGCGATCGAATCAATTCAAATACAAGAGCACTGTCTTTTCGTTGGGCAATTGGCGAGAGCAATTCAACAGCTAAGCACGATGCAAAAATGCCTATTGTTCCAACTCCTCCGTTCCGCTTCTTTCCTTGCTTTAAAAACGCACATTTCAAAATGTGAAATTAAGTTCATATGATATTAGATTTAGCCACACTATTTCGGCGGCAGTACTTAAAAATAATGGTTGAGAATGGCAAGGAGAAGGGAAGATGGAAGGGGAATCGACCGATAGTTTCTGCTGATGCCTTACTTTGTCGAAACCAACCATTCTATACTCCATAAGTCAGGAAATTTTCAACTCTACTGTTGTTCAAAACGATTCAGCAAGAAATGATATGGGCGATTACGGTCGTGACATTTTGAGGGACTGTCGCTTATGGGTTTAACGCAGACTACAGCTCTCTGCAAGCAATTGCTAGACGATTAACGACATTACGAATTAGACGTCTAGTTACCAGTCTGGAGATAAAGTGGAAATGAGAGCCGGACGAAGTTATAGAGATAAGACAACTTCGAACGATAGCAATAGCGACTTGGATGACAGTTCAAGTAACATGTGGTACTTGGTAGTCGAATTTGTGGAAAGCAAAAACAGTATCCCGTCTTAACTTTATTTTCATTATGCGCAGCTGAAATTGTGAACGCTAAACGATAAGAATTGCAAGCGAACGACACCATTATATATTATATTGCTGGAACCAAAAGTACATTAGTATTTCAGGATGAAGCCATTGGTTCAACGCTCTTCGAAACAAAAAAACTGAGAGGTTTACTGTTGCAATGTGCTCAATTTATAAACGCTGCTTATGATTTCAGTCCGACATCAATCGTCTACAGATGATCACGTTCTTATGGCAGCGCAGATCGAATGATATTTCAGGCACTGTCAATAAGGGCACATCTCCTATACAGTTTACGGGTTATTCTTCGAAATTTTTTCTAAGATAAGCGAGCCGATTTCCTTGAATCATTTAGTAGGTCCCTCTCGCTTAGTCGACAAATACACAACCTTCATGAAACTAAACGAAGTGAGTTCGATGGGCACTTCTAGCTTCAACTCACGCCTATCAATGAATGAAAGGCAAATGCTTCTGCGGGCCTGACGTAACCTCATAGGGGCGAAAATGGAGCCTTTACCGCATACGAGTGAAAAATACCTCTGCCCAGTCATTTCTGATTCACTTTTTATTTAAACCACCATTCAAGTTCTCGTCTGGTGAAACGTTCGATACTCACCTGAGCCAAACATGAAACTCCTATCACTCACCTTTACAACTTATAAAAATTTCACTGCTCCCACATGTCAACTGTCCAGTATTCAGCAGACTTCACTTGCTTATTGCTATATGAATGCTACAATACGTGCATGGAACGTAAAAACGACTAAATCTGCTCGTGGTATTCTCCTAGAATGAGGGAAAGCACGAATCCCACAACAGCGATTTTATTGGGGACATGCAAATAATCCACTGCTTTTATTGCGTCATTGAAAGCCTATTACACTTCAAAATTTGCGAAATCTGCAAACTCAGTTACTCAGAAATAAATGGTTGTTTCCCTCGTTAAAATTCACCTCATGATTCACACGGCACAATAGGTGGAAAGCAAAGGTCAAATCAAAACAAGCAAAAATGGTAATTAGGACATCTCTAAATTCAGATCGAATGTATTGAGAAGGCAGTCAGCTGGCTAATTATGGATGATAACACATTCAAGCCCAAGCGGTATATATAACAGCGCCGTAACGGCAACTGTAACGGTGAATCAAACGTTTAGCGTTGAAATACTGCAAAATGCACCTTTGAGACTCTTATATATCAAATAAGTCCAATAGCAAGCTCGAAGACTGCTCGTAATCCATATATAACGTTAAACTTTCTCATTATTTGAACCAACTCCGGATTAAGTCTGCGAACAGTGAAGTGGAAGGAGAGAAAACATCATCGGAACAGAGGAGATTCTATTTTGTCGATTTTCATTTTTTGTTTCCATAATTTTCATATTATCCGTCCTCGGTGATATGCCACTTGAAGCGGAAAAAGAGGTTGCAATTTCGCATATCATCCTCTCCGATTACGAGGAGAGATTAATGAAGAAGAGCATGCTAATCTATGATTAAAATAACCCTCGCAGGTATTTATTAGCGCCGAAATACGACAACATAATTCGTGTAATCGATAGTAGCTCCCAGATTATCTTTGCAAATATCACTTCGACATCTCCACGCTTAAATTCTACAAGGAAAATTTGACAAAACCCCCTTCCGGATATTTCTGAAAGCGATACGATAACATGTTGAACGTTACGCTTATGCTGAAGAAAACGTAGTTGTTAACGAGCGAAAATGTACACCGTACGCTGTATTCGCCGTATTAGGCAAATTCAGCTTATTACACAGGTTGTGCACTTCCAATATAGTCATTAAAAAATTGAGAAATAATGCAGCAATCAGAATGCAAATGATGTAATTGTCTATTCGAAAAATTGGGTGTAATGAGCGCGCGTCAAATTCTAGGCTTTCTAGAAGTTGCTATAATAGCGAACCACTTGCCGAAACTCATTCTACGGATAAACCATCGCTTCCCTCTGATTTGATCTGCCCTCCGCTTCTATGATGTGTTATGGTGATTTGAACATGTTCATGATCGACCTTAAAAATGGGATCGAGATCCACCCATTTCCACGTTTATTCACCAGTTTGGAAATAAATCCAAAAAATGTCTCTGCTATAGCGTGTTTCCCATTAGGCAATGCAGCAGTGAATTGCTAAACTGACAGCAGAAAAAAAACTTCACCCTCAGTGGATGCGGAAGCTGGAACTTCAATAAGATGGGAAAACTAAATACCGCAATACTTCCGCGGTACTACCGAGGAAGAACCTCATTCTTGAAAAAGAAAGGAAAATGCCACAAAATGTGTCCGCATATTTGGTCCAGAAATTTCTTTCGAATTCATAACGTTGATGTCGAGTTGAAATAAGCGAGAAGATGGACAAGCACAACATCGACATATTTACATGGGACGCGACCAACAAAAAAGTCCGACTCTTTTTCCATTCCTGTAAATGACACTTTGTGGGTTTCGTATTTTTGTCGCAAGAATTATGCATTCAACGTGATAAAGTTTCAGGTGCTGCCAGGTGAAGCTTTTCAAAAGAAAAAACTGATAGAAGGTACACTTTCTCTCCATAACGGGGAAGCTGGGCGAGCGGGTCAAGGAAAAGGTGTGACTTACAAGAACTGACTGATACATTTTCTACGCAGCTTAGGCATATCATGCAACACAGAACTCCACCTGTAGGCCTGCGAGATTGTTGATAACGTCGATCCATTCGTACATATCTGCAGAATTTTTGGCTTGTACGAACCACCTGCGCTCAGTCCCCGTGGGATCATCGTCGGCTGGTGGCAGACAAATCATGAACACAAATCGCCTGTCGATACTTTCACCAGCTACTTGAGCAGACGTTCCCGGTAAAGCGATCAAATCCAACTGCAAAAGTATATTAAACAGTTCCCCTCGTAATTACCCGCTTAGGATTAAAAAGACTGGTATTCAAGAATGAACTGAAATGGTGAATTCATAGGACTTGAAAGCACAGAGTTTCTGAAATTGCGTTCCGCCATATATTAAGTATGTGATGGAAAAAATGTTTGAACATCAAGAGTACACAACACTGGGATAAAGGAGAGAGAAACTCGTGCGAACTGCGGCGGAAATGACAATGAGATGAGCTCATTTCACTAACATCGGAAGTCCTTCCAAGTTGACACTAAAGAATCGAGTCATATTCCGGATTACTGCACGGTGTTCCGGAACATTTTATACACTCCTATAAAATCACTTAGCAAAACTCATTTCCGAAACGGAGAAAACAACTCAAGGTATATGGTGCAACAAAAAATGCACTGGGAAAACAAGGAATAGAATGAAGCTGAGATGTATTTTGTGCTATGGTTTCCTTCTGAATAACAACTGTGAAGTAAAGGATACGCAATTCTGCTTACTATGATGGGCTGCCAGAAAATTAATGATGGAAATATAATATGGACACCTAATTATGCACATCTGTATCACTTCCCTCCATGAAGCTTCGCTGAAAATTCCGTCTAATTACCAAACCGAGAGAAACGAACCATCAAAGAGCCACCGAGCTGATCCGCTTTTTGCCACATCAACTGGGTACCTTGTGTGAAGACAAAATATTTTTCCCAGTTGTTTGTGAAGAGGCCACTTTTCCTGCAAAAAAAGAAAACTTCCCTTAACAACCGACGAAATAAGAAAGACTAAAATAAATGAGAACGAATAAACGCATCGTCCTCATTAAGCAAAAAAGAAAACCACTACTTCGCACTGGATACACGACGACGCCTACCGAATCGTTCATCACTGCGTATAAATCGATTCAGAACTCTCCACCGATGCAAAAATCATTTTATGATTAAAATTTTCGGGTGAACGCCCGCAGAATGGGAGATATGATTAATTCCGATGACGACTGCAGCACTACTTCGTTGAAAATTTATTCGCTAGAAACATTCCTCTGCATTATAAAAATACTCATAGCGATCTTTTGCTTGGAACTTTTTCAGAAAATCCAACTGAATCCAATCTTCGCACTTATTTTAGCTGCTAACTTTCTTTAGGGTCAATTTCATGATCACAAATTTCCGACTCATCAATTCGAAATGATCAGCAAATTAGAAATGCTGACATTCGCATAATCGCTCTGAAATCACATTTACTAGGTCCTTGTTTATTTTATTCTAGAATATCACGCTAAAGGCATGTTTTCCTAATATGAACATATAGACACTACACAACGGTAGAACTCATGAATGCAAATTAGGTTGGAAAGTATGAAAAAAAAGAAAGACCCTACAATCTTATCCGCAAATATCCTTGTTTCTGGACGCTTTCGGACACACGTCGCTGCTCGGTCTCCGGCTTCTCACCATAATACATTTCATGTTGACTTTTTGAGAGTTCGACAAGAGATGCCAGCAACTGGTTGCCTTCATTTTTTTCACTTTCTGCCTCCTTTCCGATACTGCAAAAACGATCGCTCGAAATCATCATAGTAAAAAATCGACGCACAGCGCACGCCGATCTCCAAAAAGCGCAAAATATCCACTGATGCGCATTCTTAAAGAAGGAGACATTAGAAACAAAGCGCTTCCCATTAGGCGAACTTCAGTTATAGCAGCCGAATAAAAGGTCCTTTTGATCCCTCTAGACGACGACAGCAATCCGCATCCGCTATCCATCCACTTCCCAACACAGCAACTTCAAGCGTCACCAAGAACATCGGCCGCCTTACACAGCCTCACTAAGTATCCTCCGTCTTTATGATTACTTGCTATTACAGTAACACATCTTATACGCTTATTACTCTAGCCATAGCTAGTCCCACTTCTTAGAATCAAAAGAAGAACCGATGGGCTCTCGATTCTTTGCACATTTAGAGTGAGAGTGCGGCGAAGAAAAATTAAACCCTCAAGATGCATCACCTTTGCAGATCTAGTTCACGCACTGTATGGCAAACATAATCAATAGTGATTTCAAGAATCATTACCACCAGAGCATTTCTGGTTCCTCAGGTCTTCACATCAAGAGCCATAAAAATCTGCTGACTTTATATTTTTCAACCAGAAAACGAAAGCTATCATCCAATGGGGGGAAAAGTGAGGGTCTGAGAAAGAGTTATGGCAATTTCATGAAGGAGAACGACATTACTCATAACACCCAACGGACTGCCTCCAAAGAAAACGTTGAAAAGGCAACTCAATTAGATATGGCTCGGTATGAGGCGAAACATCATGCTAGTTGCGTAAAGCAGCGTAGCAGATAACTCCCCAGAAGGAACGTATCACAAAATGTTCACTTTAGGTGTTAAAGTTATACAGCGACATTTTACTCTTCAGATATCTGACTATGAGAGTTTCCGATTCCATAACAACTCTAAAGAAGAAGGATCGATTATCGGCAGTGGAGGACGTTGAAGCACCTAGCTAATCAACGAGGCACACCTTTTAAAATTCTAACATGACCCTTTCACATTGGCACGAGCCCTATTCTAGACAAATATCGACACCGAGCTCAATTATCATTTTCAAAAGCGCACCCAAGATTTTAGACGAGCCAATACTTCTTGAGAAGGACATGAACTAAATTATGCGCAAAGGCACCAAAAAACAAGACGAATAAGGCTTCTTGAGACTATTAAAAGATAACTTTTACTTATTTCAAGAGATGAATCTGCATCTATAGTCGTTTTTACAAGCTCTCGATATCTGCGAAGCAAGAACTCGAACTTCGATGAACAAAAATAGGAAAAATAATCGTAAAATTAAACTGCATAATTGCGGACGTGAAGAAGATATAAAAATAGAACTTACGAGAGCATTTGTTGTTGTGCTTGTGTAAGGAATTGTGTGAGTGCATCTTTGCGAAATGCATCGTGCCCAACATTGAAGAAACACTTGAACGCATAGAGTAACATCAACAACGGTTCAATCAATTCCGAGTAGCGTCTACTCTGTAGGACGTTCATTCGAGAGCAATATTGCAACGCCAACTGAAACTCTACTGCCGCTAAAGCATTATGCGCTCTAACGAGTAGTCAGTTTGTACTTATCGCAGTTATAACACGAAGTTCGATTCGAGCTATAATACAAACAATTTGTTGTGCATTATTCATAATTCGTCCCCTCCGATAACCACGTTCAAAATAATTGCTACGGCAACAACTCCTTACAATGAAATGGACAAAAGTGCTTTATGAATTAGAGGACAATCAATTCAATAAAAAACAGCACCACTGAGGGGAATATCCTGTGTCGCAAAAATACTTGAAAAATAAAGAAAACCGTTTCTCAAGAAGAGCTCACAAGTAAAACTGAGCGGACAGGCTAGATAATAAGAAAACAAAAGATATAATGAAAATTTTCAGCAACAACCTTATGATAGCCCATCTTAGTTATGAACACATCGTTATTGAGCTCTTCAAGACGCCTTGAAGCATCTTTGCGGCTCGCCTTCGCGAACTTCTCTTCCGCTTCCGCCATAGTGCTCTAAATTTATCAAAAACGGTATACCACTAAGAAAATATGCCATTTAGATCTTTAATCGGCCACTTGAAACTCAATTTAATTGCTTGTTTGCTTCATTTCCATTCATAAATTCACCATGTAAGAATTCGTGAAATATCTTTATCCGGCTAGAGTCTATATCGCAGAGTGCATGACGCGATAAGTGGGCGTCTTATACGAGTAAGTGATTGCAAGGGATGTTGACTTATACGCCCTATGCGCTTTCTCATTCAACCCAAAAACGAAACACATCGCAAGGAAAAGCAAGAAGACCAAAAATCCCTTCGCTGCAATGAGAGCTCGGAACAAAAAAAAAAACCAATGGAGCGAGACCGCCGAGTGGATCGATATGATCAGTGCAATTTACATTATCTGCGTTTTTAAAGGTGTCAGTACTCAAATTCGCCGTTTCTGAGAGAGGCGAAAAGGACAAAATAAAGTGGAGACGACATCTCAAATAAACGCGATCGGCAAACGTTAGTAAAAAATTTCTATGAGACCTTTCGATGTGAATCATATAATTATATGTAAGGATTGACTTACCAACGCCTCCGCATAGTTTGGGCGTACGGTTTCCACCAGATCGTCCAATTCTGCGGTCGCCTTCTTAACGGGACATTGTACGCAAAACCCGACCTGTAAATGGTGAAAACGCTTACCTCTCCACATAATGAACTACAAACCTCATTACTTCCGCTTCCATTTTGCTCTCAGTGATTTTCTAGTGACATCTTTTACACTGGAGAAGTACTATTTAGATAACTGCATAAAAGGATAAGTAGAATTAATGAAGAGCAAACTTGCTGGACGAGCAGATCCATCCAACTGGCTATTTCGTTAAGATTCTGTGCGACTCGACTGGTCACTGATGGCATGTCGTATGCGGCAACATCAAGTGGCAACTTCTACAATTTATTGAACATCGCATTCACGATAAGTATAAAACCTCCTTCAACAGAAAAAAAGGAGAATAAACTAGACCGATTGGAAGTGATGCAAAAAACATGTTTAATAACGGATTCTGAGCAAATCCAAACAATCGAACAGGGTATGGCGCGGGTTGGTAAAGGTAATGTGCAGCAAGCAGCGGTTTATCAGGGAGATCTGTGGAAAGAAAACCTATAAACTTTTCATCGACGAACGCATAGACGATAAGTACCTATGGTGGATGACAATATCTCTTTTCGACGTCCCCACCCGATCAGAGCGCAATGATTTTCTCGACTCCATAGCAAAGTGCTAAAGTGTTTGGCCAAAACAATTTATGTACTCAAACGCTTGCAGATGAGACTTATTCAACTGCTGCGCTTCAGGGACGATGCGGTAATTAGTGGGTGAAATATGGTGCATTTGTTCTTGTTCTCCCTACTCAGATTCCCATTTACTAAGAGAAAATCACAGCGATGCTCTACAGGGAGAAACAATAAGAAAATATACAAAAATGCAGTAAACCTGGAAACGATATGCCGCGATAACTGAAGCTAGATTCGATGCAGCCGCTGTGGCTGCTTTCTGTGCCACACACCACTGCTCCAATGCTGCATCGAGCTGATGACTCCACGTTCGTAAATTATACGTATCCTCTTCGAACAGCCGTATCAACGTCCTATTCTTAACAGAACTCGTTTCAGATTATACGCACAATACGAATATATTCCAATTGTTCTAATCAAAGACTCAATTTTCGATCGATGTAGTTAGGTACATAGCTAATTTTTCGATGAATTTCTCGCATGGACCATCACTTATTGAGTAGAGGAGTTGATCTTATTTTCCTGCGCATGGAACGGTGATTAAACGAATCAAGTCGTCCAGCCCTTGCCCCCGTAATCTTTGATTTGGCTAGTTAATTGGGCTGATATTATTCTCTAAAAACCTACTAATGGTACTACAAGTAACCACTGAGTGAAGTGATTGCTGGGGCAATTCTCATCAAAGAAAAAGAGCGCTTCGTTAGGAACGAAAACGATCAGCTCAAATATGGATCGCAATAATCAGCAAATTTTATCACTGGTTGGAAATCTATCAAAGTGGGTTGCTGAATAAGCTTCACCTCAATGTTTCTCCATTTACTATGTGGAATATTGCCAACTACACAGCTCCCCCAATAAAAAAAAGACGAACATATACATATACACATACAACGTTACGATTATTTAGGTGAAATAAAAACCACAAAATTAGGCAAAAAAGTTAGGAATTCCTGTAAAATTTGATCTCATCTGCTGTTAGCTATTGGCGGATTTGTTGAGTGAAGAAGCTAAGGAAACTAGATGAGGCAAGTAACACTAACATACAACTGAGATGAAACACGAAGTACGATCATGACCAAAGCTCTGTGTATGATTCCAACCCCAACTCAATCTTGAACAGGGAACTCGAACGCGACATAGAGCGAATGAGATCAGATAACTGAATTAGGATCACATACATGGACATATGGAGCACCTTCGACAACGTTTCTGATGCTCGGTATGACCCATTCAAACCTACTTCATCATACTTTTTAAGCGTTAGCATTGATATCACTCCGGAGCAGACACTCATGTTTCCCATGTCATAATCGAATAACGCCAATAAAAAAGACTTTCATTACCTGAGGAGTGTCGTAGAGCAATTCCTCGAGGGGAATTCTTGTTTTCATGCTTCCTCACCTCTGCAAATAACAAACTTCTAAATAACGATGTTTAAATTCAAGAGAGGAAGAACACCGTTAATATATCCATTTCACGAACAAATAAAATGAAGCCTGCTGGTGATGTGTATCTGGCGATCCATCTTGACAACTGAGTCACAACAGCCAATCATGATCCCTGACATTTGTGCCTCAAGCATTTTCAGGAGTGGAATGCTGTATGAAGGAATACTGAAATGAGCAATAAATCCCCTCACTTTCATTATTCATTGAAAAAAAGTATTTCCGCTGAAATTGTTCCAGCCGCAAACGACTCTGCATCGCCAATAAATTCACCACCGACGGCTGCGATATATGGGTGCAGAGAAGGAAAAAAGACTCAAAAACCGTCTATATGAGAGTCGTCGGATCTAAAAACAAACCAGTAACAACCTCTGACAACCGAGAATTACAGCTCATGTAAAGATCGATAACAAAACGGATTAATAACGTTACGAAAATCTGAAGTCTTCACACGACTTCAAGCTAACAACATAAAACACTTCTGGGAAAGAGTACGTTGAAACCTCACTGACACAAGCATAGCACAATTATTCAACTCCACCGATGCGGCAATAAATTCATGCGAACGATCTACTGACAACTGCCTTCAACGATACGACCGACTAGCGGCACACGAGCAGGAATATCGCAGTGATCTGTCAAAGTGCATACAATCGTATAAACACTGATAATGGATGAGTGTGAGCATTACATGCAAATGCTCCTACCTGATAACATTAAAGATGAGGGAGGGGAAGTTCTGCTACCCGAAAATAGGGAACATGTTCGGATATCGAAACTGAAAACTGTATAGAGAGACGGTGATTATGGAAAAGAGAGAGGAAACGACGATACAATAAAGGTTCCCTAACTCCTCCGTCCACTTGTGAAGGCGCTAATAACCATTGTTTACGCATCACATACTTTTCTCATCGAAGTAATGTAAACCTTAACGGAAAGATAAAATGCTGCAAGGGAGCTGATTTCATGGCTATACTTGTGCTTCAAGGTTATCGAAGCTTCATAGAGAAATCTATTTGATATCTTATGTTTGACAAAATTTGCACTGAATCCAAAATAATGATACGCTCAAAGCGAAAGCAACGTAGCTGACACAATCGAAGCACTGATATCGTTCACTTCTCGTATCATATCAACCGCGAGATCAGTTGCTTAAGTGCAACTTGAGTGCTTTCTTCGATTCGTCTCTTCTGTTAATGGACGCTCCTTCGGTTGAGGCTCTTCGAACGCGTATCTCCACATATTTAAGTTCCGATGTGTTTTGCTTTCAGCGACAAGTCGTTGACTCGTTCACGAAGGAATCGAACTGGATATAACATAAAGCTGAGAATGTTCCTCAGTAGAGACTTGTGGTGCCGACCACTCCCACTCACACAACCTGCTCGTGTTTGCTTATCAGGTACATCCAACCCGTAAGTTGTTGATGGAACAAGGGATGCACATCATTATGTCACAGTGTTCAGAGCAAAACAAGGAAAAACGAGATATCGTTGTGCGGTCTGACTCATATCACCAACGGGAAGTGCAAAAACTCATTTAACCTCACTGCTAAGTGCCTCGAATACCATGAAATCCGTCTATGAAGGAGGTATCAGTTCGTGACCACATGCTGTTGAAATCCCACGAGCAAAAACACCTTTATTCATCATAAGTCGGCACATCCTTTATGCAGTTAACAAAAGATGTTGGGAAAAGCGGCTAAACAACTGGACAATACCTCAGTGGAATTCTCCTCCAGCAAAACTCTTCAAGACAGAACTTGAAGCAGTGAAACAGATCGTAGAGAGGAAGGACTGTGTTGGAAGGAATCTGTTCTCCCAAAGAAAGATTGCTGTGAACGCGAAGGGGTGGAGGTGGGGTCTCATCCCACTCCCCAATTGTTTTCACCGTGCCCATATGCGCCGTCAGTAACAAATCCCTCCCCACCCCTTTAGCAGCCAACGTATAAGAAAACTGTTGATCTCATGCATTTGCTCTGAAAGTGCATCACTGTGGCATAATGATGTGCATCCCTTGTTCCATCAACAACTTACGGGTTGGATGTACCTGATAAGCAAACACGAGCAGGTTGTGTGAGTGGGAGTGGTCGGCACCACAAGTCTCTACTGAGGAACATTCTCAGCTTTATGTTATATCCAGTTCGATTCCTTCGTGAACGAGTCAACGACTTGTCGCTGAAAGCAAAACACATCGGAACTTAAATATGTGGAGATACGCGTTCGAAGAGCCTCAACCGAAGCAGCGTCCACTAACAGAAGAGACGAATCGAAGAAAGCACTCAAGTTGAACCTAAACAGCTCACCTTGGCGTTGATCTGCATAACTATCGAGCCGGCTAATTTCTTTAAGCGTGCGCACTCTTCGCCCAACTTTAAACTCTTCGCATGCAGTAATTTCCGTAACCAGCCAGAAATAAGTCGTCATTCATCGTCAACTTTGCAACGTTCTTCAAGGCGATAGGGCAAGGTGCCGAGGCATCGAAAACAGAACCCTTTCGCCGTTTCGAGTTCCTTCTTTGCTAGCAACAACATCGACCGATATCAACGAAATATTATAGAGCGTCGACGTTTTAAGTGACCGCAATGGTGGCTCCACCTGAGCTACGGAGCGCGAAACCAATCGATTACTTGTATCATACCAACTTAACTAAGCAATTGAACTTAGCCTGAGCAACTGTCAATTGAAACTAGTGGGCACAAAGAGTGAGAGAGAGATACCGATAGACGCACAGTCCTGCGCACGAACACAATTTCGACGCTGCTATGAGAATCAAGGAAACTGTCTATTTACAAATTCAATTCAAGGTAGCAGTAAAATGATGGTGAGGATGGTTTGGTGATATCGCATCACAGTTGCTCATAGCAAAAAAGCCGGCTAGACACATGCGCCAACAGATCTACCTAGAAAAGAGAACGACGCTAAAATACCTTAAACCATCGTCACTTCAACGAGACGATAAAAATATCGATCAACGCGATGAGGAAAAATACCTCTGCCATAAACAAAAGGTATGAATCATTCGAACAGCAAATAATAAATAGCTCTAATTATAGGCCACTGAGAGCTGATCGCTCAAAGAAACTGTACTCAGAGAGGCATCGGAAGGACCGTTTGTTTTCAACCTACTCTTGTGGTTGGAGTTTTTCCGCTTTACGCCGCTCGTATGGCGTATTTGCTAATATAACGAATAAATGATCGCAAAACTACTTCTGAGAGGAATAATGCGATTCTGAAATCAGCTAACGATTTCGCACTCTCATTAGAAGTTATCAAGCTTCTGAGACACTCGCAAGCGTCTAGAACGGCAATATCGAAGCCGCTCTATGACACGTTGCATAACTGCCCTCTCGAGCATCTGTGAAAGTGAACGTCCACAATATCCACTAAAGCGGTTTGTTCGAGTTGAAAGAAACATTACACCTAGACATTACACCTATGGAGACTTTGTTGAGAGTTTGAGTGTATCAAAATTTAAATTTCCGATGAATGTGGCGTGTTTTTAAGCGACCAACTTTCTGCAACCTGAGGTGGCGCATTTAGCCTGAATATAACAGAAGTGGCTCAACATCGAATGCGAAGTGCGGATAAAATGCTGAATATTCCACTAGCATCAACGAAACAATGAAATCTTTTCTGCAGAATATAGAGGAGTAGTCACAGAGGTCTACACTGCTCAAGAGGAAAAATTCACCTGCACCACTTTCTAGACAACAAACGCCGTTTTTTAGTGGCACGTTGGATAAATTCCCATTTGAATCATACGCCATCATAAAGCCACTCGAACTTCGTGGAAAACATTGTCGCTCGAGTTCTCAACGAGTATTATGACCACGTTGTGTAATAAATACTCCGAAATGGAGAGGGTGGGGAGCGGTGCTTATGGGAAGAAGGTAGAAATCGACTCTTAAACAGCTAGTGGAGGGGTTTTCTTCACTATTCACCTCCATTTTTGATTTACACTCGTTGAATTCGCCATTCGGGTAGAATATTTACCACTGCCATATGAGGGAGCGTTCGTGCGGAACAATAGGTTTTTTTTGAAGTGCTAACCGGAAATAAGCGTAGGTAGTTTGTTTTTTTCTCTTGGTTGCAGTGGCAATCGTTGAGGTGAACATGTCGTTCATTTGGAACTTATTGAGCGATTATTTCCATTAAAAAACATTACAATGCATATAGTTAACAGAGTTGTTAAACTACTTTCTTCGTTAATGTTTTGAGTGCAAAACACCTCAGATTACCGTTAAACAATGATCTCAACACTTGTGTGGGCAGAAAAATGCTCAGACATTTGCGCCACCAAAAAATTCCACATCGAACATATCAAGAGACTCTTTTGCCCATTGCTCTTGTGTGCACTGGAGAGTTGTTGTCAGGTGTTTCAATTAAAGCCGAGTATGAACTTCTCACAAACAAGTCAGCAAACCACACGCTCCATTAGCGAAGAAACAAATCGACGAAGAACGCCTCTCGAAAGCAAAAATACGTGATGGGAGAGTTCGATTTTCGTTCACGCAACAGAGCTGTTTGCAGATCGAAAGCCATGGAGGAAATGTGAAAATGCCTCTACGGCTCGACTCTCTATCATTTCCCGTCAGAGTTAGCGCTTTGTGCAAGTGGATGAAGAGGTCAAACGAAAAATAGAGCTATTGCTTGCGAGGAAGTGAGCTCTGAGATGAAGAATTGCAATTTTAGAGCTATGATTTACAACCGGATATCGCCCAAAATCTTATCGTCGCAAGAATCACACTCTCTTGCAAAAGTGAACACACCACAGTTCAAAAAGCACAAAAAGAAGATATTTTTAGCTATTTCACACTCACCTCAGAATCAACGAGTATACAGATTGTGTGCTATTGGGCGCATTCATCTACTCACATTTCGGCACTGCAATATTCGTCGAGAATTTCCGTCCAATTAAAACCTCACACCGCTTTACTTATAGAACACTTTAATTGAGGGCGTTTTAAACGTGTGAAACAATTAGGCCAATAAGCGACATAGCACTTCAATGAAGCACGCAATGGATATAATATGGATGAAGAAAATTAGGCGACTTCATTCCGGAAGAAATAGTCGAAAATCGTGTAATATCGATCATAGCAGTTTGCAGACGAAGCTTGACTAATGAGCAGTGTTGTTACTAGAGTGGCATGTAGACGACATCCCACCTTATCCTCCTCCATCGAAGTTTAGGAGGAGAATTTCTTGCAAACCCGGGGATGTTCACAAAGTGGTCGGTACTAAAACGAACTAAACATTTAATAAAGCTAAGAAAGATTCATTCGGAAAAATAAGAATTTCCGGGACGTTTGGCATCAGATGCAATGAAGGCAGCACTTTAACTCAGTTCGATGAAACAACTCGACGCCGAGTAATAGTGAGTTCGTCGCAGATTTCAATTCCACTTTGTGAAAAGTAGTCTCCGAGAATTAGTCGATTAGCTCATCAAATATTCCGGCGAAAAATCGCCGTCAAATGAACCTTCCTTCATGATGAGAAAAGTAAGCTCATATGTGAACGGCTCTGCAGCCTAGACTATGCGAACCGTGCGACCAAAAACTCACAGCGCAGCGGAGAGCAAAAAATTCTTTCGGATGAGGAACGTGGCGAGGTTTTTTCGAGGAGTTTTTCAACAGAGAGGTTTGACTTTTGCTAGTTCAACTTTCTTGCTTTCAGGTGATATGCTATCATCTTTGCGCTCATTCATGGAAAAGATGATTTCCACAGCACGGTCAATAACCCGCAAATCTAGAGGAGGATTCTTGAATAGATAATATTCCTAGCGTAAGCGTGTTCCACATCTTCATTTCGCAGCAACAGCCACAAGGGGTCTTTTCAACTTCGGGCAAAAGTCCACATATCAAAGCAAAGTGCACTGAAACGTAATGAGACGCTGAAGTCGGAACTTTTAAAAAAAATTGCTATTTGATCGCAATTCTGCTTGAATTAGACACGTCCCGCTGACACACATGTGAAAGAGGTCTTATAAAGAAGCAGCTGTTCGCTGACCTTCCATCCCCGTTGGACTCCATTCTCCTGAGATATTGTATGCCTCCGCTCAGAACAGACCTCCTGTCTCGAGGGTGAGAAAAGTCCTTTGCTATTGTGGTGGATGGGACCTAACATAACATATGACGGTAAAACCCGTCCATGGGACGCTTTCCCGTACATCAACCAGTTCACAGTATTGGCATTATACACTATCCAATAAAAAGGTATCACTAGCGTGGTCAATTGTTTACTGTCTTCATGAGTACGAATGAAGCACTCACCGTTAACTGTAGGCAATATGAGTGACAGAAGCAAAGCTTGGGAAATGTTCAGTTCTCTGATGGACTTCATCAATGGACGGCCGTCAGAAAGTGGTCGCCGAGAGCACTATCTTCAAAAATCCTCCTCGCAGCAATGATGCATCGCGACGAAATCTTTGGATTTACAAAAATAGCAGTTTTCTTCTTGCGTCTTCATGCTCAAAAATCAGCGGGGTCTGGAAGGTAACCCGAACATTCCCGTGAATCCTCTACTTCATCCACATTATTTAACGATCTGCTTATTGCTTTGCCGATATTATATTACTTGAAGATGCCGAAAAACATTTTATCCATAATGCATTTGCTAACTGTCCATACCAAGCAAGTATGTTACTAAGATGGAATTTTTTGACATGGAATCATAGGAATAACATAAGCTGAAACCAAACTCAACTTTCAACTCCGAGATAGTGCGTGACTTTTTTGCCTAGGCACCATCTTCAAAAGTATCATGCACGTTATGAGGAAAAATTGCAGATAGTCTGGAAAATTCATAGCAAAACATCTTGAATGTCTCATTGCGATATTCTCCCTTCAGAGAGCACAAACGCTGAAGGCTTCATGAGGTGAGGAAATTATTCCGACTTCCCACTTATTGCTGGTATTTTTATATCGCCATTGGCTGTTTTCTCACGACGGTCATTACTGCTCTGTCTTTGGTGTTTTTCTTCAGAATTTCTTTGCATATACCGATATACCGGTGATCCGGCTTCCATCCGTAGATCTTTTTCATGTTTTTCATTGTCTCCTCATGAGCGTTCTGTACTTTCCATATTCGCTTATGTATGCGCTTCTTTTGCATAGGACGTTCGATAAATAAGTCGAACAACTCGATGATCGGCTACAATAAAATCCTTTTATTTCTTTATTTGAGGATTTTTGAAATGCTGCGATACAAACAACGAGCGAAACCATCGTTTGCAAAGATGGAAGTGAACACTACGCAACCCTCTTGGCACTTGCGAGTATGCAGTGTCCTGCGCCTATATCAGCTTCCAACAGCACTTTTCTGGTGTCACTTCTTCACTACTAATAATCCTTTGCTATTCTTCACTTTTCTCATTCACTTAATGTCGACCATAAGCGTATACGACAAGGATAGACCCGAAGTTCACTATCGAGGAGTACAAATGGAGTGTCTTAGCCTAAACGGTAATACGTGATCCTTAAAGGCCGACTGTGTTATACATTCCCATTAGGTGCTGCTATAAAACTACGGTGACAAGTACGGTCGAAGCCCTCAATAGCAATGTGGACGCTACTTAGCCTTTGAAACAAAATACCGTCGTTGAAGGGTACCCGAGAGATGCCTTATCTTTTGGGGATCAGCGATACGTTTGGTTCAAACGGCCACTAAGAAAAGCGTTCGTCTCAAGGAATCTCGACGACGAATACGCAGACTCATTCGTCAGGATTTCAAATGCGGTACATCATTTGGCACGACGCCGTGAGCTTTCAAGTTTTTATCGAATATTTAATAGGAGCCAATCGCAATAGCTTTTTTTTTTCAAGAAGACCATAAAGAAGGGGAACTTTGCACATGAAGTGAGCTGCAACGGCACACTAATGACTATCAAACGTGAATAATAAGTAAATGTGCACAAAGAGGCGATCCGTCAGTGAATCTGCATTTTTTTGTGGAATAAGGTTTCCTCGGGGGAAATTATTGGCAGCCGGCTGCCTTCTATTTTTTATTCTTCTTTTCTAAACAACTTTTTTCAGTAGCACTGCATAATAAAGCCTGTCGGGAAGAACAAATTTCCCGATATTCAAGTAAAACTTCGCTACTTCAAAAGTAAAACATAAGAAGACGAATCCATTGTTGAGGATTTTTTATGGGCGGAATTTCCGCTCTCCACCACAATGAAATGAGAGAGAGAATCAAACGTCGACAGAGTCGTATCTCGATGTGTTTACAGCTGCTGCGTGTTCACTGATACTGCTGCTTTAGAAATTCTTTATTTAGTGGATGACTGCAGCAACAGAAAGAATACGGGTGCACAATAGGCAGATTACAAGTGTGTATATGTTTTAAACAGATCTGTCCAACCAGCGACCGCAAAGTGAATATTTAAAACACGAAAGAAACACCGAAGCGGTTTTGAAGTGCAGCCGACCGACTGTGCAACCCCGTTAACCTAAAAAAGGAAATTCTTTCTGCCGAATAACCTGAGAGAATTGTCCTCGAAACTGCACACAATACGCTCATACGTCAACGACTTACAAAGATCGCTGAAACAACGATCAATCAAAAAATCCCAACAATGAGCCTAATTTGTGCTGCAGATTAGTGGACTAGATTTCATCGCCACAACTTTTGTGCTTTCAACTCGAGTTTACTGCATGGATGGATAGATAGAAAGACACATAATATGGGGGCGACATCATTCGTTTAAACGTCCTCGCAAATAAAAAATGTGCAAAGATGACGCAAAATGCTGGTTAAGGAGTGCTTGCGAGTTTTAAGCTCTCGCAGCCAATTTCATACGAAAGTTGACTGCATATGAGAACTGATTTGGTTTAGAAGTGGGAAATGCTACTAATGAGCTTTTGAGCTCATACTTTAATTATCTCCGATTGCGTATCTCAATTCCCGGAAGAAATTTGAATTACCACTCCTTATCGAAATTTTTGTACGAATAACTCCCGACGGCCAGAGTTCATGCTGAGAATTCAAAATTTCAAAGGTGGCCAACTGTCAGACATCTTCTGCCGAATTCCAACTCGAAACCTGAGAGACAAATTTTTTAGGAACGCCCTTTAGAGGAGAAACATGATTGGGAAACGACGTTTTTATCGCATTTCCATCCACCACTTGGAGATTTCACTTTTCGAATATATATCCCCCTCCTCTACGCACTGCTTCTCGAAAAACAAAGCCTTCCCCGGTTAAAACGGATTAGGATTATGTCTGAGTCTGATAGCACTACCGAATGTTGAGGAACCCATTCGGGAGCCAATAACATCCGCTATCAATAGATGAAAATTACTTCGTGGGTGACTGTGGAGAGGGGAAAAAAGCTAGCACACCAACATTACAACAACATAGTAACGGAAGGCAGTACAGCCTGACGGCCGAATAAGCCTCACATAACGTGATATTTGTGGGGTGCGTCGCGTCCAATGAGGCAATCCTAACAGCGACAATGCGTAGCGAATATCGAAAGACGCTGGTCTTCGTTGTATGAGTCCTCATTACTATTACTGATGCAGTAACAATTCATGTCGGTTGTTAACAAAAGATGGCTTTCACCTGCGAGCGAAACTTAACGAGAGACAATTTGGAGTGCGAAATCACGCCGATAGCTCTATAGACTGATGTGGGATGGGCTCTATAGAAGCCCACAAAACACATTACTCTATAACTAGAATGGTATATCCAATACTATGGCCGCATCTATAAATTCGTAATCTGTTGAAAGCTCATGCTATGAGCGTTTCTGATTGCCTTTAACATCATCATAGAGCTAAACCCCGTAAAAACACGAATCACTACTACTCTTTTGAAATATTATTTCACATCGGGCTAAAAACCCCAACAAATCAACGTAATAAAACAACACAAAAATCAAGGATATGGATGATCACAACATCTAAAGAAACGCTAAAAATGCATCAAAAGAAACCTTTAATGAACCTGCGGAGAATTTTTTCTTCGATTTTATGCCGGCGTCAAGCTGCATGAGAAATTGAAATTCTTAGTCGGCTTTCCTAGTTCATAATTTACAGCCCGTTATAATGCTTGCAATAATTACATAAAACCACTAAAATGAATCAAAATTCGAGACCTCACAAAATGAAGACCTGAAGATATAGGCGGAAGATTCGTTTTCTTTGCAGCAAGCGAAAACAGAATCACAACATATGGCTACAAGCGGCATTCCCGATCGGGTCAATATGGTAGATTTCATAGACAAAAACGCGTCGGAATGACCGAGTGAACGGTTACAACTGCAAATTGCAATCCAATTTCGCGACGACGTCGTCACCAGATCGAAAAAATTTTTTGAACAAATAGACAGAAGGAGGAGGAAGATGGAAGAAAAAAAAAAGAACCTGCAAAGCATTGTGGACCGCATTTCTTCCAAACACTGCAGATGCAATTTCGTACTGATACAGTTGGATACAGTCAGCAATCAGAAATAAACTTATTGGTCCCAGAAGGAAAATTCCCGAGGTATCGCATCGGTTTTGATTCGCTTTCATCATATTAGGATTGTGGATTCCTACCATTTAAACTTTTTGGTCCGATGGCTCTTCTCCCATCTCTCCCCTTTATCGCTCACCAAATGAAGCAGCAACTCAGCCAGACGTTGAGAAGGGTGTGAACTCATCCTTATTCACAGAGAGTGACCCATCAGCAGAATTTCTTCCGGAAGACCCACCTCCTGAAAAAAAATTTTAAAACTGCTCACACTACAAAAAACAAGCATAAGAAGGCGATGTTATTTCCCTTCTTTCCGGAAAAGAAAAATAAGGAAATCTGAAACAATAAAGCCAGCCCTATGATGGGGACATAGTTAGAAATTAATCCATTAGAAGCGTAAGCTGCGGTCATCAGCCGAAAAAATCGATCGAACTTGTCCATGCCACATTCCAGTTACAATTCCACATAATTTCACTGAGAAAAGCATAGCAAAAAGCACTTCGGTGAGCTCGACAAAAGTTCCACTGAGCACATTCATCGATAACAGGACAGAACAGTGCTACCCAAACAGCAAAATGAATAATATGTGATACGGCACACACCCTAGCGATCTTGATGCTCACTGCATTCGTTGTTTTACGCATCGAAATAATATAAAAAGTGCATGAGGCTCTTCTTTAATTCACTATAATGCGCCAAAGATGATTCATACTGATGAACATGTATATGAATATTGGTGGTATCTTCATCATTGATTTCAGGCCACTATAATCAAAGAACAGTATTTCAGTTATTGCACTTATATTCGCTAGAAAGTGTACTACGATTGCCCTGCAATGAATACCAACAAATGCCCTCATTCGTAACAAAGTCCTTCCACCACTAAAAAACCTTTTTTTTACATTACATTAAAGATCAATTTCTATTCTTAAGCATTTTCCGATCGCCTCAACGATATTGTTATTCAACGCCATCTACAAATAAACCTTCTAAAATAATCTAGTACCAATTTCACTTAGTATGAAATAAACTCCACTCACCTTCAACGTCACCAGACCAAGTTTACAGTAGAAATCTATCTTTTCAGTTTCTGAGGACTGTAACACTACGAAAAACCCGTTCGAACCTGAAAATAAAATTCCACATCTCGTTCACATTCGTCACTTCTGCCGAACAACAATTTCATTACTCTCCATCTCAAAATACAAAAGTCTCTAGCCGATCATCACCAAATATTTCCTATTGGCGTAATCCACTTTCAAGACCACCTTAATGCTGCTAATCGTAGAATTCTGCAACCTCATCTACTGCTCCAATTTACTGATAAAACTACAATTCAAATCGTTGCGAATGCACCAGATAAGTTGACATCGCAACAAGCAGATATTGCATATGCGTTTAATCCTCTACAGTTAGCTAAAAATGAGGCAAACTGAAATGTGCGAGTTACTGAAAGTACGAAAAATTAGAATCAGTGGGCAATTCAGTACAGTGCAAAATATACATCTCAAAGATTTCTCTGTAGAGTTTAGCAACGTTGGCCTATGAACCGGTGTCAAGGAATTTTCATTAAATTTCATTTCAGAGTGACCAAAGATTGGTGACTGACAAATTCCGGATCGAAAATAATTTGATCCACAAAATGAATCCGATCAGTGAATGGCCTTATCGATCAATCTTATCAATCTGGCCTCAAATTTTCACCAAATTAAATGAGCCCCACAAACAAAAACAGTGCTCCAGCTTTCAAATGAAGAAATGGGAAAGCCTCTACTTATTGATGATGTTAATAGCGTAATAAGTGAAGTACAACAAACCATTGAAAGACAAAGCAACAGCAGTGACGTAGATAAGTCTGCGTACGGCTACTGCATCCTGAGTCACACTTCGATACCTGATGTCCACCTGAACTGTCAATTAGTAGACATCTTAGACAAAATGTGCATTCTTCTTCGACGAAATTTACAACTCTAGGAAGTGATCACCCTCTGAATTAAAAGAAACAATTCAAACTATTAAAGGTGTGACATGGTAACAGAATGAAACATATGGTATAAATATGAGATGAGATCAACACCTCATTAAGGCCATACAAATAGAACTTTTAACGCAATTTCTGGCTAAACTGTGCAAAGTCTTCAAAAGTTATGAACGCTCATGGCAGCAGGCATTGATGCCGTCAAGCTTCCCTCAACTTCGTGTGTTTCATGCAAAAAAGACAACGAAATAGAGAGAGAAAGTAGGATGAAGCGAAATTTTTTGGCAAAAGACAAAAAAGTGGAGAAAATCTTAGGATTTTCGTATAGCTAACAGCTACACTTAGTTGATAAAGAAACTGATGATGATAATAATAACCTGGCTAGGAAACTGATTATAAAAATAATCCGATAAGTTCGGTGGCTCCCACTCGCTGATTTCCTCGCGCTGACATTGCCACTGCAATTATTCTCTGAAGTAAGCAATACGTTCTTCATTGGAACCTCCCCTCTTTCCTTTCCTCTCCCCACTTTCTCTGTTGCTTTGGAAACCTTAAACGGTACTAAACAACTCGGGAACGAAATGATAATCATGAGGTAGCGAATATTTAGCACTTGTAGAAAGTTGTGAATGTTACAACTGCTGACCAATCATATCCGACTTCACACCACACCTTTAAATTCCGCGAAGAAAATAACTGAAGCATTTATTGAAAGACAACAAAAAGCTTCTCCATCGGATTCCCTTCAAAGTTCCACCTCGCATAAGGAAATTCGCTGACAGAGACGTTCACTGTTCTAACCCTTTTCTCTCTTCCCTTACCCTGTACCCTCTTCTTAGTGCGTGAAATGCTCACTTACAAACTATATGAGGTACAAATTTTATAATCGACAGCTTTCCAACCCTAGTACCTGAACTCTCTATAGTTCATAGAGTTCAGATCTGTAGTATTCCATATCCTAATATTTTTATAACCTTATAAATTTGTTTATAATCCCACCACGAATCGTTGCCTTCTCTCCAAATCAAAGCTGCCATGCGCAGCGTTTTAAACGTGCACCGAACTAAGATCAACCACATTGCTGTGATGATCTCATCGATTCGTATACATTATACCTCTTCACATTTTGGACTGAAATAAGAATAACATCCTCCTAATCTTTGAATCGTCTATTTTTCTAATTTTACTATGAAAATATGTAGATCCGTCGACTCTACAAAGAAACAACTTATAATAAATTGAGGAGAAAAAGGTGAGACACCTCAGATGTCCCTATGCACATTTGCAAATAAGCTTACCAGTCTTTCAACATCCTCTCCAGAGATGCCTTGCTCTTTTTCGATTTCTGCATACATTGCATACTTTGACCGCACTTTTGGGATATAATGCCTCCGAAACTACAACAGAAAATTACACAGCCTAGAATGAAAATATAATCATACCCACATAGCACACACAATAAATGAAGTATATTTTCGAGATGGAAGGGAGGTAGCACGAAACGAAATATGCGAAGTATTCGTCGCCCGGAAATCGTTTCATTGATCATAGCTATACTAAATTGCCTTTCACGGAAATGAATTCCAAAAACATCATAATTCCACCTTCCTAGAAGCTGTTTTAACCTGACAATTACTGTTTCTAGGTATAAATCAGATGAGAAAACTCAAGCTTATCCACATGAACTAACGAGGTAGGTTCTGGTTAGCTGTCACTCATGAAGATAGGGGGGAATGCGCGAGAAGGTCAACATAGGGAGACGCTTAGCAATATATCGATTACCCTCAATATATCAATTACCTACATACCTACCGACTATTTACCCTCACCCGAACGTCGAGGGATGCAATTTGCACGCGCAGTTTAACTGCTGTGGTCATAATCCACCTACGCAACAATCGGGTAGTTCATCCGACCATCTCACCAATAAAATTACGCCCGCAAGATTTAATCATCGTACTTTCTGCTGCCCACCAAATGAGAATGCTGCATGCGTGCACGCAAACCATCCATAAATACAAATACGCACACAAGCATAAATCATCGATTCCAGTAGAGAACTAACCTTTTCTGCGAAACTTTTCGCGTTAAGAGCTGCTGAGACGATAGCGGCGATTCGTTTAGATGTGGTACCAATGTTGTCCACCGCTACGAACGCCGTACGAGGACTGCTCAAACTCACAAACGGACCGATTGTTCTTCAATTAAAGAAACAGCTAACCGATGAACTCAAGTCCTAGTTTAGGCAACGTTTTTACCTACCAGTTTCCATTTCGCCTCTTTTCACTGATCCCGGCTCTTTACGAATTCCCACATTCTACTAATTTCCATATTCGACGAGAACGTTCCATACACAACACTCATTATTAAATGCCTTCCAGTCATTGGCAAGTTTAAAATTTTGGGAATTTCCATCACTAAACCAGCTGACTCTGCGGCTTCTCTACAATCTAATGCTTCTTTCATTACTTCTAGACCTTGCAGCAAAGATCCTAAACAATGAAGTAGTGGACTAATTTCCCCGGCCAAACTCTAATCGCCTTAACTCGATAATAAATTTCATACTTTGCAGCAAAAAAAGATGAGAAAAAAGCGAATAAAAGAATAAAGCAAGATGTCAACCATAGCAGAGAAGAAATAACAAGAAACTCTTATTCGAATTGTTCTATCGGTTAAATTTTCCCCTAAATATACAGGGGAACTTGTGGGAATTTTCAAGTTGCAATGTCAGCGAAATATTAACTTTCAGAAAAAGAAGATCCGCATTGATTTCAGCAATAATTTCCTTGAACTTATCGAATGCTTTGAAACATTAAAATAATACATACCGATCAAAGAAACGTTCCTCTTTCGTATCGTTTAAGATACTGCCCTCAACAGCAAATCGATCTTCGCTTGCGTCGTAAAACGAGCGTAACTCTTTCTAGAAGCATCGATTTTATTATACTTTTGCGCTGCATTCCATTTTAATCGTAATTAACTGCTTTAGCGATCGTATTACAGAGCATCACGACGAGTATATTTACAGCTAAAAGAGTTCCCCATAAGCCGGCAATATTCAGCACACAACTCGCGAGGCGATAATTAACTAATGAGATTTTACCTGTTGGTAAAAATGGTAAAAAGGTGAAAATTTTAAGGATGTGTTTATTCACCTTTTTTTAATTTATATTATGGAATGAGCTATAAAATACATGAGAGAGAATGGTTGATCGTTGAGAGGGAAAAGAAAACCTCATCTTCGTCCTTGTAGGGTCTTATAGTGTAGCAGTTCAACGAGAGTGGAATGGCACATTTCATCAATAGGAGATCAGCGATAAACGGGCTCGTGAATAATAATTTCTGCAAATCAGATAGCAGACCACCCCCAAGTGTCCATGGTTCCACATCAGCGATACCATTGCTCCACCAGCTGTCGCACTCTTCAAACGCAAAATAAATAGCACATATCTAATGCAACTATTAGCTTGAAGAGATTAACACTCCCTTCATCCGATCGAAATAATTTCCCTCTCTTCTTTCAGCAACTTTATCACTTCTCAATTAATCAGTCCAGTCAATTAAACAGAACTCTTGAGTTCTTTTTGCATAACTTAATGCGTGTTTTCTCAAATGACGACACGTTTTCACTACTGAATCGGAAAACAACCCACTACATCCATCATACAGTTTCTGTGAAATCTGCAAAGTTTCGCGTTTGAAGGTTTGCGTTTCCGTTGACGTGTGTAATTCCTTGGGGATTTTTTTATTCTGCCCAATGTCCACGATCTTAGGTCCCAGCATTTTTCTCTGATCCTGATAGCTCTTCAGGATTTTTCCATGAACATGTGAAATTATATTTTTCGAAGGACCGCACTGTACAGACTCAAACTTAGTCATCCCGTAGGTTGGACAGCTCACAATCCGCATATAGATTTTGGCGTCCATGCTCACAAAGAAAAAATGAGCCACTGGTGGCACGAAGAATCTCGGTCTCGTGACAACGGTCTTGGAGACTTCCGACAGTAGACAGACTCTTTTTCAACGCTGAAAAACGATCGATGAAACGGACTGAAGCAGATCCACAACCGAACTACGGCTATTTAGCGCATGAGGCGATTTAGGTGGTCCATTGCACGGTTAAGATTTGGGTGACTCATCCACTGACTGGTAATTAAGTCAGCTGATCAAGGTTTGCTCATCGCTTTTGCTGGCAGAAAAGAACGATCTAATTTGCGACCAAATTATTAAATATGCGGAAAAGCAGACCCTACACGACAACAGACTGAGGAACACATAAATGTAAGAAAAACTTCCTCGACATAATTCCTGCTTTTTTTCAGGAGATATGCTAAGCCTGTGCTTAATTACGGTACTTAGATAGAGAATCCGATCCAACAATTTCCCTTTCTTTCACTTAAACGAAATATGGAACAAACCAACCACAAACCAGTGACAATAACAGACGTTCATCACTACAACAAAAAATGTAGCTAATACGATCATACCCGCGGGCGATATATTCAATTCTCCTTCTGCCATCCACAGCACCAACGCCTCCAGAACTGAGGTCACACTTTGTGCATCGTAAACATATTGAAATAACTCATGAACAACGCTCTGCAAACAGCCAACTTCTGTAAAATACGACTTGAAAGCTTTAAAAGCAAAAGCAAAGCGCAGAGCCCGCTATGCGACTATAAACTTCAAAAGAATCCTCTCCCTTTCTCCTATTGTCTCAAAAAACATAACCTCGTTTTTCGTATCCACGACCCTAAGCAATACGACCCCTATCTTCCGAGAACATCCTTTCTTTCTTCAAAATTGTGAGGGTCCTAAAGTTGCTGAATCACAGATTTGTGAGAAATCGACGATTTAAGTGATGTTTCTACTGGGATAGCAGAAGAATACTTCTATATTTACGCTTTCTCACTTCTATAAAAAAGACTGAGAAGAGATCTCCTTTCGAAGTTATAACCCAATGCTCTCCTTCATCCTCCTCTATCCTTGCAAAGTCCCACTAGTAGCTCTCGAAATCCCGGGAAGTTAGTTTAAACTTCGAAGATTTTTTTCTCAAGTATGGAAAGAAATTAATGTAATATGCGAATAAATCACGCCGAATTCAGCCCACCTTATTTGGCAAATCGACGATCAACTGATACAACTTCGTTATGTTACGCAAACTCTTTAGAAATTGATCACTCCTTCGTCGCCATTCGTCACTAACGAGTGCTTGAACCTTCTGCAAAAATACCATTCTTCACGTCAAACAAAGAGCCCCCACTATTTTAAAATTAATCGCTCTTAAGTGCAAACCAGTAATATCCCAAGAAAAGCATCAATATCCTAAAACGTAGTTAACTTCATGCTCCATGTAGTATGTCAGCTTAATCTACTGTTAATGCAAAAAATGAAGTACAACACTTCTTCTTCACTATCGTCGTCCGATGTCTGCTTCTTTCGTACAACGAACGAATTCTCGTGGAGCCAAGAGAATTCTTCCAACATTTCGACGCCTCGTCGACCATGCTCAAAAGGCAAATAGAACATATCAACAAGGGTTGCCACCTGCTCCACATCAATTGCCGAGCTGAAACTGAAATCTAATAAAGCGAACAAATGCAACTTTCAAAAAATCGCAACCAGGAAAAAAACCGGAAAACGAATTAAAACTTCAAAAAAAAAATCAATGGAAATCTCCTCAAAAGAGAATATTTTTCAAGCTCATCACTCTTCCAATAAAGACTTTTCACCTTCCAAAGCTTCAAAAACAGCCAGAAGATACGCAGTTTGAAACTGCATTAATCATTCAACGCAAACGTTTTGTTAATTTCATATGTTGCTTACTTTGGGATATTGAAACAAATGAATAAAATAAACAATCACACGAAACCTCAACAAATCCTATTACGAAAATGATGACTTCATTCGCTTCCATGAAAGTTGTGAACTTTCAGTCTAATGAGAAATAATTCAACTATAATTTAGAGGACAAATGACATCATACTACTGAAGGTACTACTTTCGAATAGAAAAGAGATGACCTGAAATCGGCATCAGATAGAACACTGCTTTCCATACTGACATCCGAGGAAACCTCCAAGAGCTCCTGAGTGCCGGTTTTGCTAACATCGGTCATTTCAACCGATACTTTCGACTCCTCCTAGAAGAAAAACTTCACGAATTATTAATGGTAAATTAAAAATATTGCTGTCTACTCGAAAACGCTTCTGAGAGAAGTGAAAACGCACCAGTAGAAAACGCTTCTTTTTTAACCTAATAGTCAAGGTCGGCACTGACTTATCGAAAGTTTCGATCAAAATTCACTTCGAAGCAAAGAAGTATGGATAGTCACCGGCTAGATGAACGAAACCCTTGGTTTTACCCGCCATGCCACACCACTTTCATAATGCAGCACACCGGAGATGGGACATAAAATGAAGACTTATCTGAAAAATGTACTATGGGAAATGTGCCTTAACCACCATAAACGTTTAAAAGGAAACGCGCCTTGCCAGCGAGCAATACAGTGGATCGATATTAGGAGCACCATTTCAATCGAAGGCCGTGTCACCTCGGCATCCAAATACACAGCAAATCCCATATGATTAAAAATTCACTTAATTAAGAAAATAATCGTGAAAAATGTGAGTGAAATCATTTAAAGAGCGTTTTCTATTGGACGAATGTATCAGTGTCGGCGTATCGGAAACGAACAAGACGGTTGTTTAGGAGAACGAAATGAACGCATCCGATGGATAAATATCAAATTTTATACTTAGAGAATCTCTATTGCTTTTCGTTGTTCTGGCCCACGAAACAAGTGAAAGAATTCATAAAAGAAAAGAAGAAGAAGAAGAAAATTGGCTTCTAAGGATTTCGTTTGAAATGGTCGTTGCAATCCTAAATATGTTGCATAAACAACGGCAAACGTAGAAACTGCTGTCGTTACGGCGAAAAACCGAACGAGTCCACTAGAGCGACTACTTAAAGGAGGCTATTAAAATGCTCATCGTGAATAAATCTACAGCTCTGAAATGAAAAACATTAAAAGCAACCACCTTCGCTAACGGGACCAACTCCATCGGCTCGCAATACTCTACAGTTAGTGAATTCACCGTCTGCGTAAGCGATGAATGCTGAAAATAATAATAATAAAATGCTGTACGAGCATAAATTGCGTTTAATGAAAGGTATAATAAAATATAGCTTTACATCACTCAGTCACATCTAAACATACCTCATTTCTAGTATTTCGTGAATATAAGCATGAAGAAATACCCGTAATTGGACTGCGATTCAAACAAATCTGCCAGCGAATTATACGCCTATCACTATTACATGTACAACGAATAACGAAAACGGCAAAGACGCACCGCCTCGTCGACGCCAATAGCTGCTTCTCCGATGGGGAACGTTTGAACGGTAACAGTTGTCGCTGAGCCGATAGGTGGGGATGTATACAAAGGAGATGGTATATCGCTCGAAGGGAGTAATTCGTTGCCCTCACAAGTACGTATCACAGGCGGAGGTATAGATGCACTCGCTGCACATCGCTCTATTACAGTCGCCACCATCTGCGTTTCCATTTGGCTGATACTGAAAAAGGCCACCTTATCCTCTAATAACCCAATACTCTCTTATAAGAACCTCTCACTTCGTTCCTTTGCAATAATATCATTTAACTCTTGCTCTATTGCTATTTCAACCTGCAAAGCAATGCATGAGCACGTTTACAGAGCGGTAAAATGGCTACTGACCGCAGATGCAAATGCGATCTTTTAGTTTTTCTATATGAATGAACAACCAATATCTCATCAAATGGCGAAACTCTCATACTCGAATTTCGATTGAATTTCTCGTCTTTTAAGTGCTCAGAAATAATTTTCAATGCCTATCCCTACGAACAATTTTCAACAGTGACGGCGTATATCAAAGTAATCCAAGCGAACACTCATATAATATCTCTGAATGCTTAGCTAAAACACAACGAAGCACATCATTCATATGAAACTTTCACATTGGCACCCGCTATGTATAATAATACGATGATGCCACTTTTCTACGGCAATATGCTCGTCTCTATTCGTTGTACAATTCATGAAACGTTCAATTTCAGCATCGACAGAGCCGGAAGGAAATTCAAGCGGGTATACTGCATTACAGAGATAAATTTTTAAGCGCGACGTCAGGATCGCACACGGAAAATAAGCTAACAAATAGAATGGACAACTGAAATTTTATCCAGCAACCAAGTCGAGAGCGCTAAAGCCACCACAAAAAGCTTCACTTCGACTTAACTTGAAGGTTTTTTTGAGCGAACAACTTGCATAAAGGGGAAAATTTTTCTCGCAAGTCGGATCCGGAAACAAGGATAGAAATAGGCGTTTCATAAACGACCTGTAACTGAGGCTAGGATGGCTGATTAGGCGTTATTTCATAAGTGAGCGGCCATAATCCCTCCTTCACAGATCAGGCTCGGCTGATACAGATGACTCCTGAGTGCTGATGAACGAAATATATGTGACTCTTGAGAAAAAGAAAAATTCTTATTTTCAAAGATTGTATGAATCGGGGACTAAATTTCGACATTCAAGAAATCCACTAGTAAAATGTCCACAGTCACAACTCTGTTGTTTTTCAACAGCAATCTCAGCATCCCTACAGGATGAGCATCCGCTTGCAAAAAAAGACTGCTTAAATGCAAAAACTTCATTATCTGCCGGGAAATTTATGAATCTGGGCACCTTATGAGCGCTTCAAATATAAGAACCATCTGGCGCATTTTCCCATCTACCTCCAATGTGCCTTCTCAATATGAAAGTAGCACTACATAGTCTCAGCAAGCACGAATATTCTATATCCATTTCGAATATGTGGACGATGCTACTTGTTCCTTAGCACATGCACGATGCAATGCTCAGATGCGTTATGAACACTGAAAAAATATCCGACTGAAAGTAATCAGAGTAACTAAAAACAGAGGAGAGAGCCAAAACCGAAAGGAAGATAATAATCCGCAGGTAGAATGCAGCTATTCAAGGAAAAGTGTTGTCTCAAGGCTCATTAAAAATCACACAGTTCACCTTAGGAAATATATTCTGCAGACGCTTTTCTCAGCTTCCGTTATATCAACAGCAATGCACAATACAACGTTCATCGAAATATCCACAAATTTAAACGAAATCTCATCCGAAAATACTTCCGCCCGAAAAACGTCTTCATTTCCGGTCACTTGGGAATGCGCTTAACAGATTATTCCCTTCGAAACGCTAAAACTTATCCACGGGTAAAAAACAGCGGCAGACATCATGTCTGTCATATAAACTGGCTGAAAATCGCCTTCAAGAATTTGGTAAATAGGTGGAAAGTGGCAGAAGATGATTCTGCCCCAACGAATTAGAGCATCAAAAAAGCACTTACGGTGGAACACTTGGACTAATTCCCTCCGAGAAATGGTCGATCCACTTTTTCAGCCCTTCGTTGAGAGCTTTCAATGGGTGATAGAGGCGCCTCGGCGATGCATTCACTACGATACGTGTTGCAACTGGCGCAACCCCACCTGCCTCAAGAATTGCATCTGATTCCGCCTCTTAAATACAAAACTCTGGAACGCGCATCGAAAAAGATTGCCTTACGCGTTCAATATGACACTACATGGTGAATATGGAGATTCTAGGCATAAAGTTTGTTATCCCCCTGCGATCCCATGTTCTCTATTCTCTTCGCTTCCTCCACTCTTCTCCATCTCAAATCGGGAAATCGTATATTAATGGTACGATGTAGGAAATGAAATACAATTATCTCTAGGCACATATGGGGCTATCATCGAAGACCAAATTCAGGACAGACAATCAAATCAATAAACTCTGCTCCATCGAATATATTCAATGGATCTGTTACCGCACCATCAACAACGCAGGTTAAAACACGGAGCGAAGTATCCATCAGCGGGAAGATGCAATACGTTGAAGGAATTTAAACATCTAAGAGCTATAAAAGTTTATAAAACAGTTCTGTACCTATGTGCAGCTACCAACTAATTTCAAAACATCTTTATTTAAGGAATAGTACTCATTGGTGCCTATAGGAGTATGGGTCGATAATCCTTATCTATTTGAAGGCCATAAAACTACAAACAATGTTCACCCAACCAAATGCTAGGGAATCAGAAACTGGTAAAACCGGCGAATGGAAAGAAAAACTATACTCTCAGATATGAGATGAAACAACGAACAAATACCTTCTTCCACTTCTGCGTCCGCTTGGCAACTGTTCCACTCGGCCATCGTATGAAATGGCACAAAGTTTGCCTCATAGCGACAATTAGGATTCAATAAAATCCCTGCTATCTCTTCTTTTAATTGCACCGACCTATAAGTACAGCGAATCCTTTTAGCCCGATTTTCTCAACTCATGAAAAATTTCTCTCGGATGTCCACATCTCTCTCTCTCAAAAAAAAGGAAATGTACACAGAAATTCATTTCCTCATCACCTAGAGTGCTTCCAAATGATGTATTTTGCCCTGTTCCCGTGAAGTAGCGGTGGTAACATCAACTCCGAATGCAGTGCTTTCATGAGCGTGAAGTTATATTTCGCCAAACATTACACGATAAATTACAAGACTGCTTCGTCTCAGCCACGAAAATTAGTGAACAGATACCATGTTGTTTGCCATCATCGAAAACGACGCAAAAAGCTATTGAAAGCTTCGATGCAAGGGTTCATATCAGACGCTGATACGTCTCTAAACCACGTCCAATAAATCTACGCCTCTAATTAATATTCACAGAAGAGTTATTTGGAGGCCTGTGACCTGAAATCTCTAAAGCGCTGAATCTTTGAAAAAACAGACATGTCATAAACCGGGAACCCAATACCTCGTCAAAAGCACTGTTGCTTCAAATAAGCTGGTATAATGATCTCACAAAGATTTATCATTGCTTCGCAAACATTCTTGTATAAATAACTAAAAAAGCATGTGTTTACGTTATCTTAAACTTCCACCAACATCACCATAGGTAATAGTAATATTTTCTCACTATTCAATCCCAAGTTGCCTTTTCCTCTTTCAGATTTTTCCTTCATACCCGAACAGATAAAAGTCAGCAATGTGAAATGAGTCAATCACCTCCTCCTTCTCACATCTACGCTTCTATACAATTGAGCTGACGATTAAACACGAGCTAATATGACTAAGCATTAAACCTGCTGACCACTGAAGAGTTCCTGGCTTGATTCCGTTGCCTGAATTGCGCTTCAAAGCACAGTAGCGCTAGCATAACATTTGTGGGAAAAATCAGAGTAGAGAATTGAAATAAAGCATTAAAGAAACGACTCAACCTACCTTCCGGCAAAAGGTCCTAAAAATATTCGTTTTGGGTCGTAGTCGTTGGCATGAAGATTGTCCCAAATCAGAGGTTTCCGCTTCAGGACACGTGCGACCCGACGTACATGTTCTACCGTAATGTACCGTGAAACAACCCTCGGCCCTGAAAACAATCGACTATCATATCAGGCAACGTGGAAATGCTGCCGCCCCATATTGCCTTGTGGGATGCTATGAAATTCACAGTATGTTGTTTAAACGCTATGAGGATAAAAAAGACAAAAGATGGCAATGCTCCTCATTGGAACAGTCTGAAAATGGTGAAAAAAGTGAATACAACGTCTACCTCGCTGAGTGTAATGCAATACAATACAATGTCAATAGACCGTTCACTTAAAGCTTTACAACTAAGCACAACTTTAGATTCACTGAGGTACAAAAACACACTACTCTTCATCAGAGTGGAGAGACATTCCTGGCAGCTTTTCATTAGAAGCAATTAAACAAGCACGCCTAGAGCATACCAGTCCAAAGAATGTGAATATCCGGAAGAAGCTTCTTGCCCAATATTAACAAATAATCCGACTGTTCCAAAGATGGAGTTGCACGCGATTCGCAATACTCTGAAATGAAATATTGAATAAGAATTCGTGTAGAGAACATACGAATATTGTTTCGGGTGGAATGTTAGACAAGGCCGGAGAAAACGCTCAACTTTCAACGTCGATATAAGCTAGAGTGCAAACGACTGCCTCTAAGTTCGTATATTCCGGATGCTAACATTCGGCTCTCTTTCCTAAAAGTATGTCAACTCGACTTGTTTAATTAGTGGAGAGTGGAAACAATGCGAAAATGCACTATATTTTAGCGTCACCGATTCCACGATAACACCAAAATATCAAAGAAAAAACAAAGCGATAATCTCACTATGCACTTCATAGTGAATGGGCAATATGTGGGAGATATTTCTCATTCAAACAATATACACCAAATATCGCTGAAGGCGACATTTAGCGAACAATTACATTACTTGTAAGTATCATTCTCGAAGGAATTGCCTCACTGGAAAAGAATCACTTATCTAAAATTCCATCGAAATCTTAATTCATCGCTGAAAGATGTAAAGACTTTTGAAGAGCTCCGAGTATAGGAAAATATGGCCTCAGAAGAATTATTGTCAAAATCATATGGGGTCTCCGGTCGGCTCCAACATTCCTCGTTGGTTTCCTGTCGACCTCTTGAATTCGTTCTTCTCCTCCAAGTAAATATATACGCCAAAAGTACATCACGATGAAAACAACACGTTTAATAAACTGAATTGCCTGTTGGACAAAAGTAGAACTCAGGGCATTTGAGATATTCGTACACGGTGTTTGCAAGTGTGAGCTGAGCAACCACAAATGATGGGAATTTCTTCTTATCTTGATCACTCATTGCCGTCTCGATATCATCGAAGAGTAGAGCGAAAGCATTGCATCCAAGCAATCGCACCTAAAATATATCTCTTAGGTGGCATAAGAGCAAAGTAGAAAATACATCGACATTTTAAAATATACATTACAGATCCCCACTTTCTCAACTTAGAAAAACTATTGCACTGATCCCTCCCCTCTTCCGAACCGAATCAGTGAAATGAAAACGGATGCATATTGACTTACCCATAATGCTTATGACCTTTCATTTCTGAGTATATAAGCGAGAGAAACTCGCTAATTAATGATTACGACCATCAGATTACTCAAGCACTGGTTTTAGTTTCCCTAACAACTGAAACAGAAATAAACAGCAGTTATGGCACAGTTTCCGCAACTGACTGAAGTTCAATTTTCTTGTCCTTGAGGCCCTAGATATAGCTTATTGTTAAGACTCCATTTCAAGCATATAATAATCGAACATTAAAGCTTTCTTCTCTCTTCCCATCCCTTCATCCCCCCCCCCCCCTCTGCTAGTAAATGAATTTCGGAATTTAGGAACTTATACGAAAACTGGAATGCAGAGACCAGAAGCAGAAGCAGCAACGTCAAGAGGAGTCAAATCCGTTGCACTCATGCATTGCAGTCACCAGTGGAAATATTCAATGAAAACCTGAGAATTAACCTGGTCAAGTTTCTCTTGAATTGCTTTTAGTTCCTTATCGCTCGAATAGGCGACGTCCACTCCAGGTGATATGGCGTATACGAATGTGATCCCTTGCTGTTTTGCTGCCATTACAAGAGAATGCAACAGCTCTAGAAATTAGATGATGAAGACAAAAGAGTAAGCATAAGGCAAAAAAAGGATTGACTGCACAGATAAAGGCCGTATTTCTAAGACTTACAAGGAGAATCAGCGAATGGCCGAATGGATGAGTCAGAATGACATAATTTAGCAGACTGATGAAATCTCCCTTAGTAGATTCCTTTCCCCCTACCCATTCCTTGTAGAAATACTCGAGCAACAAGTATAGATAGCAGTATCGAATTGAATAACAGCAGAAAAGCGGTGTGCATTGGCACCGCTGTGTGCATAGTTGTTACCCGATTCGAATATATCCAAAGTGATATATGCATCTATAATGGTGGCAGATGACCCCCGATTTTCATTGCCACGACTTCTACATAATCGATTGAAAAAAACTCAATTAGCGTCTTTCCTGGGCTCATTTGTATAGCAAAGTTCAAAAGACATTCCAGAATCTCGAGCAAGTAACTACACAACTAGATCTACATGAAACTCGAAATTGCCCTTTGCCCTAAACGATTTCTTCAGCAACGAAACCAGAAATCACGAACGATACTCATCAAAGAAACAATGCAGTGTGGTTTCTTCGTCTGCAGCTTCAGCCCATAGAAGTCGACGAGTAACTATGATAGTACTTCAACTTAGATATCGCAGCGCTCTCCTTGAAACTTCACTGCTAAATGTGGAGCCAATTCCCAGAAATGTATCGATCGATGCGACAAAAATGCAGCAAGGAAATGCATTTGAAGTATTTTTCTGCAGCGGGGCTAATCGGATCCTTGAAGAAAGCCTCTCAAGAAATACATTTGAGCAGAATGCAACAGAACGATTCTGTGAAGATGATTTCAGATTTCAACCACTCCAAGCATCCTAAAACGACTAACGATTCGCTACACTCCACGTAAACTTCTTAAGCAACACAGAAGAGCGAACGGCGAAAATAAGTGACGCGATCTCCTAAGCATTCCACCGTTTATACTACGCGTGTTGTAAGTGGCTAACTATATGTACCTTTTGTTTCTATACGCCGATGATCGGCACCCTTGGCTGCGTTTTAGAGGAAAAACAAAAGAGTGAGAAAGCGATACGTGCAAAACGGCAGACGTCTTTTCGGGCCGATATAGCGAAAAGTGCGATCGTCGACATAAGTGACCGAGTAATATCAGTTTATGCGCAGAAGAAAAATAGACGGCATCCTACACTCTACTCTCTCGTCTTTACCTACGAAGACAGCGAAGTTGATCTTAATTTTCCTCGAAAATAGGGAAAATTCGACAAAACACCGATCTCATACATAACGGGTATGTGCTAAATAACTACTCAAATGCACTCTGTGAGACAAGTTGTTTCCATAACGTCCTCGATAAACTGTAATTCACTATCACTTTGCAAGTGAGGAGGAACTGTTAGAGCCCCGTAAGATGGTGTGAGAGGGGAGTTTGACTTCAACATGTTGCATAAGAGGTAACGGCCGCCGCGTCATAGAGCAAATTTCCCACCGCTAACCGATTTCATCAGAAGTGTAGAGAAGACGCCACTCGGCACGATGCTTAAGGTCGTCTTTGGGTGCGTAAAGGTACGTATTCATACCAAGACGTCGCATTCTGCTGAACAAATCCCTGCGCTGATCGGCCGTCCAAGGTCGTCCATAGAAACCTTAAAAAACGTTTCTTCCTGCCCAACGTCACAGTTAGAACCTCCCTCACTATAGTACTACATTGTTACAGTTAACAATAAGAAACAACTTAAACAAGATCCACATCACACTGATAAACACCGCCAATAGCTTACGGAAATTAGATGTTCAAAATTGAAAACTTCCCACGGAAAAGCAATCTCTCGAAACTATAGCGTATTTTCTTTGCTTACGAATTACCCACTACATCGGAATCGAAACGACTGTGGCCATCTTTCTAGTCGATTAATGCCCACAGTTATCGCAACTGTGTTTGATAGTCGGCTCGGGATAGAGGAGAAAAGGGCGAGGAGTTGGGGATGGGAAGGGGAGAAGAATGAACAAGCCATACAATAGAGCATGTTGATTTTGCTATCTTCATCATTCACTGATCTTTAACTACGCATAGTGCTGCGCAATAAAAACCGATTCTATAGACCTTAGGCCTCTACACTTTTCGAATGTATAATATTTCGCAGGCGATCTGCCCTTTCAACAGTCACTCAAAGCTGACCTGTGGCATAAATCAGTGACCTCAAAATTAGTATCGGCGCTCAATTTCTGGGTGAGACTTGAAGCAAAGACTCGAAATCTTTCAATTTTTCCATTTCTTCTCCACTTTCTTATTCGTTCAATCTATAAACCCATCTTGCAATTCAAAGGGGAAATTCATCGATGCAACGAGTCGTATATTCTTCTCTCGAAAGGACTTTCCATTAACTTTCGTTCCTAATAAATAAAGTACCATAAACTTTCTCCGCTAAATTTGAATCTACAACATAAATGTCGTCATTTACTGAGCTTTCCACGTTTTGCTGAGTTCCATTAATTCTTCGGAATCTGTGAAATGCCTTCGATGAGAAAAGTCTTCAATTCGTGAGGAGGAGGACAATCTGGCCACGTCAGTGATGCATCTAATAATATAACAGAACGTTTCTTCCCACTAAGAGAGCAGAACTGCAGATTATATGGCATAAAGTGTGCTGACAAACTAGTCAGCGATAATCGACGACCTATCAAAGTTCCCATTGTGATTGTGAAGAAAACCTCACAAAAAAAGTAAAGAAGTTAAATGCAGTTAACGTTGAGATACACGACGGAAACTCAACGAGAACACTGGGAGGAAAGGAGCAGACGATGATTCCAACAAGCAACTCCATGAAGTGAACAGGTAAACCAAAGCTGAGATGGCAGGGAATATGATACTGGAGACACTACTATCACTAATGAACTCTTTAATGAGCCAACCTTATTCCCTCTCTCTAGAACTCAATTAGGGGTTGCTTATCCAACAAAATAATCGATATCAGAAGGTCCTATTAATTTTATTACAATATATTCTAATGAAGACTTCTAAATAAACCTTCCACAACTCCACAAATGAATTGTCGTTCGAGTGTTCCCTGTTTGTCGGTGGTGCTCGGCTCTGCTGATGCCAGATCAGAATGCATCCCTGAGAGGATATTACCTGGAAACTATAGAAACTGCAAAGTTGATAAAGTGGAGCGGAAAAATTCATCGAAACAGCATTTCAAGAAAAAAATTCTCGAGAAATGAGATTATTCGAAGACAAAATGAAAGATAGAACTGTATTTGTTGATATTGTCGATTCATGAAATAATATGCACCTACAACTTCCAGCAAGAAGAGAATTGCTCAAGAATGGAGAGCGAGAGGTGAGAAGGGAGGAGGAAAGAAAGAAAGCGGATGGCCTCATGAAATTTGCGAAAAGGATAAAATCCACTCTGAACTGGAAGCAATTTCTATTGACAATGTGAGCAAGCGCTGCTTTCATGAGACGGAGCTTTGTGGTAAAAGATTGTGACCATGGAGAAGAATTAAACAACATTGGGATAGCCGCATTGTCCTCCTAAGTGACATGCAGAGATATCGTCGCCCTTCGACGACCCTCCATCCCCGGAGGGACCATCAGCATCAGGCAATGAATTCGTGAACCCTACCGAGCGAGCACAACGCGTCGATTCGAAACGAAACCGCAGAAGCGATATAAGCGTTTCTCATGTGAAAGCTAGCATCGTTTCGTTATCTGGGTGATGATCAAGTCTATATAGCGTCATCGCTCATCGAAAAAACGTTTTCAGCTAAAGCGTCAGAACGCTCTCTCGGTTGACGACTCAAAAGTGACGAACGCTCTCCAGCCAACTGATTCAAATCGAAAATATGGCGGATTGAAGGAAATCGATTCACGAATGGAGGGGGCAACGCAGAGATCGTATCACATTTGAGGAAATTTTCAGCAGCTCGAGCACCACAAATCTGCTTCAAAGTGGCAATCAGTGAAGAGTGGAGGCACTCAAATGCCGCATCTGAACACATCAAACAACCGATATCACAAATCCTCGTTCGTCGACGCAATTAAATTCCTATTCGCTCTTTGCGACGTTTCCTTTTGAGAGACGATAATAATCCAAGAGATGACGAGAAAATAATTCACACACTGCAAGAGCGTATATTAGAAAAAAAGCAAAGGAATTCTTATAGCGAAGACTCCGGAGACGCTAGAACTACACTCGCTTGCATTCGCTTCTATTCAGCAGTGAAAGCCGACGAAGAAGCAATAATCAGCAGTGAAAGTAGAATACCGCTTGGGAAACATTCAGAAAATTGTATCGATGAATAAACGAAGTGGCAGAGTGACATGAGATCAGAGTCTCATAATCTACCAACGAAAAATGATCTGCCGGCACAGATTTTATTCGATACGGCTCTATGATAACGCTGGATTCACTTGAAGACTGCAGCAGCTGGAGGTGACCAGATGGGGCTTAGGTCAACGCCGGAGGTTTAATTCGACTCAACGCATCCATACTCCAATCTTTTCACATTCAAAACTTCGAAGTGTATCCATTAGTGCAGCCGATTAAACCTTGCAATATTTCCTGAAATGTGCTCCTTGCAAACGACCTCTGTGCATACTCCTCTGCAAATCTATCAGATTTCGAAGAACGACGATCACGCTCATATGCATTATTCCCGGATAAGAGAACAAAATAGCACAGAAGAATTTTGATAGTGATGCATGGTTCTTGCTGTAAGCACTTCGTAACCGCTGTATGCAGGAAATGCAATCGCCAGAAAGCTTCATATTTAATATCGGGCTCGATGAAGACTCTCGGATCACGTTTGGAGCTAGAGGTGAGACGACAATCGGGAAAGCAGTTTCTGATAGATGCACCAATATCGTTCAGGAAGAAATTATTCACTTGCGATAAGCGAAACCATCTAGATCGTGGAAATTTTCCGGGTGAGATTGTAAACGCCTTTCAGCAATCGATTAACTTATCAGGAGTTGCACATCACCGATCAGATACGTCAATCATTCGTCGAATGAGACGACGAATTGTAGGATGTTCGGTTTCCCAATCGTAAAGCGAAGCTAATTCCTCATCGGAAAAAAGAAAAGAGAGAGCATCGATCGGTCACAACGATGGTTACGCTACCAAAAAAAAAAACCCTCTCAACGAACACGTTGCCTCAATTGCGTCGAACGTCGTGTTTTGTCTAGCAGACAAGCAATGTTTGTTTCTTTCTTCTCTAGAGCGAGGAGCGTAATTAATTATGAGGTCCGATATGTTGGCGATGAAATGAATGCGTTCGATTTGCAAGCGACAACTCGGCGATGTTCTTTGATGGCCGATCCGATAAATATGTTCAATCGCATTCTCGGCTCTCCACGATTAAAGACACAATGAGGCGCCTCTGCATCGATGAATTCAACGTCTTCTTCAAATTAACATCATCAACAGCAGAGAATGCAAGCTGAACGGTGATAATTCTGCTAAATTAGCGGGTTTTCGCCGCCTCGGGTAATATGACCTTTTTCCGATCGAAACTAGAGAAGCATCTCCGATAGGGGCAATCGCAAATATCTCGACGAGTTTTTGCGGAATTATACGACGATTTCAGAGACTTTGAAAAAACAACGAGAATGTTGATTGCCCACTTCAACTTGGTGAAGAGCATTCTATTTATTACCTCAACTAATTCGAAAACAATGAAAGCCAAGAGAGTAAGGAATATGCGTCTCACAAGATGAACATGTAGAAATATCTGTAAAAGAAGAAATACGACACATATAGATGCGATTAGGGAAAGAAGAACGATGGAGAGCATCAAGAATGTGGACAAGAAAATGCGAAAATTAAGCGGATACACTTATGAGATTCGAACGTCGATGTAACAGTTCAGTTTTACTACTTAGGACATGAGAGATTAGTTGTCACAAGCATTGATATGACAACGAACTCCGAAAGTAAATGGACCTGAGGTGCAAATGAACTCGACACACACCACTTCGACCCGCTAACTTCCTCACTCTTTGACGGGGTGCTGTTTCGGGGCAGTGCAGACTCCGGGAATGATAGAATCGTTTCGAAGCGAATCCCTGAAAAACCTTCAACGACAATGAAATAGTGCATAGCTAGCTGGCTTCTGTGCTATCAAGAGAGTTTCGAAGAGAATATAGCAAGTGGATGCTCATAATCCGGCCCGCATAGTGTAGGAAGCTACTTTTTGAAGTTCCATCGAAGACGACGACGTTAGCCTCGTCATCCCAACAGAAATTCCAGGATAACCGACCCCATCATAAACAAATCCACAAAGTACATTGGAATAAGTCCTTGCCACTTAATCTGCGCAGTGGACGTCAAAGATCTCTATACAGAAGCGATAAAAGTCGTCGCAAGAAAGTAACGAAACTTTGAGTCGGTGCTCTTGCAGCGATCTTACTGCAACTTTATCCTGAAATTATTCTTCTTTGTATGCGATTGAAGTAATTCTCTGGATCAGTTGTCGCTTCGAGAGGGGCAGTGACCCTCGTCGAGCTAACTCATCGATGCACTTATTGAAGCGTTTAATGTCTATCACCGTCAAACATCCACTGAATGGTCGCCGTCTCTGTTAATGTGGCTTTCTTCCGTAAGCTCCGATCTTCTCTTCCTGAGGTTGGCAAGCTCCGATGTTCTCTTCCTGAGGTTGGCAAGCTCCGATCGTCTCATCGTGAGATTGGCTTGCTAGCAAATACGATTTTGCGTATTCGGAGTTCAATGCCGTACTCGAACTCATCTTCTACGCAGACCTCTTCCTGCCGTATATGCGGATATTCGCTCGATTCCTTTGCTCTACTCTCCACTTCACATGTTTATTGAATTTCTGAAAGTCTTTTGTATTGCTGTGCAACGCTACGCACTTTTACATTCATATACCGAAATTCCCCCTTTGCGGTGCTTTATTCTTATATTCCTACACGTCTACGTCGTTGTCAGTTTTCTTTAATTTCCACTGAATGCAGATTCCCCTACGACCACCTCAGTGTCACCACCATCATATAATATTAAGTGCCACTCGATGGGTTGCATGATCTCCATCAGCTGGAACTACAGCCACCGGGTCATACTTTGTGGGGGTCTAAGCCATAGGAAATGTGCAGCTAGTAGGTCTTCGTCGGAATGGCTCTAAGGTAGAGTTAGTGGACGATCTAGATGATATCTCAAATATATCGCCGCTAAATTAGAGGAAACTCTCAAATTAATGAGGTTTTATTCAATGAATATGCAACTCACATATGATAGTTTGCTTATGAGAGCATTTTCTCAGAGTTCGCCTTGAAAAGAGAGAAGGGTGGAATGATTGTGGAGTTAACTTTGTTCCCCTCTAGTTTCTATTGCATCGGTCTCCTTCGTGCTTCTATTGAGAGTGATTAGTTACCATTCATCTTTTCAGTGGTAATAAATCTCTGTCTCTGCGTGGAACGGCGATCGTTAATTAATAGGAATACCCGGTAGTTTAGTAAATAACTTTATTGCAAGAGTGGAGGACCGATGGAATTATCGGATGCTATAGAGCGTCCACGGGTGGACAACGTTTTCTTGCGAAAAGGCCCTCGACAACCTCAGCCTGGCTCACTCGCGCTCATCGGTCATCATATGATTTTCTCGCCAAGCGAAACATCCCCAAAATCTCGAAAAAGCTCCCGTTCTGATAACGAGCTCTGGGTTTGTTGAATTCTCGTATTTTTTCGCATTATTTGGAGTCAAATTACTATGAGGGTGATGTGACTTTCATGGAGGTCTTTTTATTATATATCAGAGGATAGTTGAGGGATGGAACGAAGTCTCTATTGCTATCGTTTAATTTCACAGGATCAACTGTGAGTATTGCAAACCTTTCGTTATGATGTGCAGCGCAAAAGCGCCTCCTAACAATGGGTTTATCGGTACATTGTTCGAGTATTATCGATGCTGAGTACCACTAACCTAATAGCCACGAATAAACCCCGTTGTTAAGTGAACCATAAGCAATGCCTTCCAACGTCTTTTCCCCGCCGAATGGTGGATATCTCATCGATACATCTATAACGCTGTCATTTATAGACTTGTCGTTAGGATTCCTTTGGATAGTTGAGATTTAGCAACGATGAAATGCCTCGGTTGATGAAGTAGCATTCTCCATCCATCCTTCCTTCCTTTTGCGGCAGAACTATTTGCATGTCAGAGGATGAGATGAGAGTATCGCTCATTACTCATGGGGTGATATGCAACCTGTAGAACAATTTGAAGAAGATTATATACAGCGATAGCGTTCGTGCCTATTTATCGGAACATCTCAGTTCCAAGCCTTTAGAGTGAAATATTTTCGTCGTCCTCTGTGATGTTCAGCTTTTCCAACCACTAACTCCACAAGACAGATGAAAAATTAGACCGTTGATAGAGTATAGTAGTGAAAAGAATTCACTTCTTTGCCGCATTACTAAAACTTTAAAGGTATAATTTGTAATTTGCCCGAATTATAGCTGCTTCATCGTGCGGTCGATCGTGTCATCTCGGAACCAGTAAGTCGAGACAATCTCGCTCGAGGAGGATACTTGATTTTGAAGTGTAAAAACTTCATGATATGCGTTTTTGAGGTTGCCGATCTCGAGGATTGTATGGCAGTTGCGCGATCTATGGAAAAACTTTCAAATTTGAGTAAGGCATTCATTGTCATACAATTTGTTTTCTAATCTGTTTTACGTTTTTTCTTTTCATTGAAGCACTTTCATCGAATATTCGTACCTATAGTTATTGATAATTATTGATATCACCGTTGTCGTTTATATTCTGCGCCGATGCAGTTATTCTTTGAAAGTTAGTTTTTTACAGGTGGCATTCAACATGAGTACCCTTTTTACTATCGTTGCCCATTCACGGTGTTGGATAACGGTTGGACCGCCTTTGATACTGAACAAGAATTCGCGAGATTGATGGTTCGATGTAAGGAAGGATGGCGAATCAGCGCAGTGAATAAAGGATTTCGAGTGCGGTTATGATAGATTGTTTGTTCATTTCATTGGGAAGAAATTTTCTGTACGGCACACCAACAAGAATACGCAAACAATGATCTTGGGAGTAAATAAAAATATTTGTGGTAATTGCGCAAGATGATGTGCAGTGTTGGCATCCGAAAAGGTTCTTTTCTGGATCCGAATTTCGAGGTGGCATCAGCGTCAGTGAGATAATGGAGAGCATGGACTCTCAGTGTGACTTCCATTTTATCCGGAGATCGCTGACTCCAAGGGCTTCTTTTTATGCTTCTGAGGGCCAACGGTTCGCTTAAGTAATGTTGCTCGTTGAAAGATTTCGGCGCGAAGGCAATTGGCTTTTTGGCCTCGTTCAGAAATCAAGCTCCCCAAGGTTTCGGAGTTCCTCGATTTTCCCGGTTATGAATTTGCGAAAGCCAATGCCGATAACAGTTATGCATTTCCCAAAGGTTTGATAAATGCAGTGGTATATAAGAGAAGAGGAAGCAGCAAAAAGGAATTTCGAGCGTTGAAAATTGTGCGGTGGAGGATCCACTGGCAGTAGAGAAGATGGGATGGAGGTCATAACTGAGGCGGTTCAAAGGGTCGGATTTGTGTTCTTTTTTTGATATTTTTAGTTTCCGAGAGAGGGGATAATTTGTTTTGGTGCATTAACAAGGAGTATCTGATACTCTTCCTACCCGATATGAAGTTATTGTAGGTATGTGTTGTATATAGGTTATACTATTTAGAAAGTTCTCTATCATAGGCGGCGAAGATGTTTTGGGTTAATTGTGCGAAACTTTCTAGCATTAGCGAGTGAAGACCGGAAGCAAATTTTTAAATGTTGGTTAAATGAGGTTTTTATTCATCTCATTTCAGCCGTTGATTCCGTGCAGCCGATTGTTCTGAAATAAATTCTCTGTGCCAGATTTTTCAAGTGTAATTCTGGTGCAGAGTCACTCTAAGTTCCTTAGAAAATGTGTTGATTTAGAAGCGAATAGAAGGGAGATGGTTTTAGCGTCGTATTTAATGAGAGGATAGAGCGACTTTTTAAGGTTCGAGATAAGGTTGAGGGCATATTTGTCCAGTCGTGAGGAGAGGGAGAAAAATTTGTTAATCCGATAATGACGGTAGAATTCGACCATCTTTCCGAACGTTCTTTTCGTTGTGCTTATTAAATATGCTGCCCTAGAAATGGTATGAGCTGTGCTTTGAGCAACCGATATAGCCAAAAATCTTTAAAGGTTGAGCAATCAAAGTCTTTAAATATCACTTTTAAAGGTTTGTTCATCGTATCCGGAGATGGTGATTGTGCCAAAGGGTATCGGTGATGATTACCTCCGCATTTCGGCGACTTTTCGTGATGGTGGCCGTTTCCCTGTGTTGAGCTATTATCACCAAGAAACGAAGGTGTGAAATACCACCATTTTTGAGTTCAACTTATTACAATAGATTGGAAACATTAATGGCCGAAAATTGTGTTCCACTCTTTCTAGTGTTGTATTTTCTCTGTTTGGCACTACGATTCCTCGTCCACTGCTCTCGAAGGACTGTTGGTACCTGATGCAGCGTCATACATCTATCTTGGTATTTTATTCTCGCAAATGTAAAACATGTTCCTAGTGAAAGTAATATGAAGATATAAGAACGGTGTTTGATCTGATAGCAGAGCTTTAATAGTGATGAGTGATGAGCGTAGGAGTTTTTGGGGTTACTCTAGCGCTCTTCGATAAAGTTTTCATCGTTTCGTCATGTGACATTGACGGTTCGGAGCGCTATTCCATGCTGTCTGTACTCAGTTTTCGCTTTCTGCTGCATCTAAGTGAAGATATTTCGATGTGTTTCATTGCTGTCGAAGTGCCTGTCAATCAGTAATGTTCGTTTAGTCGTCGATAGTACGATGTGGACAGCCACTGATTGGACCGACAAATCGTCGTTGCAAAGAAGACGAAACAATTCTCAATGCACTGCTCTCGTCGACAAGCAAAGGAGTGCTAATCGATACACGAAGCAAGCAACTCGCACAGAGTGCTAAAAGCAAAGGTCTCTTTCTGCTGAAATTTTGATTCCATTCTTGTAGACAAAAAAAAAAGAATATGACAGAAAAGAGCAGAATTTATCCGTCGACACTAGGTAGTCGAATTTGAAATTGGCAGTTTGTTGGGAGTGAGATAACCCCTTCGGTCATATATGGAGTGTAGGAGATTTGTGTCACTGAAGATAATAGTGTGAAAATTAGATACAATCATCGGTGGTATTAGCTTCTCATATTGGACCGATTGCAGCCGCGCTTTAAGAAAATGTGTTGCTCATTGCGATCATTACTAAACAGAGTATTGTTGAAGAAAAGAAACACTAATAGGGAACTTAGATGAGTGAAGTATTTCTTCATTCTTACAACTTACTCTAATTTGGATAGATGCGCTCGTTCACGTTAAAGTTTCAGGTGGAGGTTGTGAACCGCAGATGAATTATTCTCAATGGAAATATGTGCATAGCGTCGTCCCACGTATCCGTGAGATTCGTGACGCTTTAATGAAGCTCGTGGAATGTAAGCTTTCTCGTGTGTTGTGCAAAATCTCGCGCCGTAGACTGCTTTCTATTTTTTTTTTAGTTGGGGGGGGGGGGGGGGGGGGTCATACGATCGATATAAGTGAGCTCAATCAAGCACAGCTTGTGAGCCAAGGTTTTTCACAGAGGGCATTTATTAGCACGATCATCCCATGTGGAACTCCGTTACTGATAAAGTTTGCTTGAAGTGCAAAGGGAGCTTAAGAGATAAGCTTGCAGTATTGAGATTGGTTGCAGTATGCAACGAGGCGAACCCGCCGACGGATCGCTGGCTCTCGAAGCTGTGCAGCAGCGGATGGATGCACGCAGTGGCCGATACGCTCACCGCGGCTGCCATTGTTGCACAGTGTGTGCATTGTGAAGGTAGTGCAGGTAGGTGGCGTGCTTGTGGCGTTCAGTTGCATCGTCTTGTGCTGCTTAGCACCTTTGTTCTTCTTGCTTCATATGGCACTGTCACATTTATTTCTGTAAACGGAAGGGCCTTGGGTATAAATATAGAGCGCTTTTAAAAGGAACGACTTGAATCGGTTGCAATATAGCCGAATTTTTTACCGACTACTTCACATGCTTATCATAACCTGTTGGTTTAGGCGATTTTTGTTGCTCTAAGTTGATTCATATAGATAAGTATGGCTGTATATTTGGGGCTAATTTAGGGAATGAGATGGAAGTGGGAAGGGGAGGAGAATTTGATAAACCAAAGAATTCACTAATTCAGACTGGAGCATTCAGTGGAAGCACAGAACCATGCATCTATAGATTAGGAGGCAGAGCTCTAGTGAAAAATTGTTTTCAGCCATACGAGACATGGCTGATTCATTTAAGTTGCCTTCTCTGCCACCGCCATTGTTCCCGCATGTTCTAGCATGAGAAGACACACTAGTTGCCTTGGATTGGAGAAATATTCCGTCGTACTGAGGTTGCACTTGGTTTCCAGTGTAAAGCACGTCGTTCTCGTTGTTGAAGATTAGTTTAAGTTCATTCTTTGCTCCGCAGTCTGTACACCGTACCCATATATTTTTCCTTATGGAACCGGCAGCATCTTTCAAGGCTAGTACTGACTTCCGTGTGTTCATCTATTTGAAGTCTGGATGCTATGATGACCTCATAGATGTTAATACAAAAGGGCGGTTTCGTAGAAGAGATATAAAAAGTAGCTTAAGGCAACTTATTGACGAGAATGGCGGCTTTTATGTCACTGATCCTAAGAAACGAGGAGTGCTGCTAAAGTGTTGTCGCCTTCTGTCTAATAGATGGATAACGCTTACGTCTTTTACATGGATGATGATGTGTGTATAGTTGTTGTTGTTTTTTTTGCGGTTTTTGAGGGTCTTCGATCATATAAGGCTGACAGCGACAACGGTAACAGTTTGCCTGAATGGGCAACGCCTTAATTAAAAACTGTACCCGATGTAGTTGTTATTCCGATTCGGTTAATCGCTGCTGTGTCCATAGGATATGTCGTTACGGTGTTGCTGTCATTGACATAAGATGTGATGATAGCGCTCTATCCTGAGAGTCAGTCATCTGTCCACCACTTATATTTCTGGGCGTATAATTTGCCTTCTCTTCCTGTTCTTACTCCTCCATGGACGAATATTTGCTGCTCTCCTTTTTCTTTTGTATTCTTTATGTTTTATTCTACATTCAGTCAGCAGCATTAAAGAGTTGATGAAAGTAGGTCACCGAACTGTTATGCAGAAGTGTTATGCGGCAATTGTTGATTGTTATGGCTTCAAAGGCATCCAGCGATCGTTGCAGTGGATGTGTGAATTGTTTGTGTTGTTTTTTTAAGTTTTATCGGTATCGTTTGTTGTGATCGTGGGGATTTTTTGCATCATTGCGTTCCTGTTTAGCATAGTTAGTGGTGTTGTTATTTTTTTACCTGATCAGCTAATCTCTCATTGAAAGATTTATTTGAAAATGTAGCATTTGACGTATATTTGTGGGCAGACCTTTTAATTCTGAAAATTCGTTCAGCAACTAGTTCCCGAGCTTCATATTTCGACCACTGCTCTAACGTTCCACTAGTGCCGTGGAAATGTGCTCCAATGGTTGAGCGCTTGTGGTGTTCCTTGAGTGAGTGGATTTTTTTGTCGGCTCGTGTTGCAAGAGTGTTTTAATTACAGAGGTGCCAGTAGTCGTACATGGTGCTGGGGGTACTGACTCGACGTTGTTGGTCACATCGCTTTCGCAGCTTCTGCTCGACTCGGATGCAAGGACGATACGTGGGTAGGTTGCATTGGATACCACAAGCTGTCTTCGATCACTGTAGCAGTCATTGCATTTCCGATTTCGAAACCTTTCCTTTTAGGAACTGTGTTTTTCGCGAGACATTACTTGAAGTATTGTGCATAAAAAGGTTATGGTATTTAAACTTCTGTTATTCAAACAAACAAATTTAAGAAGAATAATTGTTAGCGCGTTGATCTGAGGAATGGATGATGAAATTTCGAGGCTATAACATCGCCTATGAGAAGACCCGATTTCAGTGTGATGTTGCAGTTGAAGTGCGTTTCATTTATAACTACATTCTGATCTGTTTTTAGCATACATGAGTGCATCTGCGTGTGTAATACTTTCAGCTTCGAGTCACTAATTGAACGAGAATGGATTGCGGCGGGACACCCGTTCTCAATACGATGTGCCCATTCGGCATATGCAAATGGTGTGCTTACAGGACCCGGAGAATCACCTGTGTTCCTTTGCTTCCTCGACTGCGTTTGGCAGGTTGCTTAGTTTTTACGACAATGCTCGATTAGTCTTCGATGTGGATATTCGTCAGAGGGGATTAGTAAAAACTAGTGCTTTTTGTGTGAAACTATTTTCTTAGGGTAGTCAGAAATATATGTTATTTATGCTATTACGACAGGTAAAATTATGAACCCATTTCTGTTGATTTTGAACATTTAAAGACAAAGACAAATTTCTGAGGTCTCTCTTAGCAACGGAAGTGCCCATTATCCGGAAATATGTAGTTACCCGGAAATACATGTCGTTTCAAAATAAACGGGAGAACAGATAGCACATTTGCTGCATCTTTTCCGTTTGCCTGTATATTCTTTCGGCTTATTAAAAGAGCAGTGCAACCCATACGACCACTTCAAATGATCATTTTTTGTACTACATATTCATAGGTTTAGGTCATCTATGTTGCCTGTATTTCATTCACAACCAAGGGTACCACTTATCCTTTTGCTCAAATTATATCCTCGATGATTGCCATGAGCGAATGAATGTAGTAGTTAAGCAACTGAAGTTCCTTCGTTAGATGAGAGAAAAATATGCGGTAATTTTTCTTTCAGGTGTACCAACAGTTTCCATGTTCATTTGAATTCACAGAGGAGTTCCTCATCTTCCTGTTCGAGCATGCATATGCATCTGAGTTCGGCTCTTTTCTTGGTTGGTCTTTTTTCTCCTTTAGGTTACATATTCTTCATAGAATGACGGCAGTGTAATTTACGTTCATGTTTCGAAGATTTCTCTTAATAACCTTTTGATTCCAAGAATGGAATTGTGTTGTAGTGCATACGTAACCACTCTTCAAGATCATGTGTCTTCTAATAGTAGAAAACTTGCTGATGCTCATCACAGTTGAAGCCTTCATTCAGGTAACAATGAGAAAGAGAAATATCAACTAGAAGTGAAGACGAGAACAGTTTCCCTTTGGTCCTACGTCAACAACCCGGAGATTCTGCGTTCATATGTTAATGCTCTATATGAGCCCAATGATTCCGTTCTGTGGCCATCGGTTGCTCCACAAAGCATCGTACGTGTTTTTAACACTCTTTTAGGAGTAGATACTTTAATACTTTGCTTGCTTGAACTACTTCTTACTACCTATTCTATGAAACTGTGATCTAATACCATCATATAAGTTATACAACATTGAGGTTTATTTCCAATAAACTTCAAACCTATACCAGATTATGGCATTTCCATTATTAATGTGTCGTATATCAATCGTATATATGTAGGCGTTTCAGTATAACGTGTATATATCTGAATGTGTTTTTTTAAGTGATGGTTTAATTTCATGTGAAATTAATTGTAGGAACGGGAACGATTGCATTCGGAGATGGGATTTTGCAAGTAACCATTACTTAATAGAAGAGGAAATGTTCAGGTGTTTTGGGAACGACTATTCCTTCGCTGGCTACGTGATTGGAAGCAAACCGATGGTGTAAAGCAGACAATAATGGAGTGGAAGACTCGCGAAAAAGAGTTGCAGTCGAAGGTTCTAGTCCTTAGACGGTTCGTTGTCTAGTTTCATCTAACATTTGCATTTTGTTTGCGAGAAAGGATAATATATGCATTGGAGGTGATAGAGCATATGTTGTTAGCGAATGTAACCGTCTCATGTTTGTTAATGAGGTGAGGATTGTTGTTGGTCGATGAATGTCACCTTCACTTTGAGCTCAAGACCTGGAGCTAAAGGTGGTTGTGACCTTAACAGTCTACACCTGGGACATCGAAACCTTTCGATGGTTTTCAGAAACCACCAAGGCGTAGGCTTCTCGAAGCTGTTGATGACAGACAATATTAAAAAGAACTCAGAGTGTCCCGAAGTCAAGGTTCGCTTTGTCAGATTGTACTCCGCATGACCGCTGTTCCTTTTTCAAACCTTAATTTATGTTGCGGACTCATCGTTCTAACGTTTCGCGGTCGCTGAAAGAGGTGTTGAGTTTTGGCGTAGGGAATTCTTCTCAGGATCAGTGTGAGCAAAAGCGCATAACTCGGTCGGCCGAACCCTAACGGCAAATCACTGCAATTGTCGATGAGGGGAATTTTATTCGTTGAGTGGGATTGACGTGTGCGGAGGAAGTAGTTTGTTTTATGAGGGTTGTGCCTCATTGCTATCGCACGTTGAACGTTTTCGTTTGCAGTTATGTTAAGTTGGAGATTGAAAAGCAAGTGGATGATGTGTTTTTCAGGCAGTTGATAGAGCTCTCGAAAGAGGTGCAGTTGCAGAATCATTCTGTTGGTGCAGCTGCTCAAGCAAGAGACCCCTAACCGTTGAGGGATTCATTGATTTGCTCTAATCCGTTCTTTCACGTTTCTCTTTGGCTATAACTTATTTAGTGTTTTTCCCATTAACAGAACTCTGAGTGATTGTGCTGCAACGTTTCCTTCAATATTGTCAATGCCTATAAAGCGCAGCGAGTGTGCAGTTGAAGTATTTCTCTTGCAAGTTCTCATAAAGTAATTGCATGTGCACATGAACCTAGAGTTGGTGCTGTTTTCGATTAAGCGATTGCAGGCTTTGCTTATTATTATATTTTATTAGCATTACAGTTACATTTATAACGTTATCATAGAAATCAGTTGGTGGAGAATGCGAGCCGAGCAAACGTTTGTAAGTTTTTCTATGTCGACTGTTTTGTGTTTATTATCTGCTCATGTCGTTTACTATAAGAACTTATAATTTATTGGAATAGCCGATTGCTGGAAATAAATTGCAACGGTAATTGAGGAAAACTATTTGTTCACGCGGCACGTTTTCCTCACTATTTGTTATTTTTTGAAGTCACTGGGAAATATTTCTTCATCTTCCGTGGTCGTTCGCGGATGATAGAATCCTGCTAGCAGCAGGCTAACCGCTCGATCTTCTAGTGGGGCTTTGATTCATGCGACCATTGCGCTTAAAATTGCAGCTGTGGTCGTCCGTTATTTTTCTAGGCATTTCTGGAGGTATACTTATGCTTTCTATGCAGTTCTATTATGTCCACATTCTGTTCAGAGCGAATATTTAAATACTAAGTGGATAGAAAGTACATAAGTGGAATTTCACCCTACGTGCCACTCCTTTATTGTACGCTGTTTTCTTTATATATTTGTAGTATGTGGATGGAATTTTATAATACCTGTTGGTTATCTAATAAGCCTTCTAGCACTACTCCATCGGCATTCATCGTAAATTACTATATTTAGTAGAAATAATATGCTTTAATAGGAACCGATAGGTGCCCATTCGACTAGTGGTATGATTAAGATTACACGAGACCATTTATGCCACAACATTATGAGGAACTGCTGCGGGAGGGCGATACGAAATTGTAGTTACTGTACACCCGTTCATTACGGTCGTATTTAAGATGCCGGTAATTGCTTCAATTTCTCACCACGAAACAATACGTCACCCGTTGGTGAAGGGTTTTTCTTCGTCTTTTTTCCACCCTTCGATGCTAATATTTTCAGTGTTTTCTTGGAAGGTCTTTGAACGCTCTAAATCAGATGTGCCGAATCTTTCAACTTAGTTGGTTATTCATATTTCAGATCAGATTCTAACGTGTATTGTTTTACTTGTCTCTCTTAGTGATACTTGTTTGGGAAGGTTTTGATCTCTGTTATGATCTCATTGGTCAGTAAGCACTTCCTATCACCATGTTGTTTTATTGTCATGGTTACTGTATTCGATTTATTCTATCCCTAAGTATACAGAAATAGACTGCATATTATTCTAGTTCGTTGTGCTTATCACATTGACATTAAAATCGTCCTGTATAGCGGACATTTCGTGTTTTTTTCCTTCAGAAAATCTATTCCATTATGGACGCTTTTCATTAGGTACTGACCCTCAGATGTTCGTGTTGTTCTGATTTATTACCGAATAAAGACTTAATTGCATATATTCGTATGCACATTAGAGCGAGATTATAAGAAGGGTAGGATAAATCAGCTGAAGCGATTTAAAGCCCATCGACATATCCATTGTGAGCGAGTGCCGGCAGTTCACTATCAAAAAGGAATTAGAGCCTCGTGCAGAAGCGATATGAGAGCTAAATGCGAAAGCGTTTCGTGTTTTCATCCGTTGACGGAGCGCTTATACTAGTTGCTTCTCACTTATAGCTGACAGCATATCTACTGGTTATGGTGGCTGCATGAGCGGGATAAATTGTTTGTGCTTCGATTGATCGATCGGCTCTTGGCTTTTGAGGATCGAATGTCAAATGGGGTATTTTCGATGAATTTTTCGGAAGTATTAGGTGGGTCGAGAAATGCCTGGTACCAAATATTCATTTCTGTATCAGCGCAGAATTGACAGTCGGTGTTAAAGCTTATCGAATTGTGCTCGCTCTCAGCGATCGAACCTCCTTTAGTGCTGACTTGACGGACGCTTTCCTTGTCTATTTTTCGCTTTCAGATTCTGAAAATGTGAACATTTGAGGTATGCAGTCATTGGTCAAAAATGCAGAGGTGTCGATCGTTTAATTTTTATCTGTTTGTTGATGAAGTGCCGTCGACGTTAAATGATGATTAAATTGCGTGCAGCCTCACCCACTGTGAATTTATGCGTCTCATTTTATGCACCACTGGAAAGTCGAAATATTGGGCGCATTTATGTTTGGAAGACTGATTTTGAAAGCACTGCGAATTTGTAGCGTTAAAGGCCGTTCCTGTGGTGCTCGTCGAATCGTTCTTGATGCAGTTAGGTGACTTCAAATCAAAACGGTTTGAGTTTTTTGCGGCAGCGAGAGGCGGCAGAGAATTCTCGGCAAGTAGGTTGCAGTTTAGTGTAATAATTACTAGGTTCTTTATATATCTACGAATTAATAGGAGAAAATTGAGAGCAGATATATTCAATGAGCTTGTCATTGTTCATTTCATATCAACTGCTGTTTGCAGTAACGGCGCAGAAATGATATTGCGCTACTCGGAGCTTGCGCTATGACGCAAAAATTGAGCTATTTAGTGATTGGCAGCAGTCTCAAATTCCTAATTTCCGTGCACACCTTGATTTCAAACATATAGGAGAAAGAAACCGACGGACACCCTGCATCGTCGACCAGGGCGGTGATAGGCTGGTAAAAATAACTGTTGCAATTTTAAAGAGAAGTGTAATGAAACGGGCACACCTGGTGGAGGATTTGATGGCATTAATGACGCTGGCAGTCGTTCAGAATCGCCGTGGGTCATACGAAGCTGTATATCTGAAGTTTGATTTAGCAAAATATTTCTCAGCGTTGCGAAATCTCTGATCGCAACAGTAATACTTGGGATAAAAGACGTGTTTCCACACCTCGTGAATGATTCCACACCTCAACGATTATGCCTCCTTTTTTCCACATATCAGTCAGTGAAAGTTGCACTTGCGGTATAATTAAAGATGAAAGCGATCATTTGTGCTCAAAAAATTCCACTGCATCTTTACTGTGGGAAATTCAGTGAAAATGAAAAAAGTGGACTGGCGTATTCGTCACATCGCAATAATCCATGTGGATCGAGCGAATTTTTGCACTATGCATATTGCCTATCGGAAACGTTAGCTAATTGAGAATAACATCACACCGTTGAGATTTCTGTTGACTTTATCGGCGAGTTTGATGAAAAACTCTTGGAAATCTTTGATGATTTTCTCCTTATCCATTTCGTCGTACTTTGCTTTCAGCATCTGAAAACTGCTGCTTTAAATTCGTTTCGATTGCTTCTTTCGATATTCGGAAATTCAAAGCTCTTCTCATTAATCCGCCATTCTTTCGCTATCAATCAGGGATCCGGAATTGCTCTAAACTTTAGCAAACTTTAAGAAGAAGTTTCCTTTCATCCAGTCGATCTTCACCTTTTTCCAATCACTAATGGATATGTGCATATATGAGACAATTGCTACAATGCTGAAAAAGAATATTTATATTGAAAAAGTTTGACGGCCTTTTTGAGGAATTTTCAACAATTTTTCGTCTGAGTGACTGAAATTTTCCTCATTAAAAATTCCTCGACACTGAGCGGTACTTCCAGCAGCTGAGCAGCGACACTTTACAACAGCTGTGATCATAATAAATATAATCTTTCTTCATTCTCTGGAATGTGTCTCACAAATTATACCAGTAAAATACAACTTCTTATCTCCCTCCCATTCAACAACGAGAAGGTCGGCCGCACACAGTTTTTCGAAGAAAGGACGTATACGATGTAAATTTTGCAAACTTCCTTCAATAAAGCATTTGGTAGATGAGATTGAACGTGGATGAACAAACCTTCCAGATACGAACCAAATATTCATGAAGGACTTTGTAGTGCTTTTTCACCTGACACTGGAAGTTGCACGTCTGAAAGCATATCGCCTCTTAAGATCAGCTCTTTGTTTAACTTTTAGCTGGGCTACAATTATATAAGTTTTGTGATTTATTGAAAGATGATGCCCTAAAAAAATCCATATCTTCAGTACCATTGCTTAAATTGCAACCAATATTGCACACCAGCCAGTCTTACTGCAAATTTAAACAGGTGCAGATTCCACGTATTCCAGATGATAACGATATTACTTTATTTCTTCGAAGATTTTTTGCTGGAATACATGCTCCCTTACATGTGATTCTTAACTCCAACTGAGTTTTCAGGTTTCAGAAGCAGTATGGGAATGATATGGGCCTAATAAGTAAAAATGGTTCTAGAACTCACATCAGTAGGTTGTTCGATGTCTGGAAGTCGCTGACCACGGATGATAGTTGGTGTGTCCTTTCCTTTGCAGTTGCTATACACCTAACAACATAACTCCTCGAATAAGATTACGTAAAAAGATAAGACTGCTTCTGTCAGATTTGCATTAGTTGATATTTCAGAAACACGCTGTTGAAATGAATCATTAATTATAAACATTTACGAAAGGTTGTTTCCACAAGAACGACTAACACTTCCGGTGGAATAGAGTTCTGACAGAAAACAGTTTCAATCGGCGTCTAATTAAACCGCGAGAATGCCGCAACAACTCTGCTATTAAAATGACTCTATTTCAGTTTTTTTAACGATGAATGAACTAGATCATTATTAGCTGGGTTTGGATTCCTTCTCAATTTCAGTTTCAGTAGATTAACGTGCGCACCACTAGCACTCGCATTAAGTTCTCTTATGAATCCATTTGTAGATAGCAATTTCTGGAAATCAATTTGTATTTCTGTCTTTAGCAGTAGTCTGCACCTTGAAGTGCTCCAGCTCGAAATAGATTCACTCGCACTGAAGCGGCTGTTAAAACTGGAAACGTACAACTCTTCTCTGAAGTTAAAAGGCATTTACGCAAAATGACCATCTAAATCTGTTAGGTATAATATCAAATTTTTTAGGACGAATTCTATCGAATAAATGCAGCTCAATTCACTGAATTTTCATTATATCGTTTTCTTTGCAAAAATTGTTTCCTCAGACAACTGTCGGTGTTTTTATGGAACGAGCTTCTGAGATCAAGCTAGATAATAATGGCCGTCGAATAATATCTCCTCGAAAAGTTGGCCGGACGACTTAAATTTTCAGCAGCCAATGATCAATAATATCTACCAAGCTGAGACGTATTTCGTTGACATTGCACAACACCGCACGATGTAGGGTTACTTCAAAGGAAGACAACCTACTTTGATGATCGTGTAGTCTTTCAACGAATCGCAGTCAAAATTTGGATTGCCTTCAACATCGATAGCCTGAAAAAATCGCTGCATTAATATCTACCAGCATAATAGTTTGTTGCTGGCATTAACAAAAAGTAGTTGAACGCGTTGACGATGAAATCCTCGCAGCTGCTTTCGGAAATCTATGTGCCAAAAAAGCCGAGATATGCTCACCACTTGAACGATGCTGGTATTTGTTTCGAGGAGAAAGGAATCGTTGGAAAGAATCGAAGTAATGAGTATGAAAGTTCCATCATAAAGATGGCTGAAACAACTATTGGATGTCATAGACAACAAATCTCATCAAATTCTCTGCGTTCACTAAACTGTTGGTGATAGCATACGCAACAATGGTCAACATTTACCCGCGAGAAAAAGGAAGAACGGTGGAAAGAAAGAATCTACTGGGCTTCTGCTTATGCCATCAAAATTGAATATGAAATGAAGAGCAGCGAACAGTGAAAGCAAGTATGCGTTTAAGTCAAGATGAATGGACATGAAATAAGCCCGAACAAAGAAAAATGCCTGAGCAATTACCCGAAGATCTGGGAATTTTTCCTTTAACTCTTCCTCAGTCGGAAGTCGGCTAATCGCATTGTTTGTAATGCCAATGACACTGAATCCGCGAAGACGATTCTCGGGCAAGAAAAGCTAAAATCTCTCTCTCTCATTACTAGCAGTTGCTTGTTGTATTGCTAAGTTCTCTCTCCTTGCATTCCTCTATACTTGACGAGATTTTTGACCTCAGTGCACCTTCGGAAACCTAAAGATTCCCGAGGCACCACAAACTATGCAAGCTATCAATGGGGGCGTATGAAAAGTGAAAAAAAAAAATTCATTAAAAGTTCCGGGAAGACCAAACTACGAAGACCTTCTGCTGTCCATAAAGTTTGCCAAAAAAGCGGCACCTACAAAAAATTTTCCAGGAAACTGTGGCGAAACCGTTGGTAGAATGAAAACTTATCTGTAAAATTGAGATGTTTAAGTATGCGCTAAGTTTTAACCGGTATGAAAAAAAAACACAGAAAAGTGATCAAACCCAAAAACAGAAAAGAAACACCAGTGCATTATTTTAAATAGGCACACGTTTAAATCGGCTAATTTCTGGACTTATCAGAGATAACAGCCAGAGATTCGGTTGAACGCGTCGAAATGAGAGTTACTATTTTATTTGCAAACAGGTGTATTTTTACCACGTAACGTGCCTGAACATCAGAAATCGAATCGAACAAAGGTGCTTTGTGAATGCCTTCAAAAACCTTATTTTTTGTGATGGAAGATATGCATTTTCACAAGCAGAGTTCAAGACCTTCTTTCTGGATCACTGCTTACAATTATAGACTGCTCCAAAGGTCTAGAAATAGCGAATTTTTCAAGACGACCAACTCTCTCGGCATGAATAAATAAAGTGCATTATTGTTTGCGCTGAAATGGCACCAAATGGCGCATCCTCTCCGCAATAGTGCAGTTCACCGCGAGTGTGCATCGTCATTCACCTCACCTCCACATCAGTTGATCGTATCTTTCTGTCACAAGTAATCGGTGATGACAGCTCATACATGTCACCGTAGCCACCTTTCACACGAATTTATTGGAGAGTATCCTTAAGAACATAAAAAACAACGCTCACAGTAGTGCGTTCTCCATTGTGGCAGTGAATCGCCTCGTCGTCTGTATCACATTGGCATCCGTCGAGGCATTGAAACATGTAAGCTGTAACGAAAGCGCTCAGGGGTCGTTATTGTTTGTGTTGGTTGAAATAATATATGAACTTTATGGCAATGAATAAGAGCACAAATAAACGCTAACCTTGGACGTGTAGCTCGAGAAGGAGTACTGGAAGAACCACGTGTAACAACATTACCATTCTGAAATTTGTTCGCAATGCGAGACAATTTCGTTGAGCAATGAAAGCCCTGTCTACTGAACGCGTTAAACCTCTTTTAGAAATTACTGCACTTGGCAGACTACCGAGTAACTCTGAATAAACACCTACACCACTTAGGACAACTTTAGCCCTCTGCTTTGCGCTAAACTTTTCTTTCATGGAACCAACTCCTTTGGGCGAAGCCGCCTTTGATTTGCTGCAAAGGTCGCCTGTTCTATTAGAGGAAATTTTACACACACCTACACAGCTATTTCTCCGCATGTTTCAGGCTAGTAACTCCAAGGCTCCTCAAACAGACATGAATCTATACGTTCATTTGAAGATCATTAATGGTGAGTAAACAAGTAGGAAACGAATAAAATGAAAATAAATAAATAAACAAATTCATAGAAATCTGATGTCTATCTAGAACTCTATACGATTAGAAAACGTGAAGGAGCATTGTCATTTGTCATTTGCACTCAAAACGCAGTTGTCCAGCTTATGCTTTTACCGGTCAAATACTGTTCACAGTAATCGATTAGGCAAGGTAGCCGAAAGAGTGCGTAGTGACACGAAATAAATTCGGTTCCATAAAGAAATCAAAAGAATCGAAGATAAGAGATGCAACAAAATGTTGGCTGCGATGTAAAGCATGTTAGAAGAGCGAAGTTGAGAATCTGTGAAGTGCCGACAATGCTAAGAAGTGCGCACTTCAATGAGAGGAAGCAACATATGAGAGAAACAAAAAACGGCTGTAGCGACTGATGAAAGCACCTGCTCCGCATCAGGTGACGGGTCGGCTTGCTAAATAATGAACGTGTTTGCTGAGGCGAAACTACCAACCGCGAATGCCAGATTTATTCCACTTTCACCTTTCAAGTTCCGAGTTCATCAAACACTGTAATCTGCTTCTATCACTTCAGCTCCACAATTCAATAATGAAAGTGACATGGCAGCTCAGTTACAGTCCAAAGTTCAATAGCATATGTAATCTAATTCTTTCATTCCACCCTGTTTTGATAGCGAGATGATTAACATCTATACTTCTTAGCTGATACGATCCGCTTCTTTCTTCGGCCTTCTCACTTTAGCAGCGGATATGATTTGCTCATATCTTCCTCGGTCATGCATGGACAAAAGCACCAAGAAGTGAATGGTGTTGCATCTCATAGGTATAATCAACATTAGCATGATGTTGCTTTTGCCGCAAACAAAGAACTCTAAGCTTCAGCAATTTCTGTGATCACATTTGCACTCAGGTAGGAACACAGCAAATGGCGCTTGTAAAATAATGAAAAGAACAAAGAAAAAGAAGACACAGGACAAAATAAATATACATCATGAAGCTCATAACAGCGAGGAAGTTCAGCAGATGGAGGGGACAGAAACCAAAATATGAAATATTCAGATTTCATAGCCAAATCCCGAAACAACCTTATATTTTACCAAAACCACATTGAACACTACATTCAAATCATTATGCTGACTCCATAAGAGCCTAATCTGCAATCAATTCGAAAATGAATTTTGAAATACGTAACAAATACGCTTATGTTTAGTGAGAAAGTGATGCGGAAATTAAATGAGTTTTTGAGGCACGTTTTAGCAAATTGAAACGCACTGAGGCACTTGCTTTTTCTAAAAATAATATAGACAACTAACGGATGGATATTAAAACCCTTTGTGGGGCGGTCGCTTCAAATATCTCTTATGAACTTCAGCGATCAGCTCTGATTCACTGACCCCTTACTACAATGATGCCGAAAACAACGAAAGTGGGTAGTTCCAACGCGAATCGATTGCCTATGATCCGCCGAACAGGTGGTTCACACATGACTACTAAGCGTCACTCGTGATGAGTCATCCGATGAGGATCTCCCTCACCAAGTCGTCACCAGTGGAACTCTGCAACGCCACTCATACGCTCGAAAAGAAACGATATGTTTCACAGCTGGAGCATTATAGAGAATTTTGGAGGGTTTATTAAAATATGAAGGACGGTGTTTTCTTTTTGTTTATGAAAATCGTTACATTTTCTACGCAAGAAAATAACAGTACGGGCGATAGAGAAGACGATCACTTCAAAAACGTCATCATTCAGCCAGACTTGATGGCTTGGAGAAGCAATGCTAAGGACGGATCGAACATGGAAAATGTGCTAGCCGTGTCTTCAAACTGTCGATGGGGAGGAAGGGTGATAACTAAGCGAAAAACAAGCAGCAGTGAAAATGAAGGTGGACTTTGGAAATAAAAATAAAATGAAAGTGAGCGGACCTTGTGAACTTCACAGTTTTCCTTTGGGTTGTTTTTCAAAAAACCTGTCTTAGAAATGTTGTGTAGAATGCTGCGTAATGACGGGTAGGGACGTAACATGACGTAAAATGGACGAGCAAAACAATAGGGGATGCGAACAGGATACGACTGAGTGCGACTAACTTTTTTGAATGAATAATCTTTTCATTTCGCACTAAGCGCAGAAATGTGAGCTAAACAATTCGCAAACAAACATGGGAGCACAAAATTTAAGGTTATTTTCCATAAGAAAAAGTACGGAAGATTTTTTTCGTTAGAATTATTCTTTAAAATGATCACATAAAGAGGGAAGCTGTTTTATGCCACTGGACAACGACCTGAACTCCTATAGATTCAATGAATTACTTCATCAAATTGTCCGCAAAGACTTCGGCACTAAAAATTGTGAGGCTGATTGGCGTAACACTGCAGCTGAATATGGCAAATGCCGCGATGTTTAAATTCCTCCGAAATCACAGCACGTTTTATCTGTATGCTGAGAGTGGGTCTCTGAAAGAGAGGGAGAAATCTGAGGGAAAATTACCTCAAGAAATATGGAAAATGCTATGCTCGAAACGCCGCAATCAAGGGGTAGGCACGGGTGTGGGATGTGCTAGCTCCCGATGACATCATGGGTGGTCTCTTCATCACGAGTCCCATTGCTGAAACTCGGAAGATGGTCCGTGAAACATTTGTGCTGAAGTAATTGCGTAGGTTGCGCTAGTCTAACCACTGTGAAGCTAGCAACTGCATGTAATGCAGCTCACTTAACACTTTTCATTCATTTTATACAAAAGGCGTGTGTACCGAGGGGAATTTTGTAATTATGGCGATTTAATGCATCAGATAAAACTATTTCCTTATCACATATATAAATTCATTTCAATAATAAATAGCTGTCTACTGGTAAGAATGTTCGCAGCAAGCGGGATCCAATGAGATGAGTTCCTGCTTTTAAGAAATTTCACTTTTTTGGCAAAAAAGAAAATTAATTTCTTGTTACTAACGCTTCCTACGCCACTAAAAGGCTATCTGAAGGCTGACCAAATCCTATATTTATTCGGCGGCTCACTTTTTCGCACTATAGATTGCTGACAAAAATGAATTCCGCTCTGTAATTATTGACGTGCAACAGACTCCCTAGTCCGAAGGAATAATCGGTGCGCTTTTGAATGAAAATGGGCCTCTAAATGCTGAATTATAGCATTATTTTTTGCTTGCACCACCAACCTCAAGGAATAAATATATTAGGTCAAAAAGTGCTTTGTTTCATAAATTTCGCTTGACATTAACTTGCATCCTGACCTACAAAACACGTGTGTTGCTTGCAGATGAACAAAGCTAGTGCGCCGCTGCCCCTTGCGCGAATCCACAGTTTTGCACCTGCAAACGACCAGTCCGCATTCACGCGACATACTACAGCAGTGGCTTACTGACATATGTTAGTTAAGAGGATTTTGCGTCATAGCGTATACAATATGTTCATTTTCGTGTTCGGTTGCGGTCTACTATAAGGGAGCGCTACTCCCTTTGTGTCACATATTCCTTCTCAGCCTTACTCATTCTAAAGAAAAAACGTCGGCATGGCTCTTCATGCAGGCCAGCCAGCTAAGATGAACGGAGCATCACTGAATGTGGAGCAGACAAGGCAAGGCTTGATGGTAATATACGCGGATTATGCAGTGGGCATCTTTAATTGATATGACTAAGGCTGTATTAAAGAAGACATCACTCTTTTTAAAAAACATCAATGCTGTAGTTCTGTGAACTTTTGGCACTACTTCACTGGTAAGTTATAGCTGTGAGAAAGTATTGGTCAAATAAAATAAACTGCCAGCAGCAAGGATTTGGTACGCGTGTTTTCTCATAAAGTGACGAGGAGGAAGTTTTCTTTCATCATGTTGCAATGATTTAAGCAGTGCCAATTAAAGCGAATATTTAAATGAGGTCATGGAACTGCTCAATCGAAACTCCTTACTAACAGTGGCATAAATTAGCCGGTTAGGTTTAACTCTCTGTTTTATTCTTTTGAGGAAATTCAATCGTTCGTTTATTAAGAAAATGTGTAATTATGAATGAACATCCACCCAAATTTGTGACATTACGCTTCGTTTAGACACCGAGAATGTTAGAAAATTCTCAAAGCCGCTTACTGCATTTAATTTTTGCGTTGAAGAAATTCGATAAGTTAATAACTGAAGTGGAAATTTTATTGCAACAGCGAGCTTTTTGAGCAGCGCATACGAGCCATTATCATATTATTGTCAGTTACAGTTGCTACCTTACTGATTGGTTCCTCATTCTGTCGCAGGAGAAGGCAACACTCTTAAATCCTCTGCTTTGGCCGATAAATCGGTCTCCTATCACTACGGTTGGTTGTTTGAAGGTGCTAGCAAAATACTGTAAGAAGAAATATTGCAACACAATGTCGGCCAGCATGTTAAATGAGCAGACTACAAATACGCTCGACAACGGCGACACATTCTTGCCATTCGTTGCATTTCGAATAGCGACACCATCACTGTCGGCGAGAAAACCAGCTTCTTCGAGCATCAGTCCTTTTATCCATGCACGGTTAGTCATCTTCCAACCATTCAATCCCACTCTTCGTAAGATTTTTTTCGAGAAGCCAGTCTACATACTTTTCAGCTAAAGCCTCATCTATTTAAAATTGACCATACCTTCTATAGAGAAAATGTAGAAAGCGATGCTCAGTTTAACACAACTATAGTAAATATATTCAAGGGTCAAACTAAAACAAATAATTCATTTTTTATTAAAAATATCTCATGCAATAAGCCGACAGTTGGGTCCACACGAAGGCTAGTTTAGAACTTCAAATGTATAGGCTAGTTGACTTGAGAACCATATTTTCATTGAATTTCAGACTAGAGTAAATGAGTCTAAACACTCCTAGAAACACAGAATTTCACTTGAGTGTTTTATGGCCTTACTGGAACTCTTGAGATCGTCAAATATTCCTTCATTTCCACGACCAGCAATCGACTGATTTTGCTTCTATAACACGATATTATTTCCCGTTGCTAACCCTTGCATTTGTAACTGCACAGGCCGATAAATTTTTGCAAGCAAAATGTAAGTAGCAAAATGCGGCATTTTATAGATACATCCAGCTGATGATTTTTGTTGCGACGGTGAATTTTCCACGAAACTTCGAAAGCTTTTTTTAAGTTCATGACATCTACACTCAGAGCAAAAGATTAGGACTTTTCAAAAGCTGTCAATCTTCAAAGGAAATTAAGAGCGTGCAGAATCGCCGTATTAGCTCTTTTGAATCCGATGCTTTCATACGGAACACTGAGAATTCGCAGTTCTGTGTATTTTCGCACTTTACTTTTTTTGGACTGTAAGTGTCCATGTTCATCTGCTCGCAGCATTTTCCCCTACAGCTCGTAGTAAGAATAACTACCGGGTTATCAGTCGACGAGCGGAAATTGCAGTACTGTGGCAAAAAGTTTGTCTATTCCACAGTTCCTGCGCCAAGAAATTCTGACGGTCCGAAGTAACTCTAAACGAGATTCTTGACGTGACTCTTTAAACATAATATTCGTTTTTATAGGAGCGAAACAATTTCGCCTACATCGGGTTCAAGCCTTACCACTCCATGTGTGCGTGCCAAGCGATAAACTAAGAACTGTTTCCTCTGAGTTTTCTCTCATTAGCTCCTGCCTTCGTAACCGACCACTTACTGATATTAATAACAATGCATTTTCTTTATTCATCTCAGGCTAGGTGGTTAGAGCTCCCTATTTTGTAGACGATCGGGCATTTGTGTTTTTACGAGAATTTAACGCATGATGAAATGTAAACGTGACAGTACCATGCGCCACCTGAAATGCGCACTGTGACTAGTGAAATGAATGAACGAGAGTTGTCAATAATAAAAACAACTGAGGCTAAGGAGACTTGCAGCATCCCTTTACTTCACGAAGAAACGGAAACGTAAACAAACAATACGTAGCTGCTGCAAATACGGATGCGACATGTTGCTCGAGAGATGCTCTAATGCTGCATAATTTAGTAATTTTTACCGCACTTTCTGTACGTACTGACGATATGAAATTTGTTGGAAAACAGTGGTGTCGAGCCATTGCAGATAAGAACCTCTGTGTTTATGGAAGCAGGCGCTTACATTGGTGACTTCAGAAACTGCAATTTTTAAAGCTCCCCAAGCAGAAATGTCGGAGTAAGAGAGTCGTTTATTCACCTTTTCCATAGCGGATTTTTGGTTTACACCCACTTAGTATCAAAACCTGGCACTAGCTACGGGAAAAGGAAACCATCAAATATAAATAAAAAATGTTTTTTCTAATGTCCAGAAAGCTCTATATCCAGCAGAAATCTTCGATAAAATTTACATTCAGCAACTAAAGCAGATTAGTTCACCTCGTTTTCATAACGTTTTTAGTTCTGCTCAATGCTCTCCTTTGCTGTCGCCTTTTTTAGGTCATTTCGATGCCGCAGTTTGGTAATGCTTTTATAAACGCATTTCAAGCAACTCGATGAAGATCTTTAATATATCTTCACTAATCGCTCATTGTTACCGATTCGCTGATAGAATGTCATCAAGCAACATATGTTTACCTCAGAACCTGTTGGGCAGACAGAGAGCTACTGAATGGGAGTCTTAAGAGTGCTTAGAAGCTTTTCGTTTTCATCTGCTTTCTGAATGCATCAGTTCGTGGTATCGCTTCGGGCGTCATCTGCTTGAGTCGAAGGATGGTCGGTATTTGTTCCCAGGAAAACGACGCGTTCCGTCAATCCTATAGATCCAAATGCGTCAACATTAAAGGAAGAACTGAAGTAACTGTTTCATAGCAAATTTTAAACTAAACAAAAGAAAACTGTGAAGCAATGAATTTGCTACGTTAATTTTTCTTCAATACCTAAATTGATTATAATTCCATCTTCACAATAGCATCTAGTGCTTATCAGATTTGCAGCAGAAAATACTCGTTGATAATAGATGAAAGGTTCGGTCGGCTTCCCAGTGTCTCTTTCAATTTTTTAGATGGCGCATCGTTAACAGTTCCAGCTTCAAGGCCTTAATTATTAAGAAGCAAGAATAACGAATGAGAGTTGGGTGGTAGAAAAACCGTTGTATTCATTCCATTAGCAGCACTTATTACTCGACAAAGTGTCTTTTAGAGAGATGGACTTCTTTCCATGTTACCAACAGCTGTTCGCTCCCTTTTCTTTCTCAGTAGATTTATGTTGATGCGCGCTTTCATTTGGCTTTTAATGACCTATTTTACGCTTACTATGTAACTATTGTGAATGGTATCCGAGCAGTTATGTTTGCAGATTCCAGGGCTCATTGGCGATACGGTTTTCGCATTTATTAAGAATGTTAAAACTCACTTATCATCGACTGGGTTTGGAATATGTTGTGGTGCTACTACCACTGGTCGCCTACTCGGTGGATTGTTGTTTCTTTACCTAGAGGCACCAGCTGAATGGCTGCTCACCGAACAACTAAAACGTGCATTCTGTTCTTTTTTCTGGTAATCAGTCACTTATGCTTTCATGCCTTTTAGGCTAGCTGGTTACCTGATATGGTTACCTGTTAGCTGTTACTGATTAAATGATCACCTTCCAAGCTGATTCGTCAGTGCAACCTGTTCGCAGTGGCAGCTGATATTTGCAGAAGTCGACAGAACGTTACATTATGCAAAACAATTATTGCGAGTTATTACAACTAATGAGTGTCTCTCATTTGTGGCAGAATTAACTCGATTCACTGAAGAGATTCCAGTGAAGAGCATTTATTTTGTTAGTTGCTCATATAAATATTTTGTTGAGATAACGTTTCTAGAGTGTCTTCCGAAGGTCCATGGTTATCAATGCCTTATAATTCTGCACCCTTTCTTCATTTGCCCTCTTTCTTCTCAACCTTGAGATTTTTGACAGATGACAAGACTTTTTCTCCCATAAACTCGAGTAAACCTAAAAATGTAATTCCTCAGCTCAACACATTACATCCTAAAAAGCGGACAACCACGAAGGTTTTCTCGTGTTTTCCTTTTCGTTTCTCGTTTCCATTCGAATTTTCTTTCTGGCTAGAAGTTCCCTAGTTGCTCCGGTCGTAGAAACAATTTCGAGAAAGAATGCGCTTTCCAGACAGAAGAAAAAATATGATAGCGGATGCTGAGCTTTTCTTCAGACAAACTCTGAAAGCATGGTGCACTGTATAAACGGAGTTTTTATTTCCAGCAAACTGCAAAAGAAATTGAGATACCTTCAAAGTAAGATCTTCTTCTTGAACGCTGTAAGCTTAGCAGTCGTCACTGAAAACTGCCAAACAAAAGGCGGAAGAAAAGGAATGAGAAGATAACGTGGACGAGGTTAGCAGTTGGCTGTGTGCCTTTTCCTTTTTTCGGCTGTTTTCGGCTGCAACTAGTGTTGCAGAATGACCATTTTCCGGATCAGGGATGTGGTCACAAGGACCGGAAAGAGTTGTAGTGGGCCTTTGGTTAATTCTCGGATGCATTTATCACCTATTCTAGTGTAATGATAAGTGAAACAGTTTTTTCTGAAAAATAGAATAATTATTCGAGAAATTAAATGCAGTTCTATTGTAGCAATAAACAACAATAATATTGCCAACCGCCTAAGAAACCTAAAAGAGGGACATACACCTAAATTCGGTCAGCAATATTTGCCGAGCGGTAAGGTGAGACATGCGTGTTAGATTGTTTCGAACCGGTATTGTGCGCTTACTTCATGATATATTTAGAACATAGTGTTCTAGATGTGTCGTTGCCACTCTCGAACCATCGTGCTAAGCTAACTCATGCCAATTTATTGTGTTTAGTCCTGTATTATAAGGTGCTAGCTAAACGTGAAAATAAACGTTCACTGAGGCTTTCAATTAAACTGGTGGATTTTGAAAAAAAATGTTAAGTTTTCCATAGCTTGATCGTTAACTACATGGAATTCATGTGAATAATTTCAGACGAACAGCTATCGCTTCCACCGGGATGCTCCTTGCGGACGTACTGTCGACACCGACACCTTATCTAGCACTAGGTGTTTTCATGGCACACAGCGTGAACTCGAAACAGCGACGTTCATCAGTCGTCAGTAACGCTGCATCGCCGAACAGTCACCCTCATGCATATAGACAATTTTCGATTGGTTGCCGCTTCCATTAGTGATCTCATCGATAGTACTTTCACATTTAAAGCACTAGCGAGTATTTTCTTATGAAATATTAAGTGGAAAGAAAGTGAATCTGATTTCGCATACGTTTGATAATTCGCCAAATACGTTGGAGATAGTTCGAACAGTTTTTGGCGTATTTTCTGGAAAGTTCCTTAAGTCGCGCTGTCCCTCATCGATCACTGTCATTGATATCAGGTAGCATGACCTTTAGCAGATTATTTCTCGCAGTACTTGATTTCATTTCTCATGGAATTAAGTCAAATAGCGGATAATGGCGCCCGGCGACCGGAAAACATAGGTACTTCTCCTTCTGTACTTATCCTTATATTTTTGACTTTATACTTTGGCTTCCATTCGAGGCAGTACACAAATAACGGAACCTCAAGCTTTTGTCTATCGTTCCAAGTTGCTCAAAATTTCGCCTATGCTTAACGTTATCCTTTATGAATGTTGAGGTGCTTTAGAAGTGCAAAAGGTGACTATGAATGAGTCACCTCCTCTTTTATATGAGGAATTTGCATTTTTTTTTTTTTCACTGGATCGGAAAGTCGTTTTGTTTGTTTGTCTCCTCACCTCGTCAATATAAAACCATCGCAAAATTTGGTGGAATTGTGCGGCAGCCATCTTCTATGGGTGGCATTGATGTAATGGACAAGGTATGCATTTTTCAAAGAAAAGTCTGTTCTGTCTATGAAATGTCGAAATGTTTCCAGTATCATTTGAAGCACCACATGAGCACGATGCTGCTTTGCATATTGTTCTCTTGGAATAATTTGAATTTTGATTCTGCTCGCAATTGGTTCCAAGTTTTTGGAGTTGCCTTCCTTTAGAATCATGGAAATGAAGATTTTCTACGGAATCACATCAACAACACTGGTTGAATCTTAATAACGGTTATGTAATACTTGTTTGAAGGTAATCTCGACAGGTTTATATGTTTGTATGAAACTCGGTAAGGTTCTAAATTCTGGTCGGTTTCAAGTCAACTGCAATTCTGTTGTAGTCTTATACTTTCCAAAAACGTCGCCGAAACCCCATTATATTTAAAACCCGTCTGGACAATCGTTATCTAAAAACTTGAAAATTCATCACTTTCAAACGAATCCTGCATTCATGTGGACATCTCCTTGGCTCGTCGACTGAATGAAGTCCCATCAGTTGACGAATTGTGATAAACGAGGTGAAATGTACAAGGCGATAACCGTTTAAGTTCGTTGCGATAAACTCACTGAATCCGCTAATGTTACATGCGATCGACTAGGCAAATCAGCAACAACTCTACGACAAAGGTTAGCACTCCTGTTGAGACCTCGTACTTTTGAGCTCTCCTTAATGTGTAACGCATTCTTTCCATCCCATCAGAGATCACTTGCTCATTGTGTTCCTCTTTAGCCTTCTTAACGTTTATCGCTCTTCCTCATCTGTATCACCTTATCCTTTGATATAAGTCAACGGAGGATGAGATGATAAGCTTAAACGAAAGTACCCCTCCAAGCGTGAACTCATTTAATGGGTGGACCTACCAGCAGCGAGCTACGACTTGCCCCAACATGTATTGCGTAAGCGGCGAGCTAAAGATAGAAAAGGAACACATAATATTCCACTCGCAATATACTCGTCATATAGCGGCATTTGCTACTTATCTATGCCCACTATTTACATGCCGATTGTGACAATGAAAAAATGCAGCGGTTTCCGCCGCCTGGCATATAAAGCACTGGCTAATTAAGCTAACTTACATGCGGCACCAAGTATGAGTAGTCAGTTCGAAAGTCCGCTTTCTTCCCTTTACTGCTGTGATGTTGGAAGACTTTTGTTTTGTAGAAGATTCAAAGTGGGTTCGCATTATTTATTGAACACTGATGAACAAGGACTACAAAACTTGGCGCTTCTGCTGTGGCATGCTGATCGCACTCGTTTGAGATCGACACCAATGAACGCAAAAAAGGAACGACTTTTTGCAAACAACAACTGTTAAAGTTACCATTGAGATTGCAAATATGCAAAGGAAGAGAAATATAAGAATAAAGCGACATCGACAAAAATCCGAGAATAAAACATGCGCAGGAACAACACCACATCAACTCGATGCTTTTGTCGTCACAGAATATCAAGAACTGCGGAAGCACTGACGACTATCAGGAGTAAAGGATGCGAACGAGGCGAGCTAGCACGAGAGAAATAAAACTTCTCTCTTCGCTTACAGTTGTCAATATGTTCTTGATTTTAGAGGGATATCTCACAACAGAAGCTCAAGCTGATTGACGTACCCATTCTTTTGGAGATTTCACGGATCAGTGTGCACAAGCAGTACTGAAAAGCAAAGCATGACATGCTTAGCCGCAACGCAAATTGATCATTCTCACAACATGAAAGTGTCAAATTGCGCATTCGGCATACGCGAATGAAACGCTAAACGAAACATGGATAGTACCTTGCAGCTGGTCAACTTAAGCAGAATTCGAGCGCGCTGAACGAAGCTTCTCTCAAAACAGGGATCAAGCAAGCTCGGCGGTACTGCGGGCCTAAATCAAGTGATGGAAACTTAAGATACAAGCAACGAAGACAACTTCGTAAAGTGACTTGAGCAAACAAGTGTACCTTATTACACTAACAACAATCTATTTGCAGCTGCTTGGAATGAGACCACCTCAGGCGCAGCTCACTTAAGTAAACTTGGAAGTCGACAAAGCACAGCACTTTCATAATGGAACAAGCCGAACCCCAAACATCCTAACGTCAAAAACACACCCCTTCCATACCTCTCCAGCCTCCCTGATATTAATGGTTAGCCTTTGTATCTCTACTGACAAACCTTTTTTGAATTTACATTCGGCCCTCTTTTGCGCAAAAGGCATTTTACCACAGCTCTCTTCGCCAACGCCACTAACTTCCTTCCCCTCATCTTCGTACACGAGTACCACAACCACTACTGGTAACAACTCGTGAAATGCTTCCATCCACAGCTATGCAAAGTACCCTCATCATATATAATACTGCTGGAAATTAGTTGACTTCCAGACTCACCACTCAATTCGCATTTGAATCCATCAATAAGTGAAAGTGACGTTCTTTTAAAGAAGAGAGAAAAAAGCAAAGACAAATGCATTACACAGCGCCATTTGAATGCACCCCACGCCTAGATCACTTTCCACAGCACCTTACAGTGCCTATATGAGGAAGTCACGTTTGAGGTAGTTGAAAAGCAAGTACCTCCCAGATCAGTTTTGGAGGCCATATTGCTCATTCTTCACCACGACAAGAAAGACCGTAGCAGAAGCAATTTGTGATGAAGGCGAAACAGCTCAAAGATCTGACAATAGAAAATACGACTTTTTTAGCGAATATACGGGTTCTTATGGTAATAATGGAAACCGTCATTTTCCTCAAATGAACCCTTTTCATCGCTTCACCGGTTTTGGGACTCGATTTTTGCCAGCTAGCGAGCGGCAACCTCCGGTTCAAATAAACAACCAAAGCCACCTCATTTCTTCCTTACTTTCTGGGAGGAGAGGAGAGAGAGAGGAGGAAGTGAGGAGGAAAGCGAATCAAGCATTCATAGACGAAACTTGTAGCCATCGCTTTTCAGTGTACTTCTAAGCGATTTTTTTAGCCACGACTCGTCCAAGAAATCCGAATTTATCAGATTACTGAGGATCATTTGTACTGTGGGCAAATCTAAAGTTGAGCAGTTACATTTCTGAGAATGTTTACCAATCATCTATGCGATTGGGCACTCTGCACAAAAGATGCAAACAAGAAGCCAAACAGACTTCCAAAAACAGGACCGAAGCAGACATCCACTCCCTGCAGCCCCTACATGGTGTAGCGCCAACCTTCAATAATTTTACAAATGTATGCTCTTACTTCACAATTTCTCTATCAAAATTGGACCTTCAATCAAATCTCAGCACTTTAGCAGGGGAATTCGATGATCCAAACCAACACTTACGAAGAAATGCGATCACACTTTATTATGAGAAGTGGAAAAAAACACTTATATATCACTTATATATATCAAGAATATATGAAGCCAGTCATGAACTTTGGTACGTATTTCTTCCATTTCTATGTTAGAGCTGTTCGAAATGCATGTATAAACTTCCCAAACACAAATTAGTAAAGGTTCATAAGAAAGAGTTGAAAAGGTATGACCCCCAAATAGAAACAAACACAGCAACAATCAGGCACCCGACTATTCAAATACATCCCGTCGGCTTTACGATATAAAGTAGTAAGTTACTGCTATATGGCGCTCGTTTGATTGAAGTTCCTTAGAGGAAAGGGAAGGGAGATAGGGGATGGAGAGAGCGTGGAAAATAATATGATGTTAGGGGCAGGCACTGATCACCAGAACTGCTGTGGCATCAAAGTTCAATATCTCTACCCTGTGCTGCACCCAGTGCACCTTGCTGCAACTTAAAATGGAATGAAGGGGTTGTTGCATCTATGCAGGATGGAATAGTAGCTTTTCCCAACGGAGGCGAATGAAGAGAACGAGACGCACATATGACGCCTAGATTTTTGACATTCCCATCATAACCGATCGCTTAAAAATGAATGTGTCTATGCTAGGAAGAATGCGATGGCTCTTTCCTTCCAGAAAAAACAGCAATGAAGGGGAGGGTATCGTCAAGAAAACGATGTCTTCTAGCGGATATTCCTCGCCTCTCTCCCCTTTCGCAGCTCGAAGAAACCTTTCGTTGTATGCAAAAAAAAAGTCGAAAATAGCGATGTTTAGAACTTGTGAAATGTAGAATGTTGGCCGTACAAATCAAGGACTGCAAAATTGGAAAGGATATGCATGAAGACGCATCAGCCTGCAAGTGACTATACCTCATAACTAGCCGAACATACTTCATTCATAGCCGTTCATATTTCGCAAATGTCGACTTATTCGGGAGATAAGTTAGAAAATTTCGCATTTTTGGGGATTTTTCGTGATAGTTTCCGGTGATCGCGTTCGAATACTAAAATCTTCAGTTCTCTCCCCGCAAGTGACTGGGTATAATAAATGGTCTTCCATGTCCAATTCGGATTTATTTCACATTACCAAAATGGGGGCATAAAGGACAGAACAGTTTAAGCAATTTAGGACTTCAAAAGGATCGGTAAAAAATAATTACCATAATTCGAGGTCGAACGAGAAGTCAACTCTCTTAAACGGCTTCAGAGAAACTGTTCGCTCATTCATTGGAAATAGTCGGTTCTCAGCTCAGGACACTCATAATGAAACGAAGCTACGAAGATTCTATTGAAAATAGCCCAGTCTAGGCGGCTTACCAACCTCGCATTAGAAATACTGCGTAAAAAGCGTTGGACTTATGACCAATACCCAACAATTGCACTAATGTCTCGTTCGATAACGTTTTCTTTGATCATCACTGCAAAGCGTGACGCAAATGGTGCAAATAAAGTGGCCACTTTTCGGTGGTATACTACGTTATTTTCTTAAGGAAATTTCGCTGAAATATATAACCGACGAACCTTGCTCTTCAGCAGCTGTAATTAACAACTAGGGTTGATTACCTATATAAGATTACCTTCTCAAAAATCACGTAATAACACCTTTAATTAAATCGCCGCTATCGTAGCAAACAAGAGTACAAAATAAGCGAAGCTTCATAGAAATAAGACGGAAAACAATAAAGGCACCACCTGAATAACCCTCCTACAAACTACTTTAAGAGAGTTATCTAAACGTTTACCTGGAGTAGAAAACTCAGCTGCAGAGGTTGCAACACAGACATATAGTCAAAACTTATGAAGAGGAGCCTTCACAGAGTTGTTCTACGATCTATATTCCCTCTCCCTTCGAAAAGCTAAACTTTATCTAATACAGAATAGCCGAAATCGATAGCACAATGAACGTTTGAAACTCTAGAATAAATTAACAAACCTTCATTCATTTGACTTATAGGTACTGCTTGTGACTACAAGAGAACGCTAAGGAAAATATGCATTTACAGGCCATCGGTACAAGTGCACGGTTCGACATTTACAGACTTATAGCTGAACATACTCGAATCTGCAAGCTCACATTTACAAAGGCAACCACTTGCAGCACATTCTTCATGTTTTGCAAACCAATGCCATAAATGCACCATATGTCCTCCATGACGGCATCTCTGCAAATGTTATCATCTAACACAACGAAATAACCGCATAAAATAGACGACAGAAATCGAACACTATCACCCGAATCTAGATTAATCCGCAACTCACTGTTTTAATTATGCAAATTGGCATTCGTTCGGCTCATTTGGATCGACGGAAAAACGGTACTTCAGTAAACAAATCACTGATCACTATTACTCTGCATCGTTGTAAACGTTAAATGTCCACATTTATCAAACTGTGCTGTACGAGTGATAATATATATGCAGGTCAGTTCACCAACTCGGATAGTTAATACAACTTGCGTTATTGAATGACGTTTTCAGCCAAATTTCGTTAGATACTGACGATCTTACTTGGACCTTATAGGTGCTCGTAGCAGTCATAACACATACAAGGGAATCTTAGCCCCCCCCCCCCCCCCCGTACTTCCATCAATTAGCACCAATCGAAAAATGGATTTCTGTTGACTAATAAAATAACACACCGTGCCAGCCCCATTGCAAATCAGTCTCTTCTATCATGCATTCATAGAACGCAGGCAGATTACCTGGCACCATGTGAACCAAGATGAAAGAGCTCCCAGAGCTGGGCATTCGGAGGGCGTCAGAGTTCCCATGTGGCGACGGCAAAGTACGCACTTCGGAAGAGGTTTGAAGCATTGCTGACAGGCAACGTCACGAGTGCTCAACAACACGGGGGTGTTAACCGATTTCGTCGATTTAGATGAACTTATCGAGCACCTGATGGATGAAATTGGAGATATAACCAAATCGATACAATACTAATGCCCATAGATGAACTTCGAGGGCACTAATAATGCAGACTGCACATGCACGCAAGCTTTTTCAGCACGGTCATTTGCGGAACCTTTTTGCATCGCTTGCTCATATTAAGCCTGGTAAATGGAATGCGATTAGGTTTCTTTATGCGTACTATTTGAACTTTCACAGTTAGACGGCAAAAAATTCAGAAATTTTATAGACACCAATAGAAGCGAGTGCGCACATTGCTTAAACCTCATTAAGCTAGTAGAAAACAAAAATCGGGAACTTCACAGCTGATATCCCTCTTGAAGACGACTAACAGACTGATATGCAACAGAGCAAAAGTCTTGCTGAAATCATTTAAACAGCTTGCACATATTGTACACATGAATAGAAGACTGCCATTTGTTTCTACCTTCCAGCGCATTACAACGTCAGGTAAATCCCACAGCAATTTAAATTACAACCTCATGAAATTTTGAACCGTTTCAATTCAATGTTTCATTTTATGCTCCCCACAAGATTTCTATTCCGTTCAGATCAAATCAACCGAAAATGACAGAATAAGTGACCTAATAATGAAGACTTGTTGACATCGTTCATTACTCGAAAATTCTACAGCAGTATCTAACAGTGTGAAGTGTATGCTGCAATGTTCGAATAAATGTGTACATGAATTATCTACGGAGCTATGTTACAATAAAATTAAATGTTAAACAAACAAGAAACTCACGTTGAATTGCAGGCTGCCACTCGGTTCGTCGAAACGAGTAGTGTTGACGTCAGCGGAACTGCCAACTCTGGCTTCTCGAGTGTTACGGGACGGGCGCAGAATTGACAGCACACTTCTGCCTCAAATTATTCTTCATTTTAAAAACACTCACTTTCCATTCACATTTAAAAACGCACCTTACCAAAGAATAAACGATTTCACAGAAAACAACTCCTGATTTCGAAACAAGCAAAAGAACCCCTTAAGTTAATCCAGCTGTGAACTGGAAAACCTCTCAACTAAAGGCGTATGCATCTGCTTCAAAGAGAACATAGAACATAATGAATAGAACTGCTCCTGTTGTGACTATGTAGGAACTGGCTGACCTCAGAACCTCAACTGTATTCAATTCACGATAATGTAGGCTTCTAGAGACGTTGGCAGCATATAAAACAGCGGTAAACAGAACTTCAATAATCAACTGCGCTCTTTTAATACAGCCACATCCGAAAGGAACAGAGAAATCTGCTTTTCTAAGCGTCAGATATCTTTCTCCAAATTCTTTTCAATTACGAAACAAAAAAATGAAAATGAGATAAATTTCCAATCCTCTAACGCCTGAAACGGCGAAATACTCACCTCGGCTCTATCGTCACTCGGCTTTCCCAATGCGATCTCCAAATCAGAAGCCCTCATTGAGGGCCACACGTTCACCTCAGGAAGATCTTGATCCGTTTCTGTGTTACTCCATTCGTATATTTTCTTCCACTGTAGCAGACAATCCAAGCGCGCTCTTTGCTTCCACAATCTCCACATATTTAGCATTTCTTGGTAAGCTTGTACACAACAATAACTCTGCATTACATATTTCCTCCTGAAACGATATTTTACCATACTGATACAATACAACTCATGAGAACACAAACGTGTATATGGGTGCAAGAATGCTACGAGTGAGGTTTCTGGGAAAACGAATGCTGAAACGATAAAGTGAACAATCCTTCAGTCTGCAAGTGAGTTTGGTCGATCATTTTAGGTTCAGTATCACAGCATATTCCCCACCTCGTATAGCTTCCAACCGAAATGGTTGGTGAGTTACTGTTTTTCGGAAACACATCGGAAGCAAGATTAATAGTAAATGATAAGACTTTTGAAAAATAAGATGGACGAAACGAGCATTCAATTAATTCGGCTCACGTTCCAAAAATGCTGATAGGATGGGCAATTGCCCAACATTTTCTTAAGGCTAAAAAAAACCTCAAAGCCTCACTGGCTGAGCGCACGATAACTGCATTTTGCATAGTGAACATTAATGGAGAACTGTCAACCTTATATTCCACACAAAATGTCAAGCGACGATGGAAACTGGAATCTTATATCCCACTAACCAAGTAATATTCCATAACGCTGAAATACAAATATAAATGAGGAAAAGCGAAAGTACACTGACGGATGAGTGGAAGTGTCGTTCGTTACTTCATCTGAAGAGTTTAGCAAATCGAAATCGTCATGCAACGAATCATCGGATATCGGAATGACTGGCCGAGGGAGCACCGGAGCAAAGCAATGACCCGTGATAAGTAAAACGGTAGCCGTTTGAATATCGCCAGTGTCGTTAACATACCTTTAAAATTCACATGGTTAGCGACAAACTTGTAAATATACTATTTAGCTTTTATGCACCGAACATACTGTTCAAAAATTGTTATTAAGCCAGCTAAATTAGTCACGTTAAATACGTCAATATAAACTTTTAGTAACATCGCTGAGAAGAGGAACAAATGATTACACGACTTACTCGCTCAATAACTGATGGGTTTCCCAATGCTGACTTAGACCTGTGATGAACAATCCAGACAGTCGGCGACAGAGATTAGTGCCAGTAAAGAGCGCCTTGATCGATTTGATGAAGAACTGGTCATTGAAATGTATCGCTGCGAACGCAATTCGATCTTCCAGCGGCACCCTCTGTAGACATAAATCAACTTAGATATACAAAATCCTTATTACACGGGCGATCATCTTCCCGGTTAAACATATCAGAAGCTGGGTACACTTAGGAACTTGTCGCTTACTGCCTGCAACTAATGCTTGTTCTAAACCACTCACGACGTACTTACAAACATATGGTTGCTGCAGAGGATCAATATTCTTCACCAAATGGTCAGTCTTTCAATTCAAGGTGTAAGTGAATTCCGATATTACAAAATTCCCTCTCCATCCATCTCACTTCGGTATTCTATTCTGCTAAAATTCCTTTATAATTGGCTCACCTAATATGAAAAAAAAGACTAGGTGCGCTTATTTTAAAACGTTGACTGCGGATTTTTAATCCCGAAAGCCTTCATTATACGCGCTGCGCGGACGCATCAAGAAACCACTAAATGCCAAACACAAAGATATAAAGCACATCTTCCAGCTGATGCACCAAAGTGCTAAAACAGATGAAGCAGAAGCAAACATGTGAGAGCGCATGGAAATACAGCAATCAATAAGAGATCCACACAAAATATCGAGCATATCTGAAGCTTTGAGAAGACCTTAGGATGCGATTCAGAAAGCAAATGTTAACTGTATAAAAGCGCTCGCTGAATGCTCTGGCTTACCTCTAATCGAAGAATTTGATGCTGATCGGTGTAGTTATCGCATCGACCGTTGAGGAACGCTAATATCATAGTGAAATAGGGATCCTTAACTACCTTCTTCAGCTTCTCTGATATCGGCTTCCTGCACGTTAAACGCAATTACATTCCACTTCATTATACAAACTATAAGCGCAAAGCATTTACGCCACAACACAGTGACACTGACGGACCGTACGCGCATGTGTATACACATAAATTTAGTATTTTGTGTATATGCATTTTGTTTATTTATTTAATGGACGGCAAAGATGTAAATGATAAAAATGAGATTTGAAGATGAGACGAACTGATCGAGGTCAAACTCAAATGACGATTTTTCCTGAAGCAAATTTCTCTATGACAATTAATCTGTCTGCATAAAGAATGCTCGAAAAATGTCGACAACCCCTAATGCACTGCAAGCCGTACTATAAATGGAACGACAGCGTTTCGATTATCGTGAAAACCAGAAAAGTTTTCCCTATTTTCTTCAGATCAAGTATGGTACAACCGAAAATCGGATACTCAAAATGGGTGTTGAGGAAAATGGAATGAAAGGATTGTAATGTATAGCGACTAGCATGCATAGCAACTTACCAGTGCTCTGAGACACCTCTATAATGAACAACGGCGTCATAAAATTTTTCGACTTCATCCCTTCCTTTATCATTTGAGAGCTTTGCAGCCTCAATCATCTCCAATAATATCTGAAAAAGTCGACATTCGACCACCTCACGACAGCGTCACAAAATACAACACGCCTTATTACACGCCAACCTCGATACTATGCATGGGAACGTTGTCAATATTTCACTGCGGGTAACAGCTTGGAAACTCCTGGCTGCCTTCGAATCACGCATTTCATTTCCACTCGCCCATCTCACGCAATCCCCATAAGGGTTCTAATTAGCCGTGAAAAAAGTCATGCTTAAAAGAGACCAATCCGGATGTTCTTGTATCAGGCCAAGTGTTTTGAAAGAATGGGAACTCGGCCTAGTTACTTCATCTGATGCGAGCTCATCCTAGGTCTGTAATGGCAACATCCTGCGCGGCGACTACGCAATTGAAAAGCTCATAAACTCTACCAAAACAAGTCAATCTTTCCAAACAATCATCACTCCGTACTTTAGGAAACACCTACTTTTGTATTATCACCTTTAATTTCATTGATATTTCTGCAATCCACGATATCAGCACGACATCTGCTACGCTATTCGATGTCTTCCTATCTGCTTTCTCGTTTCTAAATTGCCTTACGACTCGAACTGTGAAAGACAATAACAGTTCAGCTGATGGAAGTTCAACAAGTGCGATATGTATGTATCGCAAACACTTTTGCACAAAACTCTACCTAAAACAAAATAATTCGCTGCAATAAAGTTATTTAAGATAGTATTACGACATTTAATTTGGGCTGAATTCCGATGAAGAAGAAACCACTCCAAAAGTGACCGGAATGAGTGCTATGATTATTGACCATTTCAAGCCACAACTTGTGATCTTCGAGACTTGCGGCCGTATCGTTCTTGTTTGCAATTGAATATTACCACGCATGCACATGAACTAACCAACCCGAACAGACTACTCCACATGAAATGTGAATTAGAAAAAAAGCCAAGCAAAACACTAGCTACCTTTTTCATCCTGCCAGTATGACCTGTGAAAACGGCTGCAGCCACCGCACGACTCTGCGTCATCCTTAAACGACATAACATGAAATAGTTACAAGTAAACTACGCGTACATGATTGACTAACTTTATTTATCACCGATGACAATACATCACATTTGTGCAAACATCTGTACCATACTTACTAACTATATTCAATTCAAATAGCCATAAGCCATAACCTGAGGTGTTAGTTATAACGAACTTGACCGCATACAACATTCACTTGCAGCTGAATACTAAAGATATGATTAGCACAAATGATCGAGAGTGAATCAGAAAGTCAAGCTTCAAACCAAATGCTGTTAAAATTTCACATTTTTCGGCCATTTTCATCGACAAACTCCAGAACACGACATCAACAAACTACACAAATCTAACGATAAACTCGGGTTACTACTGAGATACACCTCGATATTATCAATTCTTGATTATATTACAAATACTATGAACTCCTAACAAATTCCTCCTACTGGAAGTTTTGTTTACCCACTCCCGACAATCCACTCCATTAGTGAACCAAAGGTTCGCTGTGTACTATAATCGCTTCTATAAAGGATTTTTTAACGTTAATGGGACACAATGCATCCATAGGCAACATAGGGCGGATGAAACCATCAAAACAAAACAATCTGATGCAGACGAAAGCAGCTGCGAAGGTGAAAACACAGAAACACAGAGCAGGATATACCAAGGTGTAGCTAAGGTGCCAAAATTCGTCAACCAGGACAACCCAACGACCGAATCAAAAACATCTCTACGCACTACTGCATATGACTCTATGAAAACCAAGTAAGAGCGCATGACAAGTCAACTGCGTTGTTGTAACTTGTGCACGCATGTCAAACCGTTCTAAAGCATCAAATGAAATATCAGAGGTTTTAATGTGCCTATGGCTTCTAAATGAGAGGAGTGAACTTTTTAAGAGGAGGAATGACTCTGGTTTAAAAAAAGGCTATGTAATAATAACACCACACATTATCTTTCAGTCATCTGAAAAAGAAAACCTCGCATTCTACAGTTGAAGGGCTGGAGCCTTAATGAGAAATAGGCTTTAATTCGGGTTAGTTTCTCCTTTCCTTCAAACAGTTGGAGAGAAGAGAGTTTATTCAAAGAGAGGTTCATTTATTGAAGAGGAGGCTGTACGCGAGATTTCACGATATATACGTAAAGTATGCGCCACTCATATATGCAAACAGTACGAATAAATTTACATGCATATCTGAAGAGTATGTATTATCAGATGAGGCAAGAGATGGAAGTAAAGCTGTGAAAAAAAGAAATGGCTCTACTCGTTACTCTTTAAAACAATCACAAATATAGACAACAGAGTAAATACCTTTCTAAGGCGTTCTCATCGATAAATACATCGAGTCGAGGAATATCATCGAAAGGAGGCCACCCACATAAACGAAGCACTCGATCCCTCTCTTTGCCTTTGTACACCTTAATTCAGTATCACTACTGAAATTCTTAAAACACTCTTCGTCAAATAAGAATGAGCAGCAATAACTAACGATTGCTGCTATATATTGGAGCGACTTGTTATCCCTCCACCGTTCTGATCGTTTCTAGACGAAGTAATACAGACCCACCAACATATCATCTCCCCACTGATTCAAATTGGAGGGATGATACAATTCTAGCTTGATGGTTAAGCTTCTAACATTAAAAACACCAACAAAATATTCGAATCAAATGACAGCAAAGTGAGCAGCCGTGATGACTTCACCAATATGAGCATTTGCAAATTATTCTTCCGTTCACTCCTCCCACGCCCATCTATTCATATGCGATGCTGTTAGCTCAAAATATGCAAATTCTCATCTTTTTATATTCGTACATTTCTCCCGTAATGTAGAACGGTTAAGATGGCATTTAATTAGACTGCTTGGAGAACGATAAATAACCACAAACGAGCAAATTGCAAAATGCGGCTGCATCAGGTTATTGCCCTATGAGCGGTCTTTCAATCAACCCAATGTTTCAAGTAGTAAAATGCAGGTAGTAAAATAGAAATCAGGCATTTGACATCCCTATCCTGTGTGCCCGAGCAAAATAAACCAGTCTCCCCAACAAAACCGTTCCATTTCTGTGCCTTCCTACATGTCAAAAATTCGGCTAACTCTCATCAACAAGTTTATTTTTTCCTCGATTGACAGAGGTAACAACTGAAAATAGGATATCAGAAGTGAAATGATCAAGGATAAACTATTCAGGGGACACCTCACAATGAACATGTTGAAATATGCAAAAAGGTAGATAACTGGGCGCCACAATCTTTCAAAGGAACATCGCCATCCACAATGGGCAGGAGAGATAGAGGATGTTCTTACATCCAAACCACAACTGAACTGTGGAAAAAGTTTGTCGCGCTATTCCTCTTTTCTTGTAGAGATCACTCATTGCCTTGGATGAGCGTCATTTACTTCGAACTCCAATTCTTCCATTCCAATATTCGCTAACGCATTAGCAACTTACAGACTTCTGCTGCGAAATCTAGATGATAAGGCCAATCTTCCCCACATAAACACGCAAAAGATGTCCAACCACGTAGATTTCAAAGGTAAGTACCCGGATTCTGCCGAGCAGTGGGTCAGTTACAATTATGCGTTCGGTGGTCGATCCGCTTCTCTTGGGGGCGAGACTGTGTTGCATCACTTGCAATATGCCCGGAAACCTGCAAGCACCAATGAATTCTTAGAGCTTACCTCTTAAATCAATTAAATCGCTGAAATACTTTGAAAACTTCAACAAAATATTTAAATCATTCGGATGAACAATATATTATTACAATTTGATCAAGGAATTAAAAACTATAATAAAACAGCAAAACTAACGACACCATATTATAGAGGAACCACAAATTAGCTCTCAAATTACATACAAACTCTATTATCTAAGAACGCCAAAATAACCATATTTCACACATACATCAGTAACCATATCAAATATCACATAAAAAACTGTCAAATGCTGTCTCGAGTTATACGGCCCACAAGAAATACTCGTGGGCCATACTGTATTCCGCGGCTAAAAAGGTCCAGCTGCCACTTACGGTCTGCTTTTCACGTTTATAGTCCAACTTCAGGATGGTTACTGTCATATCACGATTAGAAACTGTTTTTTTATGTTCTCGTGAATTCCAAAATTAGAATACTTTGAAAATACACATACTGCTCAGAGAACACTTGCTTGAAACATGCAGCAAGAAACAGGCATACATCGCATTGCTTCAGAAATCAATTCGGGAGAGAAAAATGCAGGGTAGAACGTCACTGGCATATGACGATAGTTCAAGATAAGTGGGTCTGTACTGTCGGCAGCGTCCTGCATGCAATCAATGCTGATCCCAAAAAAGAACGAAAAATCTCCGACTTTCGGCCTCCGAATGTCAATATCATATGCCATTATATCCCCTCAATGCCTCCTCCTTGAACCACTTTTGCGTTCACGCTTTCACAACAAAGCAGAAAGGCTCTCATAGAAAACATTCTCTTACTCGAATAATCTAATCTGCAAGGCGTATATTCTAAAGCATACAAGACCATATAGGAGGAAAAAATGCTAACCAAGTTCCATAAACTTCAGGTCTCCATTCGGTGATGTAAATCATTTGCCATAACCACTTCCACACCCATTTCAAATCTGCATTCGCATATGGACAGTTGTCGATTACATCCTTGCAAGAACGAATATACGCTGAAAAGTGCCAGTAAAGTTTGCGGCAATAGCTACGCTTCGAAACCCCAACTATTCTCAAAGGAACCAGCAAGAGACGACAAGATCAATGCGCTTACAAAGCTTGTCTGTTAGTGGCCTATAACGTTAGCTGAAACGTAAAATGCACCATCAAGAGCTGTGGTTCCGGGTGTGCCATAGTCCTTGATAGCCCTAGTTCGCATCGCAGTCGAAATATCTGGTTCTTTCGTACCGTTCACCGGCACTGGTGACAGCTGATGCACGTATAAATGATTGTCGTTTGAATGGACTATATGCCCTTCGGGTGAGATATCACATGCCACAAAGTTGTTTACCTACAAAGATAAGCACCAAGTTCACTTCAGCACTGATAAAAGCAAACCGAACGAAATGCTCTCCAATCATTTGAAGTTGATAGGGATTAGGATAGCGGCTATAGTGCTCTCCTGAAATCTTCGGATGTCCTACTACAGAAAACAACTGAGATGAGAGCATTCACACTCCAAAATCCGTACGAATACTAGCTAAGATGCGACAATTACAGTAACACTAAAAAGATTCCCACGTTTGAAAATAACAATGGAAATAAAAAGATCGAACTGTGGCCAGTTGTTATGAACCTAGATAAACGTAGGCAACAAACCTCAACCACTTTCACGGTATACGATTCACCTCTGGCAGTTACACCACTTAGCAGTAGCCGATTACGAATAGTCCGATGCCAATCGAAGCTGTGTATATATGGTACTCGTATAAACTGAAATAAAATTCCTTCATGCAATCGAACAATTCTCATCAATAACCCAATCAAAACCAACATAACGATCCGGAAGCACAACAGTGGAAAGCATATTTCAAGCCGGTATTATTCAGTTCTTCTGGGAGGTCTCAAAGTTCTTCGAAAAACGCAATAAAGACAATCGAGAGACTATCAAATAAGGAAAAATGGAATCATAACGAATTGTAACCATGTTCACTTTCCCAACGCGAATAAAAAGCTAAAATGGCATATATGTAAAACACCGAATGCTCACTTAATAGCTACTTGTTCTCACTAGGGCGAACGACCTATAGCTGAAGACAAACTTCACGACGTACCTAAACTTTACTGTACCATTTTTATCGATTAGCGAAAGTGAGTATGGAAGGAATTCCTGCAAAAACGAGAATTAAAAGAATTCTGAAGAATGAGAGCCATTTACATCACTTATTTAGCTCAAACGAACTGAAAGGCGATAGTCGAGAACATGCTTGTAGCTGGGAATAAATGGATCATAAACAAGGAGCTCAAGATATGGAAGAAAATTCAGAGATTTAAGCAACTACTCAACAGCTGCGAGAACGTTCAACCGTGTGAGCCGATCAGTCTCTGAGGTGGAAACAGACTTGAGGATGAGAGGGAAGGACTCAAAAGTGATTCAGTGAACGAATGGTGTATTCCACTAAAATGCCAGCATTTGCATCTGAATTGCGGAAAACCTCTTCTGCAAATAACGTAAAAGGGGAGCAAGCAAACGTACACTATGTTTGACTTCAAAATAGGGATGATTAAGTTGTGCATGATCTTCATCACGGATATTTAATGCATCGTCCGACTCGGATATATTGTCTTGATCTGAAGGGGACGGTACAACAGTCGATTCGTCGCCCGCTTCGCACTTTGCGGCAGCAGCACGAAGGTGCGTCAGCTGTCCCTTCAGACATAGAGTATGAATACGAGCAACAGACAACTCGAGATCAACATCGAAAACCCACCCACTGCAAGTACCATTCAGCATCTAACCTGACAATCAAACAATGCACTCACCTGGTAGGTGGATTCATATACACCACTCAAGATAATACTATGATTTCGGTCTCATCTTGGATCAAATAGAACAAAAAACAACGTCAACGGTTACTTCCAAATGCAGCATCGTTGGCATTAGTTAAACAATAGTTTGCATTAATGGTAAATACAACCTCAGTTGGCCTTAAACCTCGTTGCAAGATCAATATAATGAAAGATTAAGTGCGACGAAGTGGGATGGAGGGAGGAGAGGAGACAGAGAAGAGAAAAGGGATGCGGCTGGAAAAAAGGGAAAGAGTTATACTTCAGCCCCGATTCCTGTCCCCTGATAGATTATTATTAGTAATGATACTGGCAAGTCTCTGTTCCGTAGAATTTTAAGGAGGAACCAAGCCTGCTCTTACGATGACTGCCTTTTATTTGCAAACCGATCCTATACAACTGCGTGAAAAACGTTCCCGCATGCATTATGGTTTGCAGATTTCGTTAGCTTTGCCACAACCGTCCCCAGTCGCCTTTCAATCCCACCGCCTCTTCGGTGCGTATCTCATAGGTGAATCAACATACCACTTCTTATGCACACTTAAAACTATCTGCATAAGTCCAAATGGTTTAAAAAAAAGAACAGAACGAACAAAAACCGAGAAACACACCGAATCGTTATCTGCCTGATGCGTGAGAAGCTCGTCCTCGGCCTCACATGACGAAACAAGTAATTCGGTGAGCATTTTGGAGCCGCGATCCAATACGGTCATAGAAAACGGATAATGAGGATTCCATGCCAACTTCGCCTCAGCCATATCTCCTTTAGGCTGCGAAAATTTTTTAAAAATTACAACCTACTGTTAATCATCATCGTGAATAAGCAGCAAGCTTAGAGAATGCAACTGCCAAACAGACGAATAAGTGTTATATGATACTTACTCTTCATTGTGATACCAATGGGAAAAATTGAGGTTAACGCTGCAGTTGTAGCAAATTTTGCCGACTTCATCGCAATCTGACTGCAAAATGAATTCCTATTGAGCCTTAACCCTACGCCGTTGGTTTACGACTGAAGTCGGCAAAAGATCCATTACCACGATAAGGGATTTCTTGAAAGTCTGCAGCTGCAAATAATACTGGTATGTTACTGGAAATTTTTAAAACCTCCCAGCTGAGAAAATGGAACTCTCTCAACAGTCCTTCTTCGCCCACCTGGAACCTGATCAATGCACTGGTTCCGATTCCTCAGAAAAAAACCTCGGGTTTAGCAAGCACTAATTCTTTAGTGTTAGAATGAACACTGGCCTTACGAAAGGGACAAAAAAAACAGCGAAGACAAAACCACCGGAGATCACGCCTTAGAAAACAATCCAGCGGCAAAAACACCACAAATAAACGAGGATCAAGAATGATGCTCTCTTCGCAGTTCCCTTGAGGCCACCAACAACCACCGTTACCGCATAAATTAAGAAAGCTTATAAAGTCCCGGTCATGTGAGCCATTCATAATACATACAAGTATCTCGTCAATGGCATTACTGCGACGATAGTGGCTTCCGTAATCCCACTTACTGCTTCATTGGCCGAAATATACAATCTGCCACAAAAACGAAAAGGTGCAAGAGACGCTTACAAATTTGGAAAGCTGTATTTTATACAGAGGTGAATCGATTTGCCGCCGATCATATACGCATACATAGTCGTCGTAAAGACATGCGAATCTAGTCTGTCGAACATTGTCGGCGCGGATGGCCCGTATCGGACTTGCTACAAAGGTCGTTAGCAAAGGTCTTGTCCCCTCACGAATATCGTAGAGTTTCAAGGTTCGACGACCACCCATTCCGATAAGACTCCAATCGTCACTGAATCAAAGCAAACCAGTGAACATCTCAGATGAAAGCGTTTGCGCTGCAGCACTGTCACTTATAACTCTGTACGACAAGAAGTCCCATGATGCTATATAATAAAGATTCGAGTCATGCTAGTCTTTTCGGCATCAGTACCATTTTGCGCACAACTCTTAGGCTTATACACTGCCCAATAAACACTCAACTTCCTCGAAAGCAATTGAAGACAGCCTTCCATGAAAGCAAAGTTGAAGGTTAAAGATGTGCTAACCTGTAATCTCCCTCCCCTTCGTGACATATTAATTTATTCATTCATTCTTCTTTTACCCCTTGTATGAGAGATATGGAACTGCCTTCTTTCCCCGCTTTCTACGATCGAAAGACCACTCTCTCTTCTTCAGAACCCTTCCGCCTCTGCTCGCTTCTCCCCTCCCTCTTCCTAACCCCTAACCCCTCCCAAGCAATTAACGAAATCAATTTTCCACATCTTTAACACCTCACAGCCTTCAAATAAACACTTTCCTGTAGGTTACAAGAGAAATAGCAAGGGGAGTTTGATATTCTGCTAAGAATGCGGAAAAGATATCTAAGGACAACGAAAAAAACTCAGGTAATTTCACCTCGTATTCTTCCTTCATATTTTCTATACTTTTCGTCGAAACTCTATTAGAAGCATGAGCATTGTAAGGCACGAGAACAACAGAAAACATGCTGCTTTGCTTGTGGCAATAGATATCATCAATGCTCTTTGGCTAATACAATTCATGGGACAAGTTTATAATGGTCTCAGATACGGCGCCAACACCTGTAGATGGTTCCTGTTTGGTGCGGCAGGCTTGGAATAAAATACACCTCTCGAATTGTGCATCATACACGTTCGGGGGCTCTGAGTCCTCAAATCAGTAGCAAAAAAAAACTTAGTTGTAACTTACGCAAACCATGTCGTCGCTTTCACACGTTCGGGACTATTCAGATGAAACATATGAAGCTTGGGACGATTCAACTCGAATACACAAACTGTAAAGTCTGTAGCACGTGCACTGAAATAACACAAACTGATCGCAGACACGACCGGCGAGATTAATGCTTCCGATCATTTGCACAGCGTTCACCTATTATCCGGACTTCATCTCTACTCATACAACATCTGAGAATAATATCGCTTATTGTAGTTCAAAAATACTTCGAAATTAAAACACTCAACATAACTACCCACAAACAAACTTACAAATCGCCTCATAACACGAAATATTCCTCCCTCTCTTCTCATCTCCTCCAAGAAAAAACAATCAGCAATACACGCGCAACGACGTCACGTATTAATGAATAGAGTATCAACAATAGCAAACAACAAGACATCCAACAACACGAAAAGACTCCTGCCAGCATTTTCACACAACATATGACTTGATCTGCAAAGGTGGTGGATAAGCAGAGGTTACTGATTGACTGAATGAAGTACAACATAGCGTTGTACTGTTTGAGGACCTTAGTTTCACAGACATTAGAAACACTGGTTGTATGATAAATGTGAACGCACAAAAAAGTTACCCATCGAAGCAAGCAGCTAGATGAAGCTGAGATGTCGGATTGAAATCAAGATGTACCACCGGTCTTGCCACTTCGCATGGTAACTCTAGAGCGTTCTTCAACGCCCTATAAAATTGCAAAATACTACTATCAGGAGAGACAGATGACTACTGTTGCTATCACATCTAATGTCCATAAAGAACATAGAATAACAAAACTGCAGTGCTATTGCCACCAAAAAAAAGTCACAATTCCACCGTCTTTTGAAATTTGAATTTTAATTCTTTGAAAGGCTTCGCATTTCTTGTCTATTCAGCAAAGAGATTCAGCAGATCAACAAGAAACAAACGATCTTTCTTGTGCGGGATCGATTTCCTTAGAAAGATTATGCTCACATTTGAGTCGTTTATTTGCTATGAGCTATTAACTTCTTAACGAATCCATGGTTTATAACAACGATTCCACTTACAAACTGCTATATTTCAACATGGTGAACGTTATTGTAAACTCAGAAAGACACCAAACAAAGTCACAAAAAATGTTTAAGAAGGTAGAGATCCAAGCAAAAGACCTTATATCAGGATCGACTGCAGCCCTCGTGACAAGCACTTTACCATACGCATATCCCAGTGCCAATAAGTCATCCGAGATAGGACTAAGACTGAAGCAGCGTAGCCGATCCTGCAAATGCATTGATTGCTGCACATTTCTGCAACCATCCAACTTAATTCATTTATCAATTACAATCATAACGTACGCTGGCTATTCAGCAGTTCACAAAAACCACTCTCTCGCCTACCCGTGAGCTATCTTCAGCTGAGATCTAAATGAGGGATTCCCTTCGACAATAATCAAAGACGGCGATTCGATTCCGATTCACGTTCGCCCCATTTCTCTCATTACTCTAAACGTGTGGCATGTGAGCCAGGAAATACCACTCTGAGTTGATAGCGTATGCTGTAAGCATAAAACAGCTGACATGTAAAGCATCGTATTCGAGGCAGTCGTATAGAAAGACGACAATAAGTATACTTTTCTATAAGGACTTCTGCGAGCAGTGATAAGTAAAAATGCACGTTCAATAAACGATGCTTTGAAAAAAACTTTACAATATCTCAAATTCTACCTGTTCATTATGCTGACTAAGGCATAACGGGAAATCGGCAAGCAATTTCGTCTTGAAGTCCTCTTCAACTTGAAAAAGGGCGAAGTAATCCGGCGAAAGGCAAATGAAACGATTCGGATGATCCTTCAACCAACGCACATCACACTGCATCCGCGTACACGTAATGAGTCCCGATCAAATTCTCTCGTCACCTGAATTCCAATGTTTTTCCTATGCCTTATATCGAGAACGTAATAGTTTAAGTTGAGCCTTCGGTGATATGCGTACGCACAAACGAGAGGAAAAGACAATAGTTTTCCAAAGCTCTGTGAGAACACTGACATAACTTCAGAAGGATTAGATTAAAGAGTGTTAAAGAACTCTTAAAGATTTTATAACTCAAAACGACTTACAAAATGGAACGATATTATAAAAAAACACTAAAAATGCCAGTATGCATAGAGCATGACGCAGAAGCAAAACGAGTGTAGGGTCAACGGAAGTAGCAGCACACAATCCTGAAAGCATTTAATTTTACTAGCTGTCACCATTAGTATCGGATCTGACTCATTCAAAATGCTTTCGAACACACTGATGGTGACAACAATATCTAATGAAGCAGAGAGCAAGCTCTACGTGATGAACTCATGACTGATGAGATTATCGCACGATATATCTGAGATGCCATATATGAAGGAAATCATAAAAATACGTACGCAATAGACATAAATCCACAATAGTGAAGGGAAATCCGACATGATAACAACCAAAATAGCATAGAATGTCGTCACATGAGGTTATCAAAGAAAGCGTATTCCGAACGAAGACAGCGAATTCTCAAATTTTATGCTGCAACTCTTCGAATCTTTGCCACCTAACGAAAGAGAGATTTGCGGTGAACGGCGATTCTATAAAATCTAACAACCATTCCACCTCAGAGAATATTTCGTTCATGGGAAAATATCTATCAACATGAACTCAAAGATGTGGACAATTTCGACGACGACTATATTTTTACCTATCAATACCTATAGAGAGCATATGTTTCAACTCTATTTGCGCTGCCCTCAGAGGCAACCGTTCCGCTCACCCCAATCAGCGAAGCAATTATGAACGCACCAAAGCAAATACTAGCGCTGTTTCTCGCTTTTTTCTTATTTATCTGACTAAGTACGAGAGGCACGAAACGTGGGGCTGAAAAATACATACGATGGACAATCCAGTTTGCCCATTAGTGCGAAGAATAGCACATGCAAGCGCGGCTGCTTTACGTTTGTGCTCTTCAATAAGGACGGGTCCGTCGTCGAGGCGATAAGGTGGTGGCTTTCAATGACCGCGACCACCCTAATCAACGGTAACCAGGAGGCATCACCGCTAATTGCAGTGATATGGCTCTTACCCGTCCTCACAAACATGAAAACGACCCGTTGGGAGTCAGCTCGCCGCAGATCCACTTCATACCAATTAAGAATGTGGCTTGTATTCAGTGCTTACGATGTACTGTAATCTATCTCCTCCCGGAAGGCAACAAAGAACTCTTCAAATATTTGCAATAAACTGCAGAATAAATACACTTAAGAATACATAACGGCCGGGCAATTTGGCACAATCGGCGCTTTTGTAATTCTCTCTCAACTAATTTTTCCTCGCGTTGTATATGGAATGTACTTAAAAAAAAGGTGTCTACGCTTTTTCTCACGTCGCCAAGAGCTGCAAAAATATCGCACTCAAGGGGAAAATTAAACTTGTGGTCGCATTCGATAGAAAAACTTAGCAATTCTCCACCATGTGAAGATGTTATGGCTTCTCGTCAGTGCTGTTTTAAGCATCTTCTGGAGTAGTACGACTTGAAGCATCTCCTGGAGTAGTACGACTTGAAGTATCTTCTGGAGTAGTACGACCTGTCCACCGTCCTATACAGGTTCACCGCTCATTGCATTTTGTGAACATAGTTCCTCCACCTGCTTATTCCCATCTTCATCTGCTTTTAAAGAGATATCCATACCTTTTTGTACTGCACGTAACAACTGTTGCTGTTATGAGCGTATATCTAGTCACCTGATTCCTCATGTTGTGTTGAGTTGGGCGAGCTTTTCCATCAGCTTCGTGTGGTAACAGAGATGTAAGAAGAAGCAATACACATGGCCGCGCTAGTTTGCCTCTTGAAAGTTTGTGGAAGAGGTTCTGCGTTGCTCTTTTGTAAACCTCTTCGTGGCTTAGGGCTTTTACGGTTTCGAGATATGTTCAAGGATTGACTTATGGCAAAGAAGACAGCCTCATAGTATTCGATAAACCTGGCAAACTGGCAACGATGAAGCTCCACCTCGGCTGCGCTACGTCTAACGGAACCTTCTACTCATCCCTCTCAATCCTGCAGTCGGTGATATCTATTGACAGTAATTAGCGGCGCTTGGCTGCAAAATTATTTCTAACCTTAGCTAGCGACCACAACAATAAATGTAGCACCTAGCCCACAGCGAATTGAAAACTCCACAAGAGGCCCAAATGGGATCACAACACTTAACAAATCTACGTCGGGCAAGTAATTATAACCTGCGTAGTGCATACTGCTCCATGTGAAAACCGCAACGAAACACGTCCCGGACAGGAACATTCTAGCAGGCGAGCGGATTAAGAATATCAGTGCAATTTGCTACCTTCTTTTCGACTTCACGGGATAAAATGTCTTTTGCCTCGACTCCAAACACAGTTTTGATACTCTAGGACCACAGATCTATAACATCAATTGGTTGTCCTGACATCTACGATATCAGGTTCCCCTTGTGTTATATGACAGCGAAGAGCCAACCCAAGGTCTGCCTGTGATCCAGCACTGCAGTGATCATATTTACTCGTCACTTAATGTCATATGAGCTCTTACGCTACCCCAGGCGACATATGGAGCGTATATGAGTTGGGTTTCGGTCCGTTTGGACGTCTTTGGTCCGATTCTCCTTTGAGGCTATGGATTCCACCATAAATTGCTTCTATTCCACTTTGCCTTCGCATGTCGGCATTCACAGATGGTTATCGGCTCCTGCTTTCTCCCCACCCTCCGTCTCCTATTGAAGGCGTCGCAGTCAGACACGACAATTTTGAATCAAAAGTGCGAAGCCGTCATTAACAGTTGGGCTGCATAATTTCACGGACAAGAAAAGGTTTCGAAAATCTCGATCAAGCTGATGTAGAATCTTCAAAAACGGGGACATAAAGCAACAACTGTTGCGGTAACCTTCTGTGCTCACGATACGTAGAATGAAATTTCGCCACGGAACGAGCCTTCCACAACGATGCCACCTGAGGCTCATATCCCACAGACTCATCACCGTTTACTCTTTGGCTGCGTTGTTTCAACGCAGAGAGAAATTTCGATGCAGAACGAAGCACAAACTATCGGAAACGTGAACACATTTCAGGTGGAAGTATATTCTATGAAGAAATAAAGAGTGAGCTACATCACCAGCGCAAAGTTCACAACCGCTGACCGGATCCTTTAAGGAGGTCGGGAACAAATACGAGAGAAGGAAGCACTCTGGCACATTAACCTGCAGCACCAATTCGTGAAAGAATGAAGAATGCTAAGCATTTTCAAGTCTCAACAATGAATCAATACGCTAAGATCACTCTCCATTCAACCATCCTCCAACCTCCGCACGGCTGGCTCAACTCATCCGCATACGGGAGGTGTCACTGAAAGTCGCACCTCATACTTCATACAAGTGGGCTAAACCCCCCCCCCCCCCCCCCCCCCACCACATCGACAGACTAATTCACAACCCCGCATAACCAGATAACTGCTTCGACTGCTATTACGACCGCATAGCAACGGTGCAGGTTGATGCGCACAGCGAACGCAATACGCATATGGTGTGCAGCTAGTCAAATTTCAAATCTGCCGCGTTTCGCCTGTGGAAGTGCACCTGACGACTATGTCATGCATTTGTTGTGCCCGTTTGTCACAGGAGGCCATGCCGGCACTGATGCTGTGCTCAGCGGTTTGGGCGGTGACGTTTGGAAGGTGAAGGGGTGAGGGTTTTGCGTATCGATTCGGAATAGGTGTTGTCTTTCTTGTACTAGATTCGAGTAAGCAGTGAGAGGATGAGAGGACATTCGAAATTGCCCATGCTCCCTTTTATTCGAAGAGGTGATAGATTCCCACCATACTGAATTCGCCTTCGTTATCTGTGTCTACTTTGATGGCACGTCGAGAGCTATTCACAGCATATATCTTTACCTTTCACGAGAGGCACAAGACGAACGGTAGCGACATCATATGCGCCTCAAGTCTAACTGAGCAAAAACCTCTGAAAACCTCAGTGGTTTGCTTGTGAAAGAGAAAGCTCCCACCCGGTGAAATGCGACAGCTTGCTTCCGCTGGTTAAATTCCACACTTGCAACTCAAATTTTATCCTCTTTTCTCGTAGCTTTTGGTTTTTCTTCATTGTCGACGAACGCTGAGTGTATTTCTTTCGTTTGTAAGCGTTGAACGTATCCACTCATCACAGTGTGCACTTTGTTTAGTGCGATTATTGTTGCCTTCGTAGATTGCTCATCTCATAAGGCGTTAATGAGATTTCGTTATGTGAGTTTTTCTAACGTATAATTAATGAATTTTTAGACTGATCGCAACATCGCAACAGATGCCTTATATTGACTCACGTAAGTTTCCTCGTTTCAACAGATCTCTTCTACGCGTCGTCGGTCGGCTTTTTTCGCTACATGAGAAAATATTCTTTGCCCCTCCCCACAGCAGTCTGCGGTCTGCCTTCTGCACTCTTGAATTTGTTGTGGCTTGTCCACATCCGGAAACCTTCCTTGTCTTTCAGTCTGCAGTGGAGGTCTGCTCCCTCCACAACGATATGCGGCTTGAATAGAACGAAGACCTGGGAACTTTAGCATCTCCATAAGAAATCCGCCGAATTTGACTTTCATCGCAACATCATAAAGGTTTATATACGAATGGATGCATTTACCTATTGGCTGTGGCATTCTCCTTACTAATTACTTCGAATCGCGAGCAGTGTGTCGTGCGAGCTGTTTTGAGGTTAAAGGTGAGGATTGGTAGAAGGGGTAGATGGTCGCCGATGTTGTTGTGCTTTCACGAAAATTGCCGAAGGGAACCAAGTAGGCTGGCCAACTTAGTGTAATGTGAGTATATTATGTTAGATCGCTTTTGCATATATGAAGAAGGGCGGGTAAATCCGTCCATCAATATTGTAATTGCGAAGAAAGTGAGTATTATTTTCTTGCAGAGGGCAATATAGTTGAAGCAAGGAACTCTTTCCTCGATGGAATTCTTCACTTATTCGCATTCGTAATTCTTTTGTAAGTGTTTTATGTTTATATTCGATTTGTTCTCTCTTGTGGTTGAATTCAGATCATCACATCATTACGTCTCTTGTGTATTTTTCATAGCTACTGCGAATGAATTTGTGATCGCCGAGTTTCGATTTTGCTCAGATCGGTGCCTTCCGTAAGTAACTATTGTAAAAGCGAAAGGATGGTCGGAATCAAAAGTTTTATCTCCTTAAATTCCACTGAAATGATAATTTTCTTCAAGTACAGCATATTTTTTTCTTCTCCGATTGGGAATTGTTTCTTTCATATATGGGTAAAGTTCGCTGTAGGATTATTTTCATTATTGGCAAAACGTTTCCTTTTAGTTGTGGGAATTTCGCACTTGCCCAAAGAAAGTTACCTCCATACTTGGCGCATCGTAATAATTTTCCACTTCCAGAAATTCTGTTTAGATTTGTGGAGAACGATATAAGCGCGAAGTTGTCAAGCTCTTAAATTTATTTTTTTTTTCTAATATTAAGCTCGCGTTCTGCAAAGTTCCAGCTTTAATTTCGATCCGATTGGAGTTGTATTCGTTTGGGGATTTAATACGGAAAAGCTGACCGATATGGTGATGAAGTTTGGCGTTGTTGTGCAGATCGAGGTTGGCTTCACTGAATTGGCAGAATTCGTTGCTTTGAAGCCGCCCCGCTCCCCTCCCCCTCAAATCAGCTATATCCGTGGCGCATTTGACTGTGGAAATTTGTTCGTGTCCAGGTGTAGCTTAGGGTTGCTTACGTTTCAGTAAAGTCGCAAATGAAGTTGGGACGACGCCATTTAATACAGTTTTTTGCATTTCAGTTTTCAATCTCTTTTCGGACCATTTCTTAGTGGCGGTGAGAGTCAGTCGGATCCGAGGGACAGATTCCGCGCTGGTAGGAATACTGGTTTCGGCACTGGAGGAGGGGGTCGATGGCCTGGAAGCGGTGGTCCAGGAGGTCCTTCATATGGTAACATTTTGCAACTCTGATAATTTCCTTTAGAACTACCGCGTTTGAACGTATTTTTCACCCACTGTCATTGGATAAATGCCTCATTTAACTTTCGCATTCAGCTAAGTAGCGTCAAGCTAGTGATGTATTAGCTGACAATTACCTAAATTTACTTCGTCTGGAAATTTTTTCATTCCTTTTTTTAATCCGAGCCACTGTGGATTTTTGCAAGGACCTTTGAACAGATTCCAAGCCAAGTTATTGCTTATTGTTCTTTAGTCGGGCCGAATTGATTTTAAGTTGCACAACCATGGCTAAAAATTTCTTGGTTAAAACCGTTCCATGTATTTTACATTACGGGTCGTTTTCGCCATAGGACTTACATTTCGAGCGACTCATTCCGAAGCACCCATCGGTCCTGGTTTGTTGTCCAGAAGCACCTACGAGGATATCATTGCCATGCCCGAGGTCGAGTTCCGTTTCCTGCCATACAGGTTATTGAAGAGCAGAACCGCAACGACGATGACATGTTGCCGTTAAAAGCCCTCCTTCGTTCTGTCCAGTCATTCTGCTACAAATTCACACAGAAGCACCAGTTTCCACCTATAGCATTTATTACGGGAACGTGTGTTTTATGCGCTCATGCTTGTGTGCGATGTATGTTTCTTATGTGGCTGAAAATTTGCGCGGTTGCACTTATAGAGGTGAAGTTTGTACTCTGTATAAGTGAATGCGATATTTTTTTGAATATTCCATAGAGAAGCCTCCACGGAGGAAGTATGTTCTGTAGGATGGATGGGTCGAGGTATTCTAGAAGTTGGTGGTATTTCAGAGCGAGCTGTTAAAGGGACTTGTATAGTGGCACCCTGGAGACGTTTCAAATGTGATCCCTTTTTGCACAAGCGAAATGGCTGTGGCGATGTTAATATTTGCGAAAACCATTGACTAATTGGATCTGTAGTTTTATTTGCCATTTTTAAAAAGTCGTCTGTGCCAGATGGTTTATTCTTGTTTATTAATCTGCGTTCAGGTGACGAAAATCGACGTCATCGTCAGATAGGACGGTTACCAAGAAGCTCGGGAATAAGTGCACCACCAATGGGCTGCTCTTCTGGTGGATGAGGTTAAAGTTAGTCCAGCACACGTGCTGGACAGTCGATGAAGCATCCGACATTGCCTACTTAACGTGATTAGCCTTTTCTTAAATTAAGGTTGTCCTCGGTTTCGTTATCTTACTGAACTGGTAGCATATTTCTCCTATTGTAGGGGCTGCTCCGTCGTCTCCGTTTAAAACCTTCACACACAGTTTTCCAGAAACCTATCAAAGTACTCACAAGAACCATTCAAATTTACATTTTAAATCAGGCGTGTGCAGTATGGGACGATGTCCCCCACAGTGGTTCTGAATTTGCGGAAAGTGAAAGAGGAATTTGCGCATCGTTATTTTCACGTTGGATGCTTCATCTGGGCTAGGAGTTGCAGTGTTTTGTGTGACGCGGTCGAGCCAAATCGTTCGCGAAGCTCGACTGCCGATTATCACTGCACTTATGCCCCTATGTGATTGTATCTTTATTCACCTTATTTTCACTCTAGCATTATACGCGCATAAATCAATAAAAACTGAAATCGAAAAAGAAACATTTTAACTTTTATTGTCGTTGGTATGCATTTTCTCAAAAAACAAGAGCACCATTTTGTGCAGAATTGATAAAAGATCGCTCACATTCGTTGAATTTTTTTTTCATTTTCATTATCCCCTCCTTTTTCGTCCTCCAGATGAAATCACATAAGAGAGGTCCAGAGGACTCTCCAGAAAATAGAGTTCAAAAGTACAGTTGGTTAAAAGAACGAAAAAAGTCAAATACTCGAGAGGGAAATTTCATCGTCTTTCGCAATTTTTTAGTCGTGCCAGCCAAATGTGTTTTATCAATCCATCCTCCCGTTCCCTCATATCTTGCCTTCTGGTAGGTTGTCATTTCCATTGTGTTATGCAAACAGTTATATCGTGCTTGTACAGTATCCTCAAAAGATTAGTGAATCTTTCCGCCAAAAAATCTGTGATTATTTTCGCTGCTATTGTACTATAAAGTATGATGTTTCATATCTGTTCACGTACAGCGTTAGTCAGTTACATGTTCGGATTGCAATTTTCGAGAGTTATGTGCAGTACGAAGCCAGTGCTCTTGAGGTTTTCACGGAAGTCGTTAGTGAACGCATTGACGAAAAAGAGGTAACGCACCTGTTGCATCTACGGACTCATTACTTGGCTTATAAAAGGGCTGAAGGAGGTTACTGCTATATTTCGTTTTCATATCGGTACACGTTGGTTGTACTAACAGAATAGTTTAGTAGGGTCCGTTGGAACAGTAACCGTAACTGCACAGTGTGTCAGGTTACATCTCGTGTATCGTGGGGATTTTGCGCTCTTCAGTCATGAACCACCTCTGTGCCCAACTGTCCTCTTTTCCCAACCTTCCTATGCGAATTCCATTGGGAAATGAAACGGGGGGGGGGGGGGAGGGGATCTGCACGTTTAGTAAATTTTGGAGAAAGTGAGCTTAAAGTCAGGGGAGGTTTGGCTCCCATTTGTCACGTTAATTGAATCATGTTCGTTCAGAAGAGGAAAATACCGATTCAAGGACACAAGCAAGCTATTAGACAAAGGAGCTTTTGAGGAGGAGTTTCGAGTACATACGCAAAAGATCTAATCGGAAAAGAATGGGACGATCAGTCAATGCTATAAGCCGTTCATTAAGCGTCCGATGTACAGACATTTGTATTAAATGCTCTAAACTGTCAACCTCGATCATTTCGATGCGCCTTTCAAAATCCGTATTTTGAACCGGCGAGCGTGTGCAAATTTCCTAAGGATTTTGACCATAGTGGAGTAACATATGTGGATGCTTCTTGTTGAGGCTAGTAACGTATTGCGGTTGTTAACGGGCTCGAAGTTCTCAAAGCTGATGTTGATCGGTTAGCGATGGAGCATGCTGCTTCAAGTGGCAATGCGATGTACGTGTGAAGGGGACATCTCGTCGAAGCATGCGCAATACCTGTAATAACACCGCTAATTGATTTCGGAGGCGACGCGATGAGAGCGTGTGATGTACGGTGTAATTTGTATCCCCGAGTAGCGCGGGGTGAGCAATCTGCTTGCTGCTCACCTCGAAACGCCAAGCTGCATCGACCAGCAACTGGCCTATTGATGGGTGCCCGCTCATCGTTGCAGCGCTCAACTGTGCATTTCAGCGCTGACAATCAAACAGCTCTCGAAGTCAACATTCTTTTACTTGGTACTCGTTTTTATTTTGTAACTTTCCTTAGACGGTAACACTTGACATACGCTGGATAAAAGTGGCTTCAGTTTATACGACCAGAACTTGTTTTAAGTCGGTCGCTGCCTGTTCCATGTAATAGAGATACAGCTCAGAAGATAGAAGGCCATCCGTGATGAAAGTCGGACGATGTCTCGTAAACGGCGTCATCTGAGATTTATAGAAAAGCTGTTTGCGTGGAATTGCTGAAAAAAAAAAAAAAAAAATTCCATCACAAAATCATTACGTGCTACGTTGTGCGACATTCACACGTAACATTCAATGCGGAACTAGAAGGAAATTCAACCCATCGACGAGGCAGCCGACATTCAAAGACCGCAGCACGCAACTTTTTAGAATTAAACAGGTGACTACATCAACAGAAAATAAACGCCGTTTAAGCGCATATCGTGCTCACTTGAGCAGGGTCCGATGCATAAGCACTATACGGTCTCCAGAGGAGCAGATTTCCTTCCGAAAATTCTGTTTCACTTTCTTTTAATTAAGGATAGCGTGTGTGGAAAATGATTACGTTGTTCTAACTGGTACCGTTAGCGTTGGACACTGTGCTGAGTTCGGTGCATCAATTGAACATTATCAATTTTTCCCAAGCGCTCTCCACGTAGCTGCTATTCAAAACGTACTCCACCATAATGTCAAATAAATCATTATTCGTACTCACCTACTCATATCATCCAGACGTCTCTAATTGAGAGAACGGAGTGCAGTCAGGAATGATAACGATTTTTTTTTTTGCGAACGTTTCGAAACATGTGTGTCATCCCAGGCAACGATGCACCGCGAATTTTGGGGCACACATCCTCTCAAGATCTCGTTAAAAGACAAAAGAATCATTACGAAAGTATTACGAAAGAAACCGATGAGTTTATGTAAAAGACGTCAAAAAATGACCGCCACATTAAACATAAATAGTAGTGCTGTCGCAATCATCGGTAAGTTAAGATGTCTCATCGATGCATTATTCGCAGATCGCTGAACTGAGGAATAAGTTAAAAGCAATACGATGAAAGATGTCAACGGCGTTGCTCGCGCTCGTTGAACAAGAAGCTTACCCACATTCTTTGAAAGAAATTTCTCACGCTTTTGTTAATTTAGTGAGAAATTCTTATCGGAACTGAAGGTAACCTTCTCTGTGAAGTTGGTGTCGACTCCCTTGCTTACCTACGTGAAACTGAACCCAAATTAAGTTTTATATTGTTGTGTCCACAAAGCAGACATCAGTATTCTTTCCCGTCGTTTGGGTGCTGACATATTTTAGCGTAGACTCTTTTTTCATAGTGTCTCTCTCGCCGGAGAATTTTAATATTATAGGATGCAGAGTTTCAGGTACGACTGCATCAGGTAAAACGACACTCTTCCGGCAGTTCAGGTAAGCGCTGAAAACTTATGATGGAGCGTGCAGGGCGTTTCTTTGTTCAAAATTTGCGAATATGGCGCCATATGAATATATCATCATATGTTTATTCGGCAGAAATATAAGCTACGATAAGAGTTTAATTAAGTTTCGAGTAACAGTTTGAAGTTGAATTAAGGATTTTTGGAAAAATGTTTCAACGTTGAGGAAGTAAACTATTTAGATAGTTTGACATCTTCTTAACTATGTTTTTGTGGAAGCAGTTTCAAGCGGTCCACGCTCGACGGGATGCAAAACAGGAGTTCATTACTGATTGCATCCGCAAATACCGTTGTTACGCACTTTCGCTCTAAACTGCATAAAAATTCTCGCAGTCACTACAAGAAACTCGTTGATGGAGCGTCATTTTGTGACAGTAAATTGTTACTTCAGCACTACCACCTGCTGTTTTATGACTTTAAGCGCCACGAATGTTGCACGATGCATTCCAGCATAAAGTAAAGCCTTAAAAAATGACTCATTCCATTAAAGGAAGGTTAGCGTTGATTATACATAGAAGAGGGCGTCGTTAAGTTAAGCACCAATTTTGTCGCGCTTATCGGCGCGTGTCGAAAAAGCTCTAAAATGCTCATTGCTGCTTGCAATCGTAAACTTCTTCGACCGATAGGTTTATTCAGCGGAGGTTATGGATGCGGGAAGGCGGAGAGAGCAAATTGTTGGAGTGCGTTAGAATATGAGATCGAAAACGTTTCAGTGGTTTGTTTTATTCTCCCTCAAAGTTTGCGCGACGCCTGCTTCATTTCATCGTCCCCAATGTTCGCCTTAATTAAGAGGACTTTTGTTGCGTCGAGTTCATCAAGCATAAGAATTAAAGTTTCTGCTTAATGTTGCTTGACAATAACTGCTCAAAAAGTTGCCATTTGAAAATTCTCGCTCGTCAATAAATTGCCTTCGTTGCCATATCACCTCACTCCAACTACCTCATTTTTCTAGTCGATTTTTCTTTTTCCTTTTTTTGTGATGCTATCTATTTGCCACTGGTTCCATTTTTTACTGCAAAACTCCTAGGGTCGATAGAGTCGGTTTCTTAAAGATTAACAGCGGTAGAATTTTACCTTTCTATAGAGGACACTTCAGTCATTCACACATCCTGATAACCTTCAATTTTATCGTTTCATTGAAAAAATAGCTGTTTACTTGAATAAACAATCTTGAGATGCTTAACAATGAATTCTACTTCTTAAGTGAAAGGATCCTTTTTGTAGTGCTGCAGGCAAGAAGCACATTAGAAGGGCCACGACTTTTCATTCCATCTAAAATGCAGTCATCTCATGAATTATCTGTTCTGCTTCTTCCGCACAGTGACCACAGTTATCAGCGTTATCAGCGGACAGATAGATCACTATGAAGAACCTATTCTCGAACTCATCTTTCCTTAACATAAGTGCTGTCATATCTTGTTTAAAACTTGTGCGGCTTAGCAAATGCATTTGTGCACGTCGAGAATTCTAACCCTTTTGCCATCATACTGAGTCTGGTGGCAAAACTTCATAAGCAAGAAAACAGCTTCCAGAAAATCTTCCTTTCTCCACTGAATAACTTTTGCGGATTGCATATTTCCTGAGCGCTCGAAATAGAATATGTATTTCATATGCTGCGATCTAAATGTTCTATCATCTGAATCCATAAACAAATAGGCGAGCTTCGATCAAAAATTCTTTTGTTTTTTAATGAATTCACTGGGTGGCTGCAACTGAGTAAGACTGCATCAGTCTGTCAATTTCGCAAACGTAAGCCTCAGATCTCGTTGATGTCGCATTGTCGGCGGGATATAGAAGCTTTAGCAAAATAAGAAAGCGGTATCCAGCCATCTTGTAACCTGAAGCAGTTCCGCAGATTTTGCAATAATTGTACGACGTAGTGACGAAATTTCAATCAAACACCTACAAAAAATATTTGGTCTCATTTCGTCTATACGTACTCAGAATTTGTCGGCTAATTCTTAAACAAGTCTTTAAGAGCTACCTGCACCAGTTATGCATTCATATTTTGCTTTGCCACAATTCATTTGTAAACCATAGTTGATTGCTGGCATTGAAATGTTTTTTATTTATTCCAATCGCTAGTATCAACATTATTCTCATCTTCAATGAGACGAGACTGCTCATAAACAATTCTGCAGGTTGCTCAGTTATAAAAGTTCTTGAGCGTCCAAAGATGATATGACATAGCTGAGTGTATTTAGTAAAACAGTAACCAAAGTGGTGGCAGAAATCAAAATAAAAACTAAGATTTCTTATCAGTGGTCCAATTTTCGTTACTGCAACGATCACTTGCAACACTGGATTGGGACTTTTCCTCTACAGTTGCTTTGTTGAAGTGCACTTCTGTTTAACGGATGAATGTTCTGCTAGTAATGCCAATTTGATTGCGTTGTTCATCAGTTCGTTGTGATGGTAACGGCGGTGTGAAATACTTGCTCGATGCTGTGCAAGGCCCAATGTTTCAACGATTTCTGTGTATTAGGATTAGAAAGCGACTGTGCTATTGATCCTAAAGGAGAAGCAGTATATGAAGATGAGTGGATGAAATGAGAGATGTGAGAGAAATTTGGGAAAATATAATGCAAGAACAATAAAGGATGAATAAGAGGAGGAGAAGAAATAAGCAGGATTATATAATTAAGGAGCAGGCTATTCCAAAACTCGCTCATTTTTGTTTCCATTTAATTCTGTTCTTTTCAGAAACCCACTCTCTGGTAATTCTATTCGAAATGTAGATAAATTCTTGGCACCTGCAATAAGTTTTTCAGAGATACTATTAGAGATGAACATTACCTTAGAAATTCTCGAACCCTTCGAACATGATGACAAATTACACCGAGACGAAGCGCATAAATTTTTACTTAATTATGAAGAACGTCTATAAAAAATAACAAAATTAGTCAAAAGAAGGCAGATCGCTAAGGGAATAGACTAAAGGAGTGGTGTAACATGCATTCTTTCAATAGATGGAGTAAATTTCTCCCGCAGGATGCGTCATATAGAATCACTTTATTATTTAAAGTGCTTACAGTTGATATCTACATACTTTAATCAGTGTATATAACCGAAACGTTCTCATCGAATACGCGATAATAATTTTCAGACGTATTGGAAAATGCACTCCTTTAGAGAGGAAGTACTACAAAAATATTATCCTCTACAATTTATGGGAAGTGCTGAAGGCGTTGAGATTGGCATGCGAAGAGTTGAGCATCGATATTTCTCAGCAAAAGGTATTTGTTTGGAAATTGGCCACATCCATCTTCGTAAATATGAGCGAGTTTTATGAGACCCTCCCATTCATGGAAAGCGTTTTACACTCACGTAAAAGTAACGCAACGATCAGCTAGTGAGATTAAATAGTTTTTATCATGAGCAGCTTTTTTAATAAAATGCTTGCGGCAAATATGTGATCCATGAGCTTTCTCTCTTAACGTTCAACATTCCTCAGCAACATAATCACCAACACGGCCAATTTACGCCATAAATGAAATGTGCTGGCTGATCCCCATCGCGAACGGTTACTCTTATTTTAGCTGGTTCTTCGTTTAAATGTTTCGCACTTGCGAACGGCTCATGACTCATTCGAGTCTAATTTCGCAGTTGATTACTTTCAGAACTCCTCATTCAGTGGTGAAATAAATGAGTTACGAAACTTCCAGGCAGAACCTCATTCAAGCTTTCCGGTGAAAGATCCAGTGGAAGATTATGACTGTGAAAATCAGCATGCAACTTTCTGTGTTTATTGAGTCCCTATGAATAAATCAGACTATAAAGATACAGTGAAAGTTTGCATATATTTGTAAAAGATGTAAAATTTGAAATATAAGTTGCCGTTATTCTCGAGCATCAACGATCAATTTTCTCATGAGCACGTTGTGTTTCAGAGCAATTTTGATGTAGTGAGCCAAAAGTGGTCTGACGATCCATTGCCTGCTGAAGCTGTCGCTGCCCTCAAAGCTCTCGGTGATGATACTACAATCAGAGATTGTTTAAGAACATTGCAGTCGGTTTATGTGCCTCAAAACATTCAATTGTAAGTTAAAAGAACCAGTCGACGGAAGTTTCACTTTTAAGTTGCTATGATTTAGGAACTAGTACGTTGACAGATTTCGGCATGCTGTTATTTAATATTTATTTAACGGATAATATTAGCCTCATATCAAAAAATAAGCCTCACTGCGATAAATCTTACTTTGCTTTATATGCTCCCGTGAATGGAATTATGGCGCAATTTTGCGCACTTAGACCGATTATCCTTTTCGACTCATAGGGAAAGTATATTACTGACCACTATATAAACTTATGCAGATTCGATTATTGAATCACTCATTCGCTATACTTTCCATTCGTTAGCACGATTCTTGAGCACGTAGTGTAATTTTCGGTGGCTGTACGTAGAGGCGATACTGCGGAGAGTTCGACCTTTTGTTTTAAACTTGTTATGTGTTTTGCATTCCAATGCAGTGCTCATTTTCGGTGTCTCATCTGTGTACAGATTTTTCTAAGCAACTCTCAAGGAATTTGCCATCGCAAAATTTGGAAAACGTCCACCTCCCCAAAGGAACTCGATGCATGCAAATTACAGCTCCTCTGAAAAAAAGAACCCAGTTCTTGCTGCTCGCCTATGGTAGCATGCCAAACGAAGAATTTCTTAAGTTTATCATCCGATAAGCCACAAAATGGAGAGGGTGGAATTTCATGTGTGAGATCTGTAACCTAATGTAACTCCTCACCGCAGAACAATTTCGTAAAACTTAATCCTATCAGGGTTTATCAGCTTTTGATTGGTATGTTTCTGATCTATATTCTAAGATTTGAAATTTTGCGTTTATTGTTGGCTCCAAAACGAGTGAAAAATCTCTGCGCAGTTCAGTTAGCCCTCATAAGCTAAGGTAAACTCTCAGTCCGAAATTTTTCCTTTTTAAGACGGAATAATTCTAAGTAGATGCTTCTTGCCTCGCCAACCCTTATCAAGTTATCATTTGATCTTCTGCATATTAGGAACTTCCACCCGGGCATTCTGCATTCATGAACTCTTCTAGTTTATTATTATTATTGCACTGAAAGTCGGTCATTTTTCATATGAAATTCCTGAGGTAAAAGCAAGTTCGCACATCAGTTTCGTTGATGCGCTTTCCCACTCGCTTTTTTCGATGGAAGTCGGCGAGGAAGCAAATAAACTTGAGCCGTGCTTCAGTCGTCCATTGATTTCTCTGCTTGTTCAGAGCTGTAGCACCAAAGAAAAATAAGAAAAAAGTAACTTTCTTTACGGATTTTCGAGTCATTCCAAACTGATTCGTTGGTTCCACCAAGATTCCAATTTTCGTTATTTATCTCCCTGAACACTCAATCCAAAACGATGCACAATAAATTGAATTGATGCATATTAGAAGAATGAAAATCTATGCTCTCAGTGCTCGTTTATCAGATTAATTTTTTAGCTTCTTGGATAGCATCAAAAGGTTCGTAGGAGATGATTATATACCTAGCGAGACTGATATATTACATTCGTATGCTTCCACAGTTGGTACCGACTACGCCACCTACAAGACGCCATACGCGCTTATCAAGTAATTTCGTCATTTCTCGTTGCATTTTCGTTATTTGCAGTCCGTGGAGAATATAAACATGTATAAATATAGGTAACAGCGATGTGTGCACTGCTGAGAGTGGGCGTTCCATTGTAACTTAGCGGGAGAATTTCGAATTTGATTAAAATTATGATGGAGATTGTATTCTGTTGCATCATTTCAGTTCATTCGAGCGAGTTCATATCATTAAAAAAGGCGATAGATAACTTATGGAGTCTGTGTGTTAGTCAAATTTCGTTCAGTTGTCGATGTTTATTTACCAAAGAACGTTTACCGTTTTTTTCAGCTCATAAAGCGATAAAAAATTCTATCCACAAAAGCAAAATATTCATAAAATTAATGGCAGAAATGCAGTCTTAGTGAAGCGATTACATTTTTTGGCTTCAGACTTCAAAAACCGCTAGCATTAAAAAACAAATAAATCTAAAAGATCTTTCCGAATGAATTCAGAAACTGAAATCTTAAAAACTTCTTCTTCAGAATTACAGAAAACTTCAGTGTCGTTAATTTCACTATCGTTCAAAGAACGTTTCTAATGAAGCGAAGCAAAAATTTTCAAGACTTCATAGAACCAAGAACTGTGAACTTTCATCCTACCATTCAAAATCTAACAAAATTCACGTCATGCGAATGTGTCATGCTGAGAGTCTGTAGAAACCTGGTAACCGCATATATAAATGGGACTAACAAAATTCAGGTCATACAAATGTGTCATGTTGAGAGTCTATAGAAACCTAGTAACCACATTTATAAATGGGATTATTTCTTATGTTTGCAGAAATGTCCTCAAATCTCATTAATCATTTGCAGATGTGCACAGCGTTTTTACAAATGAATGAACAAATGAGATCTGTATTCGCACCACCGCATACATCTATCAGTTTCGTATACTAAACTTTGTCTAAGATGAAACTGATACCTCGTTATCGGTGAAGCCTCAAGTGAACCAATGGAAAAGTTTCATTTGATTTCTTTCAGAATCACGGATGTTGGCGGGAGTGCATTTTGCCGGCGGAAGTGGAAAAATTTCTACGCAAATACTTCGTTGTTAATATTTGTGGTCGACTTAGCAAAATTCAGTAAAAAATATACCACACAAATGTCAACGGTAAATTTCACCTCACTGTACAGAAAAAATTCCTTCTCTAAAAGAAAAACTCCATCGACAATTTACATTCCGTTTTCGTTTTCCGAGAATTTGCGCTTGAAGATTTCAAATTAAATTCTAATGAGACGAATATCATGGAAAGTTCACTTTTTATTTTTTTCCTTTCAGAAATGCTCACTTAAGCATGGATAAATTCCGTTCATTGCATCAAAATTAATGTTTTGCGTTCATTTTTTTACGAAGGTAAAGGCAAACAACAGTAAACTGCTCTTCCATCTAAATGCTATAGAATATCGTTACTTTCTTAAGCACGGAGGAGCTATCATCTACGATAATTTACGGAAGGATCTTTGAGGTCGGATTTTTTGTCTTAATATATATAAATTCTTACTCTCGCGACCTCTCTTTGACCAACCGGACCAAAAAATGACAGAGTAGAAAAATTCCCTGTTTTTCACAAATTTTCACACGATTTTCAATATTTCTCATAAATCGGATCAGATCTCGGTTCACCGCTCATGATCAGTGAAATAGAATAGTGATTTCATATTTGCTGAGCATTTAATGCACACTAAAATTTAGCGCTTACCGATAAAATCAGTTGAATCGATATTCTTTATCGGTATTCACTAACGTTTCAAATTAGTGGCTGATTTAATTGCAGAGCATAGATGAGGAAAGCGTTACGGTATTCAGTGAACTATCATCGAATGCGATTTTAAAACGCGCACATTTTATGATCATATTTAATAAGGTTTGTGCATTTTCCCGTCAAAATTTCTCTACATTTACTACGAAAATTCCACACAGAAAAATGCGGTTTCCAGTAAATAAACGCAAAGATAAGTTAACGATCTCAGTAAACCCAAACATGTCTCTGGGTTTCTGAAAAGAAAAATTTACTGTTGAAGTCTAATGTAAGTGCAGTGAGCGGAAACACTTCACCAAGTAAGATTGCTTGGAAAAATGTCAAGTTTTTGAATTCGCTCAACGATTCCTAGGCTATATTCGTCTCTGTCCAACGATTTCAATGTGACTACTACTATTGAGCCATAAAGTTGTCTTAAATATGAAAAATGAAAATCCTCTATTAAAATCAGCAGAAATTATCAAGACAGTGGCACCAAGACGAAATGGTGAAAGAACTCAGTAAGAAAATGTCGCTTGTAGAACCCGTAATACCCAGTGTAATGAAAAGTTGCTTTACTTTCAAACGTTTGAAAAGAAATATGATGGTGTGAACGAGCTGAATTGACATTGCGCTATCGAGTAAATTATGTAACACCTCCACTATATATCTTTGTATACGGATAATACCAAAATTAAACCAATAACTTCACTATTTCGGTGGGAATTAATTCATGAGCTGCAACTTATGGTGCATTTTATTAAGGTGTGCATGTACGAAGAAATGCGGAAAACTGTCAAATCAAATTCTCATGAAAACCTATCAATTTCAGTGCATTATTCGACTAGTGTTGAGAATTGGTAAGCGGATGTACTGATTGGAAATCTGATGAAATGACTATCTATCGAAAGAAGTTTTGTTGGAATGATGAAAAATTGCGCCCTCTTAGGACCAGCGTTCTGTCAGAATAGCAGAATCAACGCATTTAAACTAGAGCCTTTCGAGAGATTGTTTCTTTGGCAAATTTAGTATCTTTGACGTCTTAGTCAGGAATATTTTTGAAAGGTATTTGCCAAAAAAAAGTGGAATGAAAGTTCACAAGCTTTCTCGTTTACTTTCATCAGATCTCAAGTTTACTTTATTAAATGTAAAAGGAAACTCGATGAAATATTTACCAATCCCTGCCAGATGCAGAAAACGCGTTCTTTTATGCAGACCTATCAAATTCGAATAGCTTTCTTCTGCACGCAGTTTTTTCTCTTCCAGCACTTATTTCTTCAGAACCCTCGTATAAACATCCTCCAAATGCATAATTTTCCACAACATTAAAGAGCTCAAGAAGAATATTATCGTCCCTCCCCCTAATTCTCAAGTGGAAATAGAATTTTTCGGAGATTTTATAGTAATTTGAGGAAATGCAAACGTATCAGATAGAAAGAACCGAAGATCTGCAATCTCTCTTACAGTAGCCTTGATAAGCTGATTTAGGCAAATTTTTCGTAGGACTGCGGAAGAGGCGCAATTTTCATCACCTACGAGAATTAAGGAGAAACGAAATTGCACGGAAACTGAACATTTTGTGAAAGAGTTCTTGCATATATTAAAGAAACATCTCTCTGAAAATTTTCTAGCAGTTGTTCATAAGATTTCAGGCGCAGTTGATATGTTCTAAAAGGTATTGCTTTTTCTTAATCAGTGCCGTAAACCGCTCTGGGAACGTTGCACCTCCTCGTCGACGTGATTCAAGAAATGTTCAAATTCTTGCAGCTAACGTCATTTCTCTAAGTTATTTTTCTCACGTCATCGCATACTTCCATGACCTTCCTTTTATTCCCTAACATCACTTTGAAAATGACACATAGTCCCTCTTTTATTCCCTAACATCACTTTGAAAATGACACAGTCTCTCTTCAGTACAAATGTTGGGAAGGCAGATGGAACTGTGAGCGTGTGCGGATCTGACACACATCCGATACGCATGAGTTCACAAAATTTGGGCAATAAGCGGTGATGACGCCAAACCATGATTGAATTATGTGCACGCTAGGCTCATTTTCAAGTCATGAAGTGTTTCGCTCTATCTTACGGCACGGTTATCTTTCTTCGTTATCACAAAGCGAAAAAGCATGCACGTAAACAAAACATCACTCCACAGTAAATGTGCAGTTTATTTAGAGCGGAAATGTCGACAGGGTTGCGATTTTTTAACGACAGAGCTTGGAGATAGTAGCCATCGGTTTTCTTAACTACCTACTTAGTATGCACTGGACAATAAATGCGGTAAATGCGCTACTGATCAAAATTACAGAGGGACGCACTTGAAGAGCAGCAACCGCAACTGAATGCTGCTCCACCGGGTGGCACCGGACATGATGAGCCCACAGCTGATAGGAGCGCGTCATTGAGCATGATCCGCTCTGAGTTTCTGAATCAGGTCACTTCACGAAAGATCTACCAGCACACCGTGTCGCTTCTAAATCGAAACAACGTCGAGTCAACAATCATCGAGAGCATCAACTCGATCGCTAAGCGTAATAGGATACCGTTACCTACATAGCGCACTCGCCTGCCCACGTCGTATGTTTGAGTTCTACGTATTCACCGACTCACGAAAATATTCCGCAGATTAGCAGATATCAAAATCAGTGATCGTTAAAAGAAGAAATTCACAAGAGGAATACAGCGAAAACGATGGTTCCGTTGGGCGCCAATTTTGGTACGAATTTCCATCACTCCGACATGGAGTTTTACGATCGCGGTTTGTTCACAATTGTACTGGAAGAATTGAAATAAAATAGTTGGTAATGATGCGTGAGAAACCTGTAAACTGAAGGAAATGACCCACGTCTTATTGTCATTCAAGTACAATAAGGATTCGAGATATTCCTTTAAACTACGTTCAATAGCTCACTTCTTTGCACCCCCTCCCTCATTCAAGTGATAGTTACGACGAAGAGGAACGGCTTCTTTTCGCTACGCCCTTTGCACAATCGGCAAGTTGTAAGACTACTTGACACTCTACGCTTGTTAAAGCGTGCACGCACCAAAAATTGACAATACGATAATGCACGCGAAGCTCTTTCTATTACGGTCTTAACATCATCCCATCCTCCCCCAATCCTATCCAAACACAAACCGGAGAAGCGAATTTGTGACTCATGCTACTCTCTTATTCCACTATACACGACCGTGAAGGATACAAGGCCTTCTGGGAAGGATGAAAATATAGAGTTGCTTCCGAAACGAGGCAAACCCGTCTCCCATTCTGCACACATATAACACACATTCTGCACTCTCTTGTTAGATACATCATCTCAAACGACAAAAATTGCCCACAGGATGGCATGAAATGCATTGGTGGCACCTGCCTCCTGGACATTTATTGAAAGAGTTGGGTCACTTGTTCATCTTTTATGGGGAAATAGCCAGCGAATTTCGTTAGTTATACTAATGTAATTTATAGCACGAAAAGACTTTCATAATCGACATATAAGGTTATTCCTGGAGGGTCCAGTTTCACAACGTCAAGTTTTTCGTCTTTCCAAATATTACATTCTGCAGGTAGAAGCACAGATGCCATTCAATACGAAGCACGTTATGATTCTTTTAGTTCGGAGATTTTCGTGATTTTTTACAGTACTTCACAAGCTTTTCGATACACTACAATGATTGGCAATTTGAAACTACAATGACTGGCACAGCAGCCACTGACCAAGCTATTCGCTAACTCGCTTGGCAAGCCCTATTTCTATCGTCGGAGTTTAAAACGAACGATCTGCTGAAGATGAAGCAAGATGAGGGGTGGACAAGAACGAATAACCTCGCGTTGCCCAGAGCCATTCCCGCACTGCACACTACGCCCAGCAAATTTGTCAGCTTACGCTTGTACTGCTTGGGGGCACGGTCTTACCGCTATTCAGCTTTGACGGACCGCTGTTGGAAAAAAAGGAGTGGACAAAGGAAATGAAGAATAACAAAGTTACGCATATTCAACGGCTACTCGAAAAGGAAAACTTACTAACTGACTTTGCGATAATTTCATATCAGCTCGAGGTCCACAACATCTTCTCTGCAGAGAGTTTTAACAACAGAATTCTAGAATTTTGGGCAGAGCTGACGAATGACACTGGTAATTGCATTCAGTGTTCGAGTTCTAACAGTCCCAGCTCCTACTTTGCTCGGCCTTTATTACAAATTTGGGTAGGTGGTAAAGTTAACGATGTTCTCCAGAATGTGGGAAGAAAACAAATGCGTTCGTCTGCGTCACTCGACGTTATCATTTTTCCTTTGTAAGCAATCAACACTTGAACGGTGCACTTTCAAACAAAGACGTCTCCGAAGTGCAACAACATCAGACGTCGCTTGATTCACATTCACTAAGACATGGCTACGTGATGATGAGATGTAAGAATCAATGCATCGGCTAACGTTTACCGCAACAAAAAACTATCTTAGCAACACCGGCTGCACGTAAACTTGTCGCTCAGCAGTGTTTTGTGATTGCAGCTAAGCGAAAGGCGGTCAACGTGATGAGTGACCAGAGTGATCAGTTTACTTAATGTGTCGAAGAACTGGGCGGTGAGCGAACGTGTTGATACCGAGCAATGAAGGCAGCTTTCACATCAAGCATGCCACAATTCCACCCTTTACAGCTGCTGGCAACACAACACAAACCGTGCAACAATTCAATAAAGTCCCTAATCACATTCGACAGCGAGCATTGCAATAGCGTAAAGACTGATGCTGCCTGCCATCGAAAGAAACAACTCGAGAGGCTTCAGCGAAAATGAGCAATCAGCGAACAGAAAACAACAATACTGCGGCGAGCACGTTCACTGTCGGCTCACCTACCTTGCATGCACCGTCGTTTTTGGAGCACACATATGGCTAAACCAAACGTGTGCGCATGCGAGGTCACGATGAAGCCACAAGAAGGGCACCGCCGTCGCCATGTTGCGCAAGGATCAGACAGGCGATATAGAGGGAGAGATAGAGTTCAAGGGGGCGATACGAGCGACACGACCTCGCTCGATGACTAGCCCAGAGGCAGTTGGGCAGTGCTCGCCGAATTCGTTACGTCCCTTTGCCGCCTGCTCACCGGATGAACGTGCCCGGAGAACGGCTGTAGCAGCACATCCAATCTAAGCGAAGTTGCACATCCGGTGGACATTGTCATAAGCCATTAGTAACCCTGGTGCCGCTCGTCCCATCGACGGCCGTCTGTTCATTCTGCGGTGTCTCGGCCGCACTTCCCGATCCACCGTTGAATGTTTTCTTAACTCCGAACGAGTCGTGGGTTTGCTCATAGACCATTATTTCCTTGAAGATCAACTCTGAAAATTTCATATGCATTTCAGCTGCACCGGCTCGAAAAATTTAGGTCCACTCTTTTGCATGAGCTCATGTTAGGCTTTCAGATCTCTCCACGGCAGTCAGGAAAAAGTGGACAGACAAACACTAATGACTGCGATCTGCATAAGGGCAAGATGTTTACCGAATCACTTCTTGGACTATTTTTAAAAAGAATACGGACTGAACGATTCAATGCTCCCAAAATCTCGCGCAACGGCATCATCCTAGTGATCGGCTTGTATTCAAAGAGAGACTCTCTGCGTGGCCGCTCGTCCAAACGACTTACAAGCGAATTTCCCCGCTCGAGTTTCGATCAACGAGTAAGCATTTCTACAGTACTTGCAATGTCGATTCCAGATCCGATACTACCAGAAATTTCGAAAATCGTGCGAAAGCTAGGGCTAGCGGGTTTCCAAAAAAGCATCCTTCGTGTGTGGTACGAGTTCAAGACAAGGCGAAACGATGCAACAAGGCATATTCTGCTTACAGTTTTCAGTCTTCTGTGCAGTTTTCTATAATCGTTTGTTTTTTTATTTCAAACTGTGTTTCCAGCTTGAAAAGGACACTTACACTTCAGATATTCGGCAGTTGATGACGTTATCAACATAGAGAAAAGGGTGAACTGCTAGCTCTCAAAGAAAAATGTTCTGAACTCGGCTAAGTACTGCCATATTTGGTGAAGATTAGAGAAGAATATGAGCAGTTGGGCTGTTTATTTCAGGTTCTCGTTCTTATAGTCGTTCTATTAAGGCGGCAACACAGCAGTCGAGGTGGTAATAAAGAGCTGGTCCACTAAATCGAACCTCTGTCAGGTCGGTGATACAGAACGTCCTCAGCCATAAAAGTGATATTTTTTGTTTACACGGCAGATACAATGAGAAAAAAACCCTGCTCTTATATTTGTGAGAACTGACAAGCTGATTTTCGACAAATCTAAATGCAAAACTGGCCCAAATCACGACTACTCTGCGTTTACGAAGAACAGTTTCAGGTATACTTTAACCACCACTAATCACTTCAGCAATAATAGCGGAATATTTCATTAACTTGTATGTCAAATCTAGCTGAGCTGCAATTGAAAATTGCTCTAAAACCTTGCTCGCTGGATTCTCTTTTTTTGTGGTTGGTAATGTGAAAAATTTGGGTTCTTTACATGACTGCATCCGCCGAACCTAATCGCTGTTTTTAACAATCGCCGTATGACGGGCAACGTAGGCTATTGTGTTACTCGATTTATTTCGCTCTTACGCTCAACCTTCCTTCTTCGGTGATTTTTTTCGCCGATATTTCTGCCCCCTTAATTTATCTTTTCCGTAACTGCAGCTCAGTTCTCGTCAACTGAGTTCTCAAACGACTCCAGATATCATTCTGCGTTATTTTCAGAGCAATACACAGACTTGAAGACTGTTTTCGATGTGGAATTTCGAAATCTATGAACGCACCTTTGACAATGAATATGAAATGAACCGTTCCTTTGGTATACTGTCTCGAAACAAATAAATATGAAAGGAGGAACTTCACAGAATGCTCACAAGAATTTCCTTCTAGGCAAACGGTTGCGAAATCGCAGAAAGGGATATATACCTGATTTAGCTATTGCTTCGCATTCTGAAGTGATGCGCTGTACGCGGTGAACACTCGGGCATGCTGTGGAATCAAGAGATATACATCTTTTCAATATGCTGGCATGTAACGTCAGCTTGGAAGTGTACCGATTTTAGCATGTGGCATTTTTTGATAGAAATAACAGTATCAAATATGACTGTGAGTTGGGTTCGAGGCTACTTTGAAACGTCTCGATGACAAGAATATGAGAACCTTTTTAAAATCACTTCTGATGATGAAAATCTAGTTTCTGGTTATTATGCGGCGACCGAAAGGAATCATCTTTTAGTGTCATCTATTACCTCATAATTAAAAAAGACCTACTTTTTATGCATTACTATGATAAAAGTGATGGAACTCCAAAAT